>CM053587.1:285530841-285565492 GCA_028646515.1 Pseudochirops corinnae
CACTCAAGCGGTTCCCCTTTTTATCCCCTAGCTTTTGATTCCCGCCTAAGAGTGCCGGCATTGCCCGGTGAGCCACTCACGTACAGCCCTGAAGATAAGGAGACATCTCACGTGATCATGCCTTCTTAGACATGCGCGGGCCTCTACCCCGTCCCCAGGCTGTCGTGGTGCACCCCCAGTGGCTGATGACGTCAAACACTCTTACAGATCATGGCTTGGATTCATTCATTTCTCCTGAGCAGAACTTTCTCCTTAGATCTGATGATCATTTTAGTCATTGATTATGCTAGACATGTAAGGGATAAATGACAGATTTGTCTGATTGTAACTTCTTCCATGAAACTCCTCCCCTTCCCCCTTTTTTAAAAAAATCACAAGAAGTGTGTATGCCTCATCTCCAAATGGGTCTGATGCACTGAGTTTCCTCTTTGGTCTATTTTGCCCTCTTGTGTACCAAAAATTATGTCAGGTATTGAAGAAGGTTTAAGATTAAACAAGACATATTCCCCTTCCTTCTCCCCACTATGGTATCAATATACCACTTTTAATCAGGACCAAGAATGTATTCTCTGGAGCCATTAGCCTCTTTTCACAGGCCTAGGTGATTACACCAGGGCTATTTCCCTCCAATGATTTAGGTTACCAGACAGGCCTTGCCCACACCACACAATTGGAATACAACCCAAAGCACTGTCCAACCAGGGCAATAGATGATGATGTCATCTCTGGGGATCTATGACCCGCCACCTCCTTTCCCCACACATTTGAAATGAAAATATTGCTCTTCTTGCATCGACACTATATATCTTTCCCCTGCTGGCTTGTGAGCGGCCTTCCCAAAGATAATAACCCTGGCTTTCAGGAGCTGCATTATTCAGCCCAAGACCTGGCAAGCGCTGCCTTCTTGAGCTGCTGTCTGCCTGGCTTCCGAGGCCTAAATTACTAGTAAACAGAAATGGATGGCCAAGGGTTCTTCAGAGTAAATTGATTCTCCGCCTGGCACTGTTTTTTTTTTTCTAAATTTTTTTTTTTACCCCCCTTTCTCCCCAGTGATCATTGAAAAACACTCTTTCCTCTGCATAATGGCACAATTCACTACCTGCCTGATGGGAAGCAAAGATGTATATCTAATCATGGATTAATGGTGCCCGAAACGTGAATAGTCTTCCAGATGATCTGGCCTCAGCTGGCCAAGTAAATACAGGGAGGGGGAATGTCAGGGGAATATGAAAACTCCATCCAGAGCTTCCTGTCCTCTCTGCCTCTGCTACCCAGATGATGGCTGGAGGCAAGCAAGGGAGAGTAGGTATTTATAGCTCCCACTCCATTTGGAACTTGGTCTTTGTTAACTTCGAATCAGAGAATTTTAGAATCATCTATTCATAGAGTCTTTAGATCCCTGAATTAAAGGCTTAGAATCTTAGAATCATAGATTCTTATAACCAGAGAAACTGTGGTCATGTACTTGTAGAATCTCAGAACTGTGGACTCTTAGAATCCTAGAATCTGTCAATGAATAGCAATCTTTCCCAGGCAAAGGGAAGAGAAAGAACAAACTTCGTGGAAAACCACTAGTGGCAAATCATGCTCTAGAGAGGGCAATGATTAACCACAAGGGGTTTGTATCTATAAATACATTTATATTGCTTTATCTAGTAGCTTGGAATTGTGCTAAAGAATTGGACTAAAGTTTATGGAGGCCTGGATTCAAATCCTGCCTCTGACACATGTTGATGGTGTGACTCCATGAAAGTCATTTAAGCTCTCAATGTCCCAGGCATTGAGACTATATATACTAAGAGACTATATATATGTATATATATATACATATATATACACACACATTTTATATATATATATATATATATATAATAAAATAAAATAATAGACAATAAAATCATAGACAAGTCCCTATCTCTATTTCTGTCTATTTAGAAAGGACTCTAACTGTATCAGATTCCTGGTTACTTGAAAATTGCTACTGCCATTAATCCCTAAGTCATCCTTTCCAACTTCATCTTGATAATTGATTACAGAGATGAGAATAAGCAGTCTGAATATGTATGACATTCAGGAATATTAATCCAGGAAGTCCCTGAAGACTCTTTTATCATTGAAATGCCTAAAGCTCTTTAGGGGTTCAACCTGTTAGATGAGATGCCCAGAGAGGGTGACTTATGTTTGTGTTTCCTGAGAGGTATGGTCTCCATGAGTGTCATACAATCAATAAAGATTTTTTAACATGCTTCATATTTAACTGAGCACTGGAGATACAAGAAAAATGGAGAAAAGGGTAGTCCCTAGCTTCCATTCTCCTTGCCCTTGGTAAAACTGCTCCCTGCATCTAAACTCCTTAAAGATCATAGATGGAAAGAGTATCAGAGGTTACCTTGTGCAATCCCTTCAGAAAAGGAAAAATGGAGAGGTAAAAGTTGAATTTCTTACCTCAGGTTATACTTTTAGAAATTGGCAAAGTCAGAATTTGAACTTATGTCCTCAGATTCCAAACCTGATGCTCTTTCCACTTCACTATGAAGCCTTCTTTTCTAACTCATTCTTATTTATCATTTACCACCCTATCCTTTTACCACTTCCACCATGAAAACTTACCAGATTCCCATAGTAAGTAATGACCTTCCCTCTGTGACCTCATATAGCACTTTATCACTCTCCAAAGCACTTACCATGTCATACTATCTGTTATAATTATCTGTTGATGACATGTTCCTAAGCTCTAAGGGCCATGAAGGCAAGCACCATGCCCTTCTAATCTTTTCATCTTCCCCAGCACCTGAACTAATATCTTGCTCATTGTAGGTGTGACTAATGAATAATTTCTGCATGAATGAATGAATGAACAAATGGATAAATGAATGAATGAATCACATCCCATTGGGATTGCAAGTGATCAATATTGAACCAGGTTAGTGTAGTCACAAAGATATCAGAAGGTCCAGAATTAATTAATTTGTCTTGAGGCTGTCACATGCCTAACATATCTGACTGAAACCTTTCATCTGTCCCAAAGTTTGTGTCAAAACAGAAGCTATGGCTTCTGAATGAATCACAGAATCTTTGAATGCTAGAATTGGAGGGAGTCCCAGAGATTTAGTCCCAACCTCTTACCTGGTGTAAGAATCCTTTATGCTATCTTTTTCATAGGTTGATATCCAGCCTTTGTTTCAGCACTTTGAATAGTGGGAAGCTCACATCTACACAAGGCTACCTATTCCATTCATCAGTGCAAATTTTGATAGTTATTTAAGAAGGACAATCATGTTCTTTTTACCCTACTCATCCACACCAGAAGGAAGTATAAGGAGAAGGAAAGTGAAGAAGCATTTACTAAATGCCTACTTACTATGTGCTCAGCATTGTGCTAAGCACTTACAAATATCTAATTTGATCTTCACAATGACTCTGGGAAGTAGATGCTATTATCTGCATATACAGTTGAGGAAACTAAGGCAGACAGAGGTAAAGGGACTTGCCCAGGGTCACATAGCTTATAGCAAATGAGACTGAGATTTGAACTCAGGTCTTCCTGACTCCAGACCCAGCATTCTATCCATTGTACTACCCAGATGACCTCTAAACAGGTGATATGGCATAAAGAAAGGGTAACAAAGGAAGGAAGGAAAAGAGATAAGCATTTACATAGTACCTTCTATGTGCCAGGTGGCACAATGGATAGAGTGCCAGTCTGAAGTTAGGAAGACTCATCTTTCTGAATTGAAATCTGACCTCAGACACTAGCTATGTGATTCTAGGCAAGTCACTTAATCCTATCTGCCTCAGTTTCCTTATCTGTAAAATGATCTGGGGAAGGAAATGGCAAACCACTCCAGGATCTCTGCCAAGAAAACCCCAAATAAGGTTGCAAGGAGCTGGACGCACCTGAAAACAACTGAACAATAGCTACCATGTGCCAGGCACTGTACTACATGCTTTTTACAAATATCATCTCACTTGATCCTCACAATAACCCTACAAGATAGGTGCTATTATTTTCTCCATTTTACAATTTGAGAAACTGAGGCAAAGAAAAATTAAGTAATTTTTTTCCAAGGTCACAGCCTTGGGCATACCTGGAGTAAGTGTATGAGCTAAATTTAAAGTCAGGTCTTGCTAACTCCAGGGCTGGCACTCTGACTACTGTGCAACCAGATACCAAGGCCAGAGGAACCTAATGATGAGTAATTTCTCAGCTCCTTTGGAGGACAACTTCTTACCAGACTCCTTCCTAGTTCCTCTGTTTCCTAAGAGAATAATCTTTAGGCACATTTGGTGAAAATAATTTTAAAAAAATAGTTTACCTTGTTGAAATTTTGGATGGGCTGTAATACAGGGCTGTTCTTAGCCCCTGAGGACAGAACTGAGAGCAGTGGGTGGCACTGTAGAGTGGCGTATTTTAGATCAATGTTGGGGGGGGAGTTGGGGGATAAGGCCCTCTGTGGTCCCTCACAACATCAGTATTCTATTGTTCATACCATCCACTATTGTATTCACATAGTTCTCTTACAAACACATTTCCCAATGTGTCCTTAGCTATTAAATTCATTCTGACAATACATATTTGTTGAGTGACCACTGTGTACACTGTAGAAGATACAAAGATTAGATGAACCCAAGTCCCTGACTTTGTAGAATTTATAGTCAAATAAATGACTCAACTGAGATACTGAGAGGTTTAAATGACCTGACCATAGTCACCAGTTAATGTCGGATTAGTACCCATAATGTCTAAGCCTAAACTCTGGTTTCTTTGCACTGTATCTTGTAGCCTAGAGTCACCATCAACTTCAGTCTGAGTCTTTGCCAGATGCATGACTGCTATCTTCTGACAGTCTTGCATCCCTTAGCTCCTAAACACTGGCCTTCTGTTCCAGCTGAGTCACTCTCCCTACTGCCCCTCACTCATAAACCCCATCTCTGTGACTTTACCTAGTCAATCCCTCACCCCTTGGAGTTCTTTTTATTTCTTCTCTTTCTTTTCAAATTTCCCCCACAATTCAGGGCCTGTGAAGCATTCCCTGGCCAGACCAGCCCCAAGAGATTCTCAATGCTGTGATCCAGAATAATAATAGCTCATATTGAAGCTACATTCTAAATTCTGAAAAGGACTTTCTTCAAAATGCTTCCTATTGAAATGCATGTAGTACTGTCACCATGCTACAAATGTGTAACTACACTGTGTATTTGGTATTACACCAAGATTCCTATGTGTATTACTCTGATGTTCAGATAGAGATTCCCTATTCTTCCTAATACAGTTGAAGGTGCCACCATCCTCATAGGCACTAAGTCTCCTATCCTCTATGTCCCCCCCCCAACTTCTCCTCTCTCTTACCCCAAAGCCAAACTGTTCCCAAGTCTTTTGTTTCTCCCTTCGTATTACTTCTCCCATATATCTCCTTCTCTTGACTCACACTGTCATCCCTTTGTTGCCTGGTCTCATCCCCTCTCATCTGGACTATTGAAATAGCCTACTAGTTGGTCTGTCTGCCACAAGTCTCTCTCACCCACTCCAGCCCATCCCCTCAACTGTCAAAGTGATCTTCCTAAAGCACAGATCTAACTATATCACACACATATCTCCATTCAATAAAGTCTGGTGGCTCCCTTTTACCTCCTGGAATAAACTTGCCTCCAATCCCTCATCCAGTGAGTGATTGTGCAGAAACTGGAACTTAAGCCTCCAACCCCAAATTCACTCTTTCTGCTACATCTCATCTTTTCCTTTTTGATTTGGAAACTGTGTTATCGAACTCTTTCACATTGCAGATAGCAAAATTGAGGCCCAGAGATGAGAAGGCATTTGTCCAGGGTTGCACAATCCATCAATAGCAGAGCTGGAATGAGATCCCCTGTCTCATAGCTCCCCTTACACCACTATACCATAAGGTTTATGTCCCAAAGCAGTCTCAAGTTCCTCCTTAGAATCTCGAGTCAATCCATTAGCCAGCTCTTGTTTGAGAGCTTACTGCTCATCTTAATAGTGGAGTTGTGTGTCTGCATGTATTCCCCGGCAGCCAAAGCAATACATCTTCTAATTACATCTTCTATTGTCTCATTCCATGTTAAATATTGTCAGCTCCAAGCATCAAACAACTTCTCTTTCATCATGGATTTGCCATAAATTTTGGCATCTTTCATTCATTCCCTTCTCCAGCCTCTCCCCAAGGTCTCAGGAGTCTGGAGTCACTTCCAGATATGAAGGCCCCTGGAGTCATAATAAAATAAAATAAAACAATGCACATGAAAACATCTCACACACACACACACACACACCTAAACACAAAAGGTAGGGGGTGTTAATGGAAGGGGACAGAATTTGAATATTTGTGCTTTATTATTTAACAGTGTGTTTTTTTTTCCTAGCCTTTTTCTGTTTAACTCAATGCAATGGAAAGTATTAGATAAAGTCCAAAGGGTTTTAGTCCTGGAGACCTGAGGACTATGGGAAATACATTGCTAGCAATTACACAGCTGTCCCCTGGATATGCTGATGCTGCAGTAGCTGAGAATTTAAAAGAGAAGGAAGGGACAGGTACTGCTTGCTCGTAGATAATTGGGCTGGTCAACACTGAGGCCTTTTTGTGGTGTGGATTCTTTCATAGCTTCATTGTGAGGCAGAGAAAGTTTTCCTTTTAAGAGCAAGTCTCTGCTTCTCTTCCTAAGTGCCCTGCCCGACTGAGAGAGTCAATCAAGGAATCATGGGGTGCCTTGGTCTTTTGACCTTTGCCAGACAGCTTGTGTCCTATGACAGGGCTGAACAACTCTCCCAGTGGCAAGGGTCAGTTTTCTGATAAGGACTGAGTCTCTGATGATAAGGCCATTCTGGGGCCATTTAGGCTGCATTTCTGATAACTGTTCATCTGAAACTCTGTCCCATTACCCTTAAGGCATCTTTAAGAATCAATGAATGAGTGAATGAATTGTGAATGAGTGAATGAAAAATCTTACATTAAGCCCTCATATGTATCAGGTATTATGTTAAGAAGTACAAATGCAAATACAAAACAAAGACAGTCCCTGTCTCCAAGGAACTTACAAGCTAATAGGGGACTATGACACATACAGTGATATGGTGGCTAGGGAAAAGTCTTTTCAAGAATAGTCAAGTTGAGTCTAGGAGGCACTGAGAATAGAGTGCTAGGACTGAAGTCAAGAAGACTCATCTCCCTGAGTTCAAATCTAGCTTTAGACACTAGCTCTTTGACCCTGGGCAGGTCACTTAACCTAGTTTGCTTCAGTTTCCTCATCTGTAAAATGAGCTGGAGAAGGAAATGGCAAAGTACTTCAGTTTCTTTGCCACAACAACACAACAACAAAAACCAGAACAACTCAAAAGGAATTGTGAAGAGTTAGACATGACTGAAAAAGAACTAAACTGATACAATGAAGTTGGAGCCATTCCTGAGGGATTCTACAATAAAACTGAGTCTGAGTTCCAGCTCTGCCCCTGCCTCCATGAGCAATCTAAGATAATTTTTTTCAATCAAATCAATTCAATTCAGTTTGATTCAATTTAGTAGACTTTTATTAAGCAACAACCAAATGTTTTGGCCAATGCTGGTAGTACAAAGATAAATAGGGCACAGGTTCTATTTTCAAGAAGATTTCAATTGGAAGAGGAAAAGGAATATATGTGGGGAAATGAGCAAGGAAGGGAGGCAATAAAGGACACATACACAAATAACTATGATGCAAAATAGAGCTCAAAGAAAAGGGTAAAAAGAGAAGTCCCCCCTATTCCTCTCTAAGCTTCAGTTTTATTCACTTTGTAAACTAAGAGGATTGAATTCGATGGTCTCATAGATCCCTTCCAAGTCTTCTAGTTTACATTCTAATGTCGTTTTCAACTTGGCTGTGACATTATGAGTTCTATGTCTGAACATGACTTCTGGATTATCTAGTCTGAATTCTTTATTTTATAGAGGAAAAAAAATGGCAGCTCAAAACATGCTGTGACTTACCTGGGTCCTACATGTCTAACATTCCATATTTCTGTCTTATGATATCCCATATAAGCTCTATGATCTGAAAGCTTTGGTAGGTAGTGATTGACTCACTGACCCCTTGGAAGGCAGTTTTCAAGCAGAAGCTGGATAACTCCTGTGTGTTTGTGTGTGTGTGTGTGTGTGTGTGTGTGTGTGTGTGTCTGTGTGTATGTGTCCTGTGGGAGAACATCAGGTGCATGACGGTTGACTTGGATTTATTAAATATTATATTGTATGCAAAGCCCTCTGTTCAATGTTGAGAAATAGATAATTGATATAATATACAGCCAGGCCACTTTGATATAGTGGAAAAAAACCCCAAAATAACTAGTTATAGGGATAAGGCTCAACTTTACTATATTCATTGATGAGATACAGGCTCTAGGAGCCCCCTTGAGCTCTCTTTGAATCTTTCTACTAAGGCATTTGCCTGAGGCCATAGGCCTTTCACTGTGGCTCTGCCCAAGCCTTTAGTCCTCCTTTATCCAGCAATTACCCACCCTTGATCCTCTTGTTCCACCCTTGAACTGGTCTAGCCCACCATTGTCAGTCAGTTCCAGGTAGCCTCCAGCAACTTCCCACCCTTAATCACTCATTAGTGGAGTCTGCTGTCATCTGACTCCTCCTGGAGACCCTCCTCAAACTTCTCCTCTGGGCCTCTCCTAGATTCCTCCCACACCCCTTCTGTATATAAAACCCCCACCTTCCCTCCATGTGGTATGAGAGCACCATAGAATGCCCTAGCACAGACTTACTCTGTGCCAGATGATTCTAGCCTGCTTGGCCAATGCAAACATCACAGATATCAAGGTTCCTTAAGAGTCTACCCAATATGGTGAACTCTTAATAAACTTTGCTTTTCTTTGGCTGAGAGAAGACTTGAGTTGAATTCATTCAGCAGGACCCAGCATATTGGTATTTTGGGGTCTATACCTCAACATTTTATGGGTTACCACAACATTCATAACTTGGACAAGTCATTTTGGTCAGGTAATAGGCATACATTGAGTACTTGCTATGTAAGTTGGCCAGGAGTAGGAATTAAATGGGTACAAGAAACTGAGTGTAAAGGCAGAGAAACCAAGGAAGTTTTAATGGATCATAGAATGTGAGCAAGAGAGGAAAAGGAGATAACACTGAAATTACTGGACAGCTTCAGATATTAGAGAGTCTTGAATGCCAGGGAAAAGTGTAATGAATATTCCTGGATAGGCAATAGGGAGATTGAATATTTAAGATTCAAGAGTACTGAGTAGAATGGTGATGTGCCCAAGAGATCTATGCATAAGAAAGGAAGGAAACATTTATAAAGTACTTATATGTGTCAGACATTGTGTTAAGCACTTTGCAAATATTTCATTCTAGTCTCATAACTCTGGGATGTAGGTGCTATTATTATTATTATTATTTTACACTTAGGAAACTAAGACAAAAATTAGATGACCTCTCCTTGGTTAAGGTGACATTTGTCTGAGGCTGGTTTTGAGATGAGGTCTTCCTCATCAAGGTTAGGGTTGGGAAAGTGAGGTGATGCCCCTAGATAAAGCACAAAGTTTAGAATTGAGAAGACTCATCTTCATGAATTAAAATTCAGCCTCAACTGAGTAGCTGTGTGACCCTAGGCAAGTCACTTAATTTTGTTTGCCTTGGTTTCTTCATCTGCAAAATCAGCTGGAGAAGGAAATGGCAGTATCTTTGCCAAGAAAATTTCCCAAATAGGATCACAGCAAATTAGGCATGATTGAAAAAATGACTAAATGACTGAAAAACAACAGCTTCCTGACTCCAGCACCAACAATCTCTCTTCCTTCCTTTCTTATGCATAGATCTCTTGGGCACATCACCATTCTACTCAATACTCTTGAATCTTAAATATTCAATCTCCCTATTGCCTATCCAAGAATATTCATTACACTTTTCCCTGGCATTCAAGACTCTCTAATATCTGAAGCTGTCCAGTAATTTCAGTGTTATCTCCTTTTCCTCTCTTGCTCACATTCTATGATCCATTAAAACTTCATTGGTTTCTCTGCCTTTACACTCAGTTTCTTGTACCACCTAGCTCCCTTTGATAGACAGCTAGAAAAGTCTATATGGCAACCACAAGTCAAATATTGTACAGGGTAGAGTTGAGTTGAGATGCCATGTTAGGAAACTTCATAGAGTATTAATGATGATGATAGAGAAGTGAGAATAAATATGAGATATTTCATAGAGTTGAGTGGAGAGATGATATAGAGGGAAGATAAACTCCAAAGATAACCTGCTGTTGTTAACATCACAGAGACAACCTCTGAAGTCCTTTACATCTCTGAGATTTTGTAATGTGTGAGTGTATTCCATATTTCTATAAAATAAAGGTAGCCCATCACAACAACATCTTAAATTTGTATCCTATTTTTAAACTTTTGAAACTCTATATATGCCTTTTTTAAAAATTCTTCCAACTACCCTGCTAGGTAGATACTGCTAGGTGTACAATGAGTACCAGGTTAGGAGTCAGGAAGACTTGAATTCAAATCTAGCCTCAAATATTTACCAGCTGTGTGACTCTAAGTTATTTAACCTTTCTTTGCCTCAGTTTCCTCAACTATAAAGTGGAGGTAATAATAGCAGTTACCTTCCACAATTATTGTGAGGATCAAATAAGATAATATATGGAGATTCCTTTGTAAACCTGATTCTGAGTAAACCTCAGGTTCTCCAACATAACCTAACAGGACCGAGAACCTGGGGTCAGACTGAGTACCTAGCTGTCTGACCTAATGGGATCTGAGAGGTCAGGCCCACAAAAATAAAACAAAACACAAAAAGAGGTGCAAAAAACACACCTCCAAGCTACTTGGAGAACAAGAAGGCAATAGGGGAAGAGAGAGGCTTATATACCTTCCAGTCCTGGCTGGAGAAGAACTTGAGAGTAGCAGTGTTCCCCCGTGTAAGGGAACCATAAAAATGAAGAGGTTTACCCAAAAGAGGGTTAGAGTTAGGGTTGCCTAAGACCCCAAAATACCAACATGCTGGGTCGTGCAGAAAGAATTTGGCTCAAGTCTTCTCAGCCAAAGGAAAACAAAGTTTATTAATAGTTCATCATATGGGGTAGACTCTTAAGGAGCCAGTCTATGCTAGATGGTTCTATGGTGCTCTTACAGAGTAAGTTTGTGCTAGAGCCTTCTGTGGTTCTCTCACGCCACATGGAAGGGAGTTGGGATTCTTATATACAGAAGAATCTAGGGGTGGTCTAGAGGAGGGGTTTGGGGAGGGTCTTCAGTAGGACTCTTCAGAAGGAGTCAGACTCCAGTAATGAGTTTGGGGAGGGTCTTCAGGAGGAGTTAATGAGGTCAATGCAAGAGTGGATTGATATTTTGATAGGCTCAAGGGTAGGAAGCAGATGGACAATGGAGGGCCAGGCTAGTAACAGAGGTTTGGGCCCCACAACAATGAAATACTTATGGCCTCTGCAAATGTTTCATCAAGTGGGAAGATTCAATCAGACTTCAAGGGGTTTCCCAGAACCTGTAGCTCAAAGATTCAAGGAGAACTCAAGGGGGTCCCAGAGCCTACACCTCATCAACTTCAACCTGCCTTCCATTTAGTTGCTAAAGTCATTTTCCTTAAATGCAGATCTAACCACACCACCGCTCCACTCAATTCAATAAACTCCAGTACCTTCTTATTGCTTCCAAGATCAAATACAAAATGCTCCTTTGGTATTTAAAGTCCTTCATTCCTTAATCTCTTCCCAGTCTTTTTACACCTTTTTAGATCTTTCTTCTTGACATATATTTTCAATCTAGGGACCTCGATGATATGCCTCCTGGCTGTGACTTTCCTCCATGTTTGGAATGCTTTCTCTTCTCCACTGAAACTAACTTGGTACTGGCCCAAGCCAAGACCTTTTCCCTTTACTCCAAAAGAATTTGAGTCCCATTTTCCATAGGTCCTGGGAAACCCCCACCCTGAACTCTCCTGAATTTTCCCACTTAATCTACTTAATCTGTTTTTTTCATGCCCAAATCTGATTCCTTTAACCTAGTCAAGCATTCCATAGTCTGTAACATCTAGATTGCCTCTGGCTACTTCCCATCCTTGATCCCATCAAAATCCCATTCTCTAGGTTCCCTGGAATCTGACTTCTACTCACCCCTTTCTCAGCAAGATCCTTTTTAGATCCCTCTAGTCTCAGACCACTATACCACCCCAAGATCCCTCCCACAGTCTTTCTGTATATAAGATTCATCTTGCCTCTATGAAAGTGCTTAGATTCAATTTAGCTGAGATTCAATCTGGGCTGCTTGTCAGTACAAGCATCACAAATGCTTTGGTTCTTTAACAGCCTATCTTATATGATGAATCTTTAATAAACTTTGTTTTTCTTTGACCAAAAGAAGACTTGAGTCAAATTCATTTGGCAGACCAGGTGGCCTTGACCACCCCTAAACCCCACAAACCTCAATAAAAGTAGTGACTGTCCAGGCTTCTTTTAAGGACCAACTCAAGTCTGACTCACAAAAAGCTATCCCAAACTTCTCTTAATTCCAATTCCTCCTCTCTATTAATTATTTTCTATTTACCCTGCATATACTTTGATTCACATATATTTGTTAGCAAGTTACCCCCTCCCCTCCATTAGACTGTTAGTTCCTTGAGGGTAAGGATTTTCTTTTGACTCCTTTCATATTTTCATTGCTTAGAATAGTGTCTAGCTCATAGTAGGAACTTTGATGTTTATTGATTGATTGACAGGGTTTCCTGTAAATCTGCACTAGGAATCTTTTCTCTCCATGAAACCAGGATATCAGTCTCAGGATGCTTCAATCTTCCTTCCTCTAGAAGGAGGGGCCACATGGGAGATACACTCTCCTTTGAAGAAGTTTGGGTATGTGTGTGGGCAGGAGAAAGAAGGGGGAGAGGGGTGAATCTTAGTGGAAGATGTGACTTCCAAGGTACCCAGGAAAGGCTGCAAACAGCTGGTTAGGCGGGGGAATAAATATAAGAAATTCCCTGACAAGGTGTCTGTTTTATTCACTCAAGATGATGGTGAAGCTAAAAACAACAGCCGGAAGCTTTTCAGACATCAGCCAAACAGTCTTGTAATTCTGCCAAACATGGGAACCATGGAAAATGACAAGCTTGTTTGCCTGCCAGAGTAAGATCTCCTCAGACCCAGGGGTTCTGGCCATGGATTGAGATTTCTCTAGGTGCATTAAAGTCTCAGTTTAAATCTTCTTAGTTCTGCTCAGATGAATTTGATTCTGTTCCATTCCATTCCACTTAATGAGTCAACAATGTGACAAGGAAATTCTTCCTTCCCCCAATCCTCCATCCCAAATTATGTGATCCAAAGATGCATTGCAATAAGGATGGGGTCTGGAAGGAGGGAATTGATGTTCCTGTTATGCTTTGCCCTGGTCAGACCTCACTTGGAGTTTGTGTTCAGGTCTGGGTGCTACATTTTTAGAAGTACTTTGGTGAAATTGGAAATTCTCAGAATGATCAGAGGTTCTTAAGATGACCAGTTAAAAGAACTAGAGACGCTTATTAAGGTTTAGGAAGGACATCCTTACAGACATCAGCATGTGACCCACTCAACCTCTTTTCAAGGGCTCTGAGTTTTCAAGATCTCACTTTGATCCTTAGGGCCTGTCCCCAAAATGAAGCTATTGGCAGGTCCCAAATAGTAGGAATAACAAATCCTCTAGAGCAGTGTCATGTATTCAAAGTTGCACTATTTAAAGTTATAATTAAGTAAAAGGTTCTGTAGAAATATGCAGTGTGTATTTGAATAACGCTACTGCTTCAGTGGATTCATTATTCACACAAGCCAGACCTATTTGTATTTTCTCTATTCCATTCATTTTACCCACCTAGAATTGGTCCAGAAAAATCTCCTCATATGCTTAAGGTATAGCTCATGTCTAGTTATCCCCAAATGTAAGTAATAAAAGGGTGCCATTAAAATATTTATATTACCAAATGTGCATTAAATATAGGACAGCTTTTATTTTGCCCCAAAGCAAACACATGATTAACAAAAGACTAACAAGAGTCCACAAATAGATGTAGAAAACTGGCACCTACTACTGATAAACATAATCCAGACATGGTTCTGCAGGGTAGAGGGACTGTCTCCTCCTCATTCCTGGAAACTGTACCTCCTCTGACCCATTTCTTTTAAACATCCGTAAGGATCAGGGATTCACCATCTGCTATTGCCATGTATGTGTATGTTTCTCTCTCCCAATCCTTTCCCAACACACACACACACACACACACACACACACACACACACATTTTTGTTTGTTTGTTTACCTCTTACTCAGGGATGGATAATGAAATCAATAGTATCACTGATAGCATGAAAGGCATGGTAACCAGCTCCCATAAGGCTCCAATCACAATTCTTGTGATTCTGAGTCACAAGCTGGCTTGGTCAACATTGCTTGCTCCCTCATATCTATCTGTGTCCGCCTTTTTCTTCCTTTATGCCTGTGCTACTCTAATCTTCTCTTCTATTGTGCCCTCTACACTACCTGTTCTATTGGTAACAAGTTGCCCTTCATATTAGATCTCTTCCTTCTCTATCCTTCCAAGCACAGAGACCTCTACCCACCAAGATGACCATACATCCTTGGCTTCCTCCAGTATTGGCTGTACGTGTGCTCATATACCTCTATGTATGAGCCAGGAGGAGTAATTATGCTTATTAACTCTTATCACACATTCTACCTCTTCCTCTACTACAACCTTTTCTGTTTTGAAGTTCATGTAGTCAGATTACCACTCTATCCAGATCCTGGAGTGTATTCTCTGCCTACTACTTAGGTCATTCTTTCTTCTTTCCAAAAGAGATCAGCAGCATTTGGTTCACAGTCTTCCTCTCCTTTCTGACAGCTGCCTTTGAACTTATAAAGGGCCTTATTTCACGTGGTGATAAACTCTTAAATATCATTGCTTCCCAGTCCATCAACTCAAGTCCCATGATCTGTACCCCTACTCCACTCCAGCCACACAAGGGTGACCATAAAACCCATAACCTTAATTTTAGTATCACCTATAATCATCCCACCCCAACAAACCATAACTTTGGAATTCCTCTAACTATAGCCTCCTGCTCTCCTCTTTCTCTCTGTCCTTCACATCTCCAAAACTTAATTCTTTCTTCACTGTAATGTATGATCATTTACGCCTCTCTGCTTTCCCAGACCATGAGCTCTGCTTTCAACTCCCATTCTGCTCCTTGAAATCTTGACCCATTATTCAACTCATTAAACCTGACTCTGTGTTCTAGTCTTCAATCCCTTTCTCTCCCTTCCCCTTATCTTATCACTGCTCATACTTTTCCAAAACCCAATGCTGGATTATTTTGATCATTTTTTCCAGTGGTTCTCAACCTTCCTAATGCCACAACTGTTTAATACTTGTATGTGGGCATATCTGCATGTGGGTGGACTCACCTGGAGATGGATAGAGGAGTGGTATCTTGGAACCTACGACCATTGGAATATATGTTTTCCAATGGTCTCAGGCCATCCCTGTGACCACTGTGAAAGGGTCGTTTGACCCCCAAAGGGGTCGTGACCCATAGGTTGAGAAACACTGCATTCTATTCCTTCTCTGCTCATGTTCAGGTGCCTCTGAATGCTGATTTTAAAAGTTATAGAGTTGTGCTGATTGGGTTTACTATAAGTTTGTGTTATTTAATACTGAACTCTTACTGCTAAACATGAACCTCTTTACTCTTCTCTGTTTGAGTCTGACTCCACATTGCATCTTTTTCCAAGGCTTTTCCCCTCATCACCAATGTCACTCTTCCGCTTCCTCCCCTCAACAGAGGAATTTACCTCATATAATTCTCAAGACTCAGGCCATCTCTAACTTAATCCCTCTTTACCACATTTCTTCTCTTCAAATATCAATATCAACTCCCATTCATGCCTCTTTTTCTCTAGTCTCAGAAAAAGAGGTGACCCTACTTCTTGGCAAAACCAACCCTGCAATAGCTATCCTTGGTTTCACTAGCTTCCATCTCCTCCAAAAGTTTGTTCTTTTTAACATCACCTCAGTCTCTTTAATTTCCTTTTTTAAAATTAATAAATCTTTTGTTTGTACATCATTCACATTACCAAATCTATTTGTCCTGCCCTTTTCTTTCATTTCTATGTAACATTTCCTTTTATTCTATGTAACATAGCATTAAAAAAGAGGGGAAAAAATCAGTTCAGCAAAACCAACCAAGTAGAATGTTCCATTTTCTTTCATTTCCTATACTCCCCAACACACACACACACACACACACAGACACCCACACACACATACACAGACACACACAGACATATACACACACACATAGACACATATACACACAGACACAGACACAGACAGACACACACACATGCACCCCTTTTGCCAACATGCAAAGAAGAAAGACTGGTTTGTTTTCTCAGTTCTGTTTCTAGCTGAAGATTCTTACTCATTACAATTACAAATTATTCAATATTTCTTTTGTTGTTGCTATTTAAAATGGCATTTACATTGTTGTAATACTTGGGTGTATTGTTTTCCTGGTTCTGCTCTGTACCAGTTCATATGGCATCCCATGCTTCTCAGAATTCACATTTATCATTTATTGCTGTATCATAATGGATGAATGAAAGAAAGTGTCATTGATTAAGTGCTTACTATGTGCAAAGCACCATGCTAAATGCTGGGAATACAAATAGTAAAGAGGATAGTCCTTCATCTCAAGAAGCTCCCATTTTAATTCAGGACACAACGCATGTCTAAGATTTCAGCAGTAAGACAGATGGTCCTTAGGGAATTACAGCAAGACAGATAGCAATGGCTCCTCTTCTATGTCATTTCCACTGATAAAATCATATCTCTTTCTGATGTTAAACCATTTAACAGTGCCAAAGTCTTGAGTGACAATAATTTTCTCTTCTGGGTCTTCAGTAGATGTCATTATGGCACTCTGCAGGTGCCAATGTCAAATAGCACATCCACAGGGGGTGCTGCCTAGGATGATGACTGAGACCACAAGATGGGAAACATACCCATTCTCAAGGCTTTGGTGCTCAGGGTTATAGGAAGACTCCATCAGAATGTAAGCAGAGATGGTCATCAAGGTGGTGGTGGTAGTGGCCTAATCTAATTAGCATAATCTGCCTCCTATCTCTTCCCTAGAATCCCTCTCCAGGGTTTGCTACCAACTCAACTCCACAGGGCTTTTTCTACCATGCCACTGAAATCTCATCACCATGTAAATAATATGCTTCAATCTGCATTTACACTCCAAAGTTCATTCTCTGGATGTAGACAACATTTTCTATCATGAGTCATTTGGAGTTGTCTAAAATCCTTGCATTACTAAGAGTAAATGACAACTCTACCAACAATGCATTAGTGTTCCAATTTTCCAACATCTTCTCCAACACTTAGCATTTTTCTTTTCTGTCATATTAGCCAATCTGATAGGTATGCTGTGGTACCTCAGAGTTGTTTTAATTTTCATTTCACTAATCAATAGTGATTCAGAGCATACTTTCATTTCATTTAATCATTTTCTTCTTCTGAAAACTTCCTGTTCATATCCTTTGACCATTTATTAATTGGAGAATGACTTGTACTCTTATGAATTTGACACTGTTCTTTATATATTTTAGAAATGAGGCCTTTATCAGACACTGTGGTTTTAAAAATTGTTTCCCAGTTTTCTGCTTCCCTTCTAAACTTGACTGTGTTGGCTTTATCTGTGCAAAAACTTTTCAATTCAATGTAATCAAAATTATCCATTTTGCATTCAATAATATTCTCTATCTCTTGTTTGGTGATAAATTCTTCCGTTCTCCATAAATCTGACAGGTAAATGATTTCTTGCTCTCCCAGTTTGCTTATAATATCAGCCTTCATATCTAAATCGTGTATCCATTTGAACTTTATCTTGGTATAGGGTGTAAGATATTGGTCTATACCTAGTTTCTGCCATGCTATTTTCTAGTTTTCCCAGCAGTGTTGGTCAAATAGTGAGTTCTTATCCCAGAAGCAGGAGTTTTTGGGTTTATCAAACAGTAGATTATTGTAGTCATTGACTACTGTGTTTTGTATACCTAACCTATTCCACTGATCCACCATTCTATTTATTAGCCACTACCAAGTGGTTTTGATGATTGCTGCTTTATAATACAATTTAAGATATGGTATAGCTAGGCCATCTTCCTTTGCATTTCTTTCCATTAATTTCCTTGATATTCTGGATCAAGTAAAGATTTTTTTTGAGAATGGAAGAAACATGAATATATGTCTGTAGACAGTTGCAAAGCAGCTAGTAGACAATGAGTGATTGAAGATTAGCTAGAAACTAAGGATGACAGAGAGGGCAATCTGTTGGCAAAGACAGAATGAAACGAGATCACTTGTGCAAGGGTTTTCCTTGGCAAGGAGATGGGATACCTCATTACATGAAACATGAATGAAGGACGAAATAGTAGCAAAAGGTATTTGAGTGATGTGAGATGAGGAACAAAGGAGAAGAGGGAGCTCTCAGTGGATTGCCTCAGTTATTGTTTTTTTCTGTTTTTTTTTTTTTTTTCCCAGTGAAATATGAGTCAAGGTTCTCAGCTAAGTGTGTGGGTGCATCAGAAGTTGTGGGAGATTTAAGGAGGGATAAAATGTTTTAAAGAGTCATCCAAAGGTGAGTTGAGTAGTGAAATAATTAAAGAAGTATACAAGAATTGCTTTGCCAAAATGAAGGCCCAGCTGAGGTTATGTAATATGAATTTTTCATTGCTTCACCAAACTTTCATGATTTTCTCTAGCTTTGTTCAGCAGCAAGTGAATAGGAGCAAAGGCCTTGTGTAGTTGAAAGAATTCAAGGCTCGGTTTTAGAAGGGCAAATTATTCTACAGAATGAAGGAACAAAACACTCAAGAGAAGAGGCCATCAGAAAATTAACTGGTTCACCAAGGGGTCAAGATGGGGTAGGGAGAAGTGTGTAACTAGTGTAGGAGTAATGACTTGGAAAAAATAAATCGGGACTTGTGGTGAGAATTAAGACCAGGGTTTTGAGTTGTAAGGCAGACAGACAAGTAGAATGACAACAGATTATTTCCAGATAAATGAATTTCTCTTTATGTATATGAATGAGGAACATTTGTGGGTGATGGCAAGATCAAGGGTATGACTATATATCTCTGAGTGTAGCTGTAGTAAAGTAAAGCAATAGGTCAAGAGAAATTAATGAATTGAGGAAGTAGGATGTTAAAGAGTCTGAAGTAGTCACAGGTTGTGTGTTGAAGCCCCCTAGGATGAAAGGAAGAGTTAGAAAGGAAAGATTGTACTCCAGATGCTGAACTCACTGAGGCAAGGAGTGTATCTTGGAGGTCTATAGACAACAGCTACCAGAATCTTCATTGGCTGATAAATATGGACTGAATGAACTTCAGAGAAGAAATGCTTCCTAAGTGATTGTGGGAGACAGAGAGCCTGGAAGTGGCAGTGGTGAGCCCAGAGCAATCGAGTTCCTCCACTATGACTAGTACCAGAAAGGATAGCCTCAGAAGCTGTCATTAGGAAGGAACCAGGTCTCAGTAAGTTCAAGGAAATGTTGTGATTAAAAGAGAAAAAGATTTAAAATGAAATCTAAGTTTTGTTTTCCCCTACTATGAAGTAGGACTTCCAGAGAATACAGTAAAGGAGTTGGATAGCTTTAGAGTGCCAAGTTGGGGCAGGGTGCTGGAGTGAGGGGGAAAGGGAAAAGGGAGTGGTCTGTGGGAGATGGAAAATGTGATTGAGAGGATCAACTGGAAGCATGTTACTTTCCTTAACATCCTTTGTGTTCCAGCCAAACTGTCCTATTTGTATTCTCCATGAACAGCAATTCATTTCCTATTTCCATGCCTACGCACAGGCCATTATCCATACACAGAATGCATTTCCTTTTCACCATCTCTTCATGTGATCCCTAGCCTCCTTCAAAACTTAGCTCAGTTGTCATGTCTTAGGAGGCCCTTTCACCAGAGAAATTACTTTAAATTTACTTTGTATATATTTTATGTTCAATTTTATATCTATTGTACTTTCCCCCCAATAACATAGAGGATTAATTTCCTTTTCTTTGTATCTTTATTGCCTGAAACATATTAGGCTCTTAAGAAATGCTTGTTGAATAAGGAAATTCAAATATATAAAACTATACTAAGGAAAAAGAGGTGGTTCAGTGAAAAGGTAGGATCAATGCAGAGGGTGATTAGAACAATAATAACTGAAAACAGAGAATGTGGTACCACTTAAGTCTCATTTTACTTTTGACTTCTATGAGCAAAAGAATAACATTTGGAAGTGAAGGAACTTAATAAAAAAATCACAAAAAGGGAGTTGTTACCTCAAAGAAATAAAGCAACATTTAGAAAACATCTGGCTGCCCTGAGATTCAGTCAACCTTCCTAGATCTAAAGTCTTCAGGTTTTGAAAGAACTGGTAGATATGATGCCAGAAACTGTCAGTGATAGTTGCATGATTGTGGAAAGGATGAGAGGTACCACTGGATGAGAGAAAGGCACTTGGAGTTCAAATATTCAAAAAAGGGAAGATAATAGAATCTGCAAGCAATGCACTAATCAAAAACCATTTATTAAGCACTTACTCTTTGCCAATAAAAGGCAGCTAGATGGTTCAGTGGATAGAGCTCTGGCCTGGAGTCAGGAAGATATGAGTTTAAATTTGACAACAGACATTTGCAATCTGTGTAACCCTGGGCAAGTCACTGAATCTCTGTTTGCCTTAACCCACTGGAGAATGAAATAGCAAATCACTTCAGTATCTTTGCCATGGCAAAGGATCCAGTACTAATAGAAAAGTTGACTTAAATTCTCTAGGTTATATGGCAAAAGGAGGTTACTCTTATGAGTTCAAGGATGCCTCCATAGTCTATCTTTATAAAGGTAAAGGAAATGGATTGGCTTGTGACAATCACAGCAGGGTCTCTCTCTTAGTCATTGCTGGCAAGATTCTCTTTTTTTTTTTGGAGGGGGGAAGGCAAGGCAATTGGGGTTAAATGACTTACCCAAAGTCACCCAGCTAGGAAGTGTCAAAGTGTCTGAGGCCAGTTTTGAACTCAGGTCCTCCTGACTCCAGGGCTTGTGCTTGATTCACTGCACCACCTAGCTGTCCCTAGCTGGCAAGATTCTTCCCAGAGTTCTCCTTAATAGGCTGATCCTTCATCTGGAATATGGTCACCTACCTGAGAGCCCAAGTGGCTTCAGAGAGGGGAGAAGAATGGTCAATATGATGTTTGCTGCCCAACAACTCCAGATTAATTTCCAGGACCAGAATTGAGATCTGTACACAACATTTGTCAAACTGACCAGGACTTTGATACTGTCAGTCATGAGGACTTGTAAAAAATTAGGACAAAATTGGGATATCTGGAGAAGTTCATCAGTATTGTACATCAGTTGCATGATAGCATGCTTGCACTGGATTCTGGATAATGCACAATGATCTCATGCTTTCCCAGTCACAAATGGAGTCGAGCAAGACTGTGTGCTGGTTCTGGTGATGATACTTTCAACAATGTTGTCAGGTGTTTTCAACAAGAATGAAAATGGCATCAAGGTCAGTGACCACACAGATGTTAAATTATTTAACTTGAAAAGGCTATAAGCCAAGCCTAAAGTGGAGGGAGAATCTGTGGGTGATTTCTTGTTCAGATAATTGTGCACTCAATGCAGCCTCTGAAGCTGAAGTGAAACGAAGTCTGGACCAATTCTCTGATGCTTCTGCTAACTTTGTCCTAACAGTTAACACCAAGAAAATAGAGGTTCTCCACCAGCAAGCACCACACCATCCCTATGTGGAACCATGAATTACATGGAGAAATATTGAATGCTGCAGATAAGTTCACTTACCTTTGGTGGTATACTTTCCAGGGATATACACATAGATGATGAGATTCACACACACACACACACATTGCCAGACCTAGTTCAGTGTTTGGGAGGCTCTGAAAGAAAATGTGAGAGAAGAGGTATTAATACTGCCTACCAAAAGGAAAGTCTACAAAGTCATTGTACTGACCTTATTATTGTATGTCTATGAAACCTGGACAGTGTACTGAATTGCTTCCATTTGAATTATCTTAGGAAGATTCTGAAGATCACCTGGCAGGTTAAGGCACCAGACCCTGAGGTCTCTCATGACCCAGATTGCCAAGCATTCAAACTCTAAGGCAGAGAGCACAACTCTGATGGCTAGCCATGTGGTTTGAATGTCAAATACAAGCTCGCCTAAAAAAGTTCAAGTCAAGTACTCACACAGAGGTCAGAAGAAGTAATGCAAAAATGCTCTCAAGATCTCTCTGAAGAATTTTGGAATTGATTGTGTGTCATGGAAGACAATGGCAAATAGCTGCCCAGCATGGCATGCCTGCATCAAAGAAAGGGCTGTGCTCTATGAACAAAACAGAATTGCAGTAGCTCAAAAGAAATGAGAGGTGCACAAATTTAGAGATATCCCATTCCAAATGTATGTGGACTATCTGTGTCTGACTTGTGGTAGAGACTTCCTGTGCTTGTATTGGTCCGATCATCTACAGTCAGATACACTGTGCCTTGACTCCAACATAATGATATCATTTTGGTCCTCTTCAAGCATGAAGGATCAGAATCAACCAAACAAATAATGTCTATGATCCTATTATCCTTTTCTGAAGTACACTTAAAACTTAAGAATTTATATATAACTGGAGTGTGTTCTGATTTTTATAAATTATTTTTATTAAATTACTTATTAAAACACAATAAATATCAAAACAATTAACATTTAATGCCAATTTACTTTTTTATAATTAATTAATTTATTTGTAGTTTTCAACATTCACTTCCAGAAGTTTTAAATTTTCTCCACCTTCCTACCCTCATTCCTCCCCATGACAGGGTGCAATCTGATATAAGCTCTAGATATACATTATTATTAAACATATTGTAATGCCATGCATGAGCAACTTCCCAAAAGAATGCTACTGTGAACAGCTTTTAAGGTTCTAATTACGCAGTATAGTGAACACTCCATTTATTCCATAACAAATCAAGGCAAACTTTCTCAGAAAATCAAGGTACAGTATGATATTTACAACATTACATCTTATCACAGAAAATCACAATATAGTTTTCAGAACAGCTTAACATTAGAATGGCCACATAGTTTTCTCCAAAGTGGCCACAGTATTTACAACAAAGAACAAAAGAATAATCATCTGATTTCCCTAAGGGGGAAACCCTCCTTACTTAATTTTTCAATCATTTCACAATACAAGTCAGTCTTCCACTCATGGGGCAATCATAAGTTAACATAATCAGTCACTTATCTAGACTCACAATTATTAAGTATCATTAATCACTAAATATAAATGGAAAATTACACAAACCCTCCATCCCTCAGTGTCTTCAATTTCATCATGCATCCAAGGGGAGGCCTTTTCTTCATCTTGACTCAGTGTGGTCTCTCAGATTCTCTGGACCCCCTTACATGGTCCCAGCTCCTACCTGAATCCACCAAACAGTCACCTGGACTCAGAGGCAGACAGCTCCCAGGTTCTCATCCAGTCCTCTGGGCAGTTCTTGTTACACACTGAAGTTCACAGGGTCCAGCACATCTCAAAACCTTCACAACTTATTTTAAGGATTCCATTGTATCTATGCTTTGCTCTGTAATTCTTCCAATGGCCTTTGTCCAAAACCTTTCTCTGGAAATTGTGGCATTCCAGGGGTGGAGCCAAGATAATGGAATAAAAACAGGAAGTTACTTAAGCTTTTGCACCAACCACCTCCAATAACCTGTAAAATATGACTCTAAAAAAAATTTAGAGCTACAGAATACACAAAATGACAGAGAGAAACAAATCTGCTGAAGGCAGCCTGGCAGGCCAAAAAGAAAGGGTCTATCCCATTGGGCTGGGGGCTGAGCAATCCCGTGTGAACTGCCCAGGCCAACACTTGGGGTGGCCCTGACCAGTGGCCCAGAACAGCTGGAGCAGATTTTAGGAGAGTGAATCACTGACAACTGTGGCAGTGTCCATACTTCTCAATCCATAAATGCCAAAGAGAAAGTAAAAGGTCAGTAGGAACTCTGTTGGAACTGGGTGACAGAAGAGTGTGGTCCAGCCTCTGCCCCCTGCAAGGGGTGGCAGTAGCACAGCTACAGCTGCTGCAACATAGCTATCTCTAGAGCTCCTGGCCTGGAGATCACAGTGGGACCAAGTGACCATTCAGTGGGTAATCACTCTTTGCTTTGACCTGCTTGGATCTGAGTTGCAGACGTGGTTGTCCTGGGGTAAGGAATGCGAGTGTAACTTGTGGTGGCTGTAGAAAGGGCACCCTCCTCACAGTTGTTTCAACATTTGTGGAAACTCCAGCCATTTGGGACACAGCTCTCTCTGCTCTGGAAGCAGAGTTCTATCATGGCAAAGAGCCCAAAAGAAAAGTAATTGTCTGGCAAGATGAGTAAACAGAGGAACCACAATCAAAACACACAGTCCTTTTTGGGGGACAAAAAGGAACACAACATGGAATCAGAAGAAGACAACAAAGTCAAAACTCCTGCATCAAAAACTTCTAATAAAAATATGAATTGTTTATAGGTCATGGAGGAGCTCAAGAAGGATTTTGAAAATCAAGTAAGAGAAGTGGAGGAAAAACTGGGAAGAAAAATGAGAATGATGCAAGAAAATCATGAAAATTGAGTCAGAAGCCTGCCAAAGGAGACCCCCCAAAAATACTGAAGAAAATAACTCCTTAAAAAAATAGACTAACTAAATGGCAAAAGAGGCCCAAAATGCCAACAAGCAGAAGAATGCCTTAAAAAGTCTAATTTATCAGGTGGAAAAGGAATTTCAAAAACTTATTGAAGAAAATAATTCCTTTGAAATTAGATTAGAGAAAATGGAAGCTAATGACTTTATGAGAAATCAAGATACTATAAAACAGATCTAAACAAATGAAAAAATAGAAGGCAATGTGAAATATCTCATTGGAAAAACCACTGACCTGAAAATAGATCCAGGAGAGATAATTTAAAAATTATTGGACTACCTGGAAGCCATGATGAAAAAAGAGCCTAGAAATCATCCATTAAGCAAGTCTCAAGAAAAATTGACCCGAAATTCTGGAACCAGAGGGCAAAATAGAAACTGAAAGAATTCACCAATTGCCTCTTGAAAAAGATCCCAAAAAGAAAACTCCTAGGAATATCATAGCCAAATTCCAGAGTTCCCAGGTCAAGGAGAAAATATTACAAGCAGTGAGGAAGAAACATTTGGGTATTGTGGAAACACAATCAGGATAACACAAGATCTAGCAGCTTCTGCATTAAGTGATTGAAGGGCTTGGAATATGATATTCTGGAGGTCAAAGGAGCTAGGATTAAAACCAATTATCTGCTACCCAGCAAAACTGAGTATGCTTCAGGGGAAAATATGGTCATTCAATGAAATGGTGGATTCTCAAACATTCTTGATTAAAAAAAAAACAAAACCAAACACAGAGCTGAACAGCCAATGTGAATTTCAAATACAAGAAGCATGAGAAGGTAAACAGAAAAAAGAAATCTTAAGGAACTTATTAAACTTGAACTATTTACATTCCTATATGGAAAAATGATCATTGTATCTCATGAGACTTTTCCCAGTATGAGGATAGTTGAAGGGAATATATTTATACATACACACACATAAATATACATTTATTATATATACATATATATGATATACATTTATTATATATATTTATATATACATGTGTTTGTGTATATGTGTGTGTATGTATATATGTAAACAATCATATATATGTATGTTTAGGAGGGTATATGTATGTTTAAATACATATGTGAGTATGTGTATATGTGTGTACATGTATAAATAGACAGAGGGCACAGGATGAGTTGAATAGGAAGGGATGATATCTAAAAAATAAAATTAAGAGGCAAGAGAGGAATTTATTGGGAGAAGGAGAAAGGGAGAGATAGATTAGGGTAAATTATCTCATATAAAAGAGACAAGAGAAAACTGTTACAATGGAAGGAAAGAGCAGGAAGGTGAAAGGGTCAACCTTACTCTTCATTGAATTTTGCCTAAGGAGGGAATAACATACTCAATTGGTTATCTTAACCTTCAGGAAAGTAGGGGCAAAGGGGATAAGAGGGGAAATGATAAAAGGGAGGGCACATTGGGGGAGATTGTAGTTAGAAGAAAACACTTTTGAAATGGGTCAGGGTCAAAGTAGAAAATAGAATAAGTGGGGGACAGGATAAGATGGAGGGAAATATAGTTAGTCTTTCACAATGTAATGACTATGGAAAGTTTTGTGTAGCTACACATGTACAACCTATATTGAATTGTTTGTCTTCTCAGTGGGGGTGCATGAGGAGAGAAGAAGGGAAAGAATCTGGAAATCAAGGTTTTTAAAACAAATGCTACAAAAAGTATTTTTTATATGAAACCAGGAGGTAGGATATACAGGCACTGGGGTATAGAAATCCATCTTGCCCTACTAGAATGTTGAGGGGGGGGAGTGGTGTGGGAGGATATAAGAGAGAGCAGATTAAGGGAAGGGGTATCCAGTAGGCTTTCTATCTTGGTAGATTGGTAGAAAATTTATAACTCAAAATCTTATGGAAATGAATGTTGAAAATTAAATATAAATAAATAAAATATTAATTAAAAAAAGAAATGGTGGCATTCCTCTCATTGCAGAGTTTTCCAGAAAAGTTTGGATATTTACTTTGTACCTATATAATAATCCAATCTATTATATATTAGTCTAGATGCCTTCTGACATCTTTTCCAGCTTAGAGATTATATTATTCTGTGACTTGTATAAATCACTCCATGTTGTTGAACCTCAGTTTTCTAAACTTTAAAATAGTCAGTTTATCATGTGAATTGCCTTCCTCACAGGATTATTTTGAGTAAAGGTCCCTGAAATGTATATATTAATAAAAGTTGAAGAAAAGGGAATAATTATTCAGTAATGCAAAGAGTTTTAAGAAGAGCTTATGAGAGTTGATTTAGGGAATTCAAGGAATATAAGTCCCTTAGCCTATCCTCACATTTTACAAACGAGGAAAATGACTCTCTCAGAGAAGTAAAAATGACTTGACTGAAGTTAGTAAGTGTCATAGGTGGGAGTTGAAGCCAGAAATTTTGCCTTCAAATCCAGCATATTTTTTTTCACTACGTCACATTACTTCTCTCATTTTTCATTCTAATTTTCAAATACCAAGCCCCTTGGAAAGGAAGTGCATCCATTGCCCCAATATGTCAGAACCATAGATTTTTACACAATTTAAATGTTGCAATGGATTTCAGCAGTCACCTACTCCAACCTTTATATGAAAGGAAAGCACACTGCAAGATATTCAACAAGTGAATTTCCAGCCTCTGCATTACTTCCTCCAAGAAGCAGGGGGAACCCATCATATCTAAATGAACCCCATTCCAATTTGAGTAACCTCTTGTTAGGAATCTATGCTGGCATCATGTGTATACTACCCCCTTTCCAATTTCTACCCACTGCTCCTGGTTCTACCTTCTGGTGCCAAAAGAGAGAGAGAGAGAGAGAGAGAGAGAGAGAGAGAGAGAGAGAGAGAGAGAGAGAGAGAGAGAGAAATCTACCCCTTCCTCCATATACTAGTCCTCCATATGCCACAAAAAGGACTTATCATTGGGAAGGAGATGTGCAGGTGCCTCACTAGAATAATTATATAACCACGTCGATACTATGTTTAATGAGTAAACCCAGATAGTAATGACTTGAGCTTATACAGCACTTTAAGCTTAGCAAAACTCTTCACCTGATAATATGTTAGATACCATAAATCTGTACCTATTATGCAGATGAAGAAAGTAAAACATAGAAAGCTTTCTCAGATGTCTCCAGTCAAAGAGTACATGTGCATACACATATGTGTGCAAACATGCATATATATACATAAGTATAAACATATGACTGTGTGTCCATACATGGACATATATAAACACACATTTGACATACACATATATACATATATAAAATGCATATTATATGGATATGGTGGGATTTTGACTCAGATCTCTTAATTGCAAGTGCAGAACCTTTTTCAGTAAATCCATCTGAAGGCTAAGTAAGTTATTAGTAGTTTGAAACTGACTGGTAAATCTCTAGTAGGGTGTCTCAAGGATCTGTCTTTATTGCTGACCTATTCAGTTACCTATTCACAATGACATGGATGAATGAAGACATAGATAGAATGCTCATCAAATTTCCAGCTGATACCATGTTTGATAGGAGGGGTAACTAATACTCTATCTCTTCAAGCATGGAGAATAGGCCTGCTTCATCGATGCTGTCTTATACCTGAGCCCTCACTAAGCTCTCAGAATAAAAGGCATCCATAAAGTAGATGAAAATTCAAGAAAGGGCTATTAGACTTCAGTGACTTTTTAAAGCCTGAGGAAATTACCCTCCTTAACACAAAATCTTGACACGGCCAAGGACGTGCCCATAGGCAGCTGTGGAAAGGATCAGCGTGTCAGGGGAGAGAAGCCATTGAGTGCAGGGCTGAGCACCTGGAACAGATGAACTCTTAGAAATAAAGTGGTCGTTTCCAGTAAAGTGTCTGAAAACATCAACAGGGACCAATAGACATCTCTTATTTTGTTTATATTTTTTCCTATCTTCTTTCTTTTCTTCCTCAGACATTATCCCGCTGACTTTCCTTAAGGCCCAATAAGCTCTTTTAACTATTCAAATCAATTTAATGGTTATGGATTAAATTCTGAATCAAACAAGCAATCAGCAAGCATTTATTGAGTACCTGCTCTGTGCAAACTATCTTTCTAGGCCCTGGGAATGCAAAGACAAAAAGGAGAGATAATTTAACTTCAAGGAGCTTAAAAGACATCCAATCAGGGAGAGAACGTAGAAGTATGTACAAACTAAGATCAAGTGAAGTAACATATAAAGAGCTTTGCAAAACTTAAAGTGCCATATTATTTACAGATCCTATACTTGATTGCATGCTGCCATGGGGGGGGGGAGAGGGGAGAAAATTGGAAACTCAGGGATTTGTGGAACTGAATCTTATAAACTAAAATTAAATAAACAAATCAATTAAAAAATAAATAAATTAAAAAATATTAATTGACATTATTCATTGAAATAAAAATCAGGTAATTATTTGAAGTGATGAAACTAGGAGAGAATCAGAAAAGGCCTCTTTTAAAATTTGGAATTTGAGCTGTGCTTTGAAAGAATTCTATGATATGGGGTAAAGAGAGTACATTCCAGGAATGGGGGATTGCCCATGCAAAGGCATTGAGATAGGACATTTGAACATACCATTTGAGGAACAACAAGAAGGCTAATTTGGCTGAACAGAACAGTGTATGAAGGGGATTAATGAATAATAAGACTGAAACAACCTGAATTGTGTCATCTTCAGACTTTATAAGTGCACAATCCATGTCTTTGCCCAGTTCATTGATATGGAATTTTAAGTTACATTCCTGGACTATGGGACAGTAGTAATAGAATACAAGGAATATTTGGGACCAAAGAAATTGATCATTTTGACTGGAGTGTAAAGAATATGGTGAAGAGCAAATTGAGATAAGCTGGTGAAGTAGGGTAGAATAGATTATAGAAGGCCTTGGATAGCAGGCAAAGGAGCTTGAGTTTCACTCAGAAGGCAAGAGAAAATTTTTAAGCAGAGAAAGACACACTCTGGGGACTGGGGTTAAGGGAGAATAAATGGATTATTATGTCCACTGACTGATCCTTCATCTTGCCTTATGGAAAGATGAAATATGCATAAAGATAAATGTAATAGAAATTTAAATATAAGGGCAAATTGATCTAACTGAGGATATGTGACCTAGGGAAGAGAAGATTTGGTGGTTGAGTCATGATCCCTGTCTTCAGATACTTGGAGTCCTGTCATAGCATAGCACTTTAAACTTGTTTTGCTTGGCATAGAGAATTGAACTAGAAGTACTGGGAAAATTGCAGTGCCAGAAAAAGAAAATTGTAACAACTACATAAGAAGAAGGAATGAACCTATGATTCCAGTGGTACGGGGAATTCCCTGGTAAGAAAACTTTCTCCAACAATAGTAAAAACAAAAATATTTAGCATTTTTATAGAGCTTTCTCAGGTTCACAAAGTGCTTTCTAAATATTTTCATTATGACTGCACAGCAACCTTAAGAAGTAAGTGCTAATATTAGTCCCATTGCATAGACAAAGAAACTCAGACAGACAGAGGTTAAATGATTTGTCCAGGGTCACACAGCTAGAAAGTGTCTGAAGATGGGTTTAATCAGGTCTTCCTGGTCCAGGGCCAGATCTCTATCTACTGAACAACCTAAGTGCCCTATATAAGTGTAAGCCTTCTCTTAGTAGTCTTAGAGAGTTGCCTAGAATATTGAAAGGTTAAGTGATTTCTCCAGGGTGAACAGCCATTATGTGGAAGAAGGAATGATTTTATTCAGATCTTCATGGCTTAGAGGCCACTTCTCTACCCCCTATAAGCATTCTGCCTCTCTAACAATGAGAGCTAGTCAAAAATGGAATGGTACACATAGAGGGGCAGTGGTTTCCTCTTCACTGAAGGCTTTCCAATGAAGGCAGAGTAACTACTGCAGGTGATGGGATAGAAAGGAGTCATGGGCATGTATCCAGTGTAATTCCACAGAAATTAACCAAGTGCCTACTGTGTTCAAGGCACTTTGGCAGGTCATCGAGAACAAAGGTAAAAGGAAAAAGACCACCACTGACTTCTCCCTCTAGGTCCCTTCTCATTCTGAGCTTGTGTGATTCTGTGAAGAGTACAGAATTCTATAACATCAACTGGGGAAGGAAAGGTTCACTACCACCCTGGAGGGATCAGGAAGAACTGCCTAAAGGAGTTGTCATGGACTCAGGGGAAAAATATCAACAGGAAAACAAACCAAACTGTGAGTTGGGGGTGGGGGAGTGATTTGAGCACAGGGAAGGAATTTCTGCAGTAGTGGAAATGTATAGACTGGACTTCAGAGACAGGGAGTCAACACTCCCTGCCTTCAGACTGAATCTCTAGAGCTTCCCATTCTGTAATAAGAAAGAAGGATCAACACATATGGACGGAACAGATCGTAACCAGGCGAGGGTCATCCTTTACTGTCTCCCAGAGTGTGAACACTTGAACATTGCATAATTAGGCACTTCAAGCTCTGAAATGTCCTTGTTCATTACAGTATTTAGCAGGGCCACAGTAATTTGAAAATCTCACTAGGCACCTTAAATTCAGAAAGCATTGTGATTTCAGAGCTTATAGCACCTCAAAGCTAAAATAGATCTTAGAGATCTTAATCTAAACTTCCTTTTCTTCCTGCTTCATTTCATAGACAAGGGCACTAAGACCCAGAGAGGTTCAATTACTTTTTCAAGGTCACATAGCAATTCACAGGCAAAGGATGGCATTTGAACTCAGGGCTCCTATCTCACCATCAGCATTTTTGTCATCAAATCATAGTGAACTTGGGACTTTCTTTGGCAGATGGAATGGTATGCAAGGCCAGGCAGAAGAAAACAAGGTCTTGGTGTTTTTCTTAAGAATGTAATAGAAGAGTGACCACTGTTGCACAGAAGACACGGGAATTACGGGATAACTTGGCTATTGCTACTCTCAATGTAATCCATTCAGTCTAGGAGGCATTTGCTAAAGAAATAAAATGCACAAGACTAAAGGCTACATAGTAAAACAGGTAGAGGGTAAATCCCGAAGTCAGAAAGACCTCCCAGTCTGGAAGTTTAGCCCTAAAGAAGTCACTTAAAGTTAGCTCCCTAGGAAACGTTCTAAGTTTATAAATTGTTCAGAAGGGGCCAGTAAACGTTGGTAGAGGATTATTGTCACTGGACATTTTTCTGTAGTATAAAATCCTGGTTGGTCCAGAGAAATGAAATGAAAGGGAAAGAAACTATGTAAGTTTGCTGTTTCCTTGGGATACAAAGACAAAACAGGAAAGAGTCTCTGTCCTCAAAAGAGCCTACATTTTTTCATGGGGGAGGCATTATAGTATATTCATATTAATATGAGGAGGCAGAGAGTACTAATAATTTGGGGGGAGGGTCAAGACAACGTTCCTGTAGCATGTGACATATGAAGTGATCCTTAAATGGAGCCAGGGATTCGAAGAGGAAGAAATGGAGAGCATACACCAAGAATAGAAGATAGCCTGCAAAAAGATTTGGAATGCTAACTTCTGGGATAGTAAGTATGCTGGTGTGGCTGGAACAGAGAATATGCAAAGGGGAGAAATATGAAATAAACCTGGAAAAGTAGACTGAAGTCAAGTTGCAAAGGATTTCCGGTGCCACACTGAAGAATGTCTATTTTATCCCACATTCCACAGGGAAATGCTGAAAGTTTTAAAGAGGGTATTGTCATCTTAATACTTATACTTTAGACGAATAATTTTTGGTAGCTATGTGGAGTTTGGAGAGTGGAAAACCTGAATGTTAAAATCCAATTAGGAAGCTAGTATGGATAAGTGGTGATTGAGGTTCAAACTAAAGTGCTGGTCACATGGGTGGAAAAAAAGGGGAGGTGGAGATAGACTCATAAGACACTGTGGAGGTAGAATTGGCAAGACTTGGCAACTGATTGGATTTGGAGGAGGAGGAAGAATGAAAAATTGAAGATGGTACTGAAATTGTAAATCTGATTTGCTGAAAAAATAGTGGTACCTTCAACAGAAGTAGGAAATTTGGATGAGAGATGGCTATAGGGAGCAAGAACAGACACTACAGTTTAAACAAGTTGAGTTTGAGATGCCTACAGGGCATTCAATTGGAGAAGTGAAATGGGCAGTTGGTGATGCAGACCTGGAGCTCAGAATGTAATTATCAATCCAAAGTATAGCAAAAGATGAGAAAAGGACTCGGGACAGAACCTGAAGGGAAATGCGTGGTTAGAGAATGAGACATCAATTATGGCATCTAAGATAGAATTATGACATCACAGGGAATTGAACCTAGACCTCCTCACTCCCAAGCCAAAGCTCTCTTTTTTGTTGTTGTTTTTAATCAAACTACTCTGCATTTAGGGCTTTCTTTGGTAGAGGGGATGGTACCTCAGATCAGCCAGGCAATGTCAAGTTTCTGGTAAACTCTTTAGGTTGAAAATAAAAGAACTAGGGGAGAAGATTGTCCTAAAAATCTGAGGAAGTGGAAGTACCCAGAAAGAGGGAATGGTCAATGGTGTTAAGTGTCAAAAAAATGACAAGAAAGCTGAGGACTGAGGAAAGGCCTAACCATGAAAATTTTGTGTTGAAAGCTGCCTCTACAACAACCTGTGGTGGATGTCAGGATTTTAGAATCATGTAGTAACATGATTTAGAATGCTAAACCTGGGATGGATCTTAGAACAAAGATAATGCATCTAGGAAGTATTGTGAATAACATTCTGGACTTAAGAGTCTGAAAGACATGGGTTCAACTATTGTCTTAGTCACTGGGTAGTTATTTTTTTTTTTACTTGGGCAATTCATTCAGCCTCAGTTATCTTATCTGTAAAATGGGGTAGTAAAAGTAATATTTTTCCCACATCTTGATCCCTTTTCCCTTTCAGCTAGCTTTTATGTGTTCTCTCCATATTAGAAAGTAAGCTCTTATAAGGCAGGATTGTCTCTGAGGCAACTAGGGGACCCCATGAACATAGCAATGTGATTGGAGTCAGAAAGTCCTGAATTCATATCTCACCTCATTTACTTGCTGTGTGACTCTGAATGTCATTTAACCTCCAATTGTCTCAGTTTCCTTATAAGCAAAAGAAAGATAATAATAGCATCTACCTCCCAGGATTGCTGTGAGGATAAAATGTGAAAATATTTATAAAGTGTTTTGCAAATCTTAAAGCATGATATAAATGCTAGCTATTATTATTCTTTCTTTTCAATTCTATTTGTAACACCAGCACCTGGTACACAATAAACATTCAAAAATGATTTTTAAATTGAATTGTCTTTATAAGAATCTTATGAAAACTAAATGAGGTAATAGAGTTTGTCCCAAAAGTCTTAGTGCAGCCTTAAACTTTAATAGTTACTTAATAAGCTTTAATAGATGAAAAAATGCATGAAAATATTTGAGACACGCTGTATGCATACAGTGCTTTTGAAAATCCTAGAATGCCATAAATATTGGCCAGCAATAATAACAATGAAATAGAATGTTAGAGCTGAAAGAAAAGAGAAAATAAAACATCATGTGTCAGAGCTGCATGAGACCTTAGGAAATAGAAAGTTGGAGCTAAAAGGGACCTTAGAACATCGAATTTAAGAGATGGAAAGGACCCCAGAACATATGATGCTAGATAAAGGAGGCAATGTGATTGGAACGGTACATTAGGAAGATTTATCTGGAAGCATATGAACGATCAGTTAGAATGGAAAAATACTCGAGGCTAAAATACAAGTTAGGAGGAATTATAGGAAAGGAAGTAGGAACCTGGACTAAGGCAAGACAGAATAGATGTAAAATATATGAAGGAAATGGAATTAACTGGGCTAGGTGACTGATTGGATGTTGGGTTGAGAGAAAAGAAAGAGTCAAAAGTCACTATTTGTAATATGTTACATAA
>CM053587.1:285565992-285635181 GCA_028646515.1 Pseudochirops corinnae
ATATATACACACACACATACACACATATATGTGTATAGATACATATATACATTCATGTATGTATATTTTTGTATGTGTGTGTATCTCTACCTCTGTGTGTGTGTGTCTCTCTCTCTCTAGAGCTATCTACCTACCTACCTACTTATCTTTCTATCTATCTATCCATCTAATCTCCAGACTTCATTGCTGTCCTGACCTCCAGTTATGTGTCCTTGACTAGCTGCTGGACATCTCCTGGCTAACATCAACACAAATTTATTAAGTGCTTGTTATGTTCCATTTGCTAGTTAAATGTAACACGTTCAAAAGAGAACCCATCTTATTCTGCCCCCTTCTACCAACTTCTCCAGCTCTCTTGATGGCATTACCTTTTTCCCAGTCACTTATTTTGAAACTTCAGTCATCTTTGAATCTTTGCTCTTCTTAACTCTCTTTCCCAATCAGATCAGTTGTTCAAACCTCTGTTGATTCTACTTTCCCCCTTCCTTTTACATCCATTCCCTCAGCTCTACTCCCTCTTGCCATTCTTGTTCAGTTTCTCATCAACTCCGTCCTAGACTATGGCAATAGTTTCCCAACTGATCTTACTGTCTCCAGTCTCTCCCTTCTCTAATCAATCTTACACACAACTACCAAAATTCTTTTTCTAATTGTAGGTCTGAGGATGTTAAATTCCTCCTCAAATACCATCAATAACTCCATTTCCTATAAAATAAAATCCAATCTTTTTAGCTTGACATTTAAGATCCTCCATAATCAGAATACCTTAACTCAATATTTCAGGCTTATTTTAGTGAGTTCTTTTCATGCATTTCTATTGTTCTAGTTTAATGAGATGACAAATCTATACTTTCCTTCCTCCTCTCCACTTTGCCCTTTTCCATGTCTGTGTCTTTATACAAGCCATCATTGTTCCTGGAACCTAATGGTACTAATACTAATAGCCAGCATTTATGTATAACTTTAATGTTAGCAAAGCTAGCAAAGTGTGATCTCATTTTATCCTCACAACAACTCACAGAGCCAGGTACTACTATTATCCCCATTGTGCAAATGAAGAACCTTAAAGGTTAAATGACTTTCCTAAGGTCACACAGTCAGCAGTTGTTCAAGGCTACCTTTGATTCAGGTTTTCTTAACTCGAGACCCAATTCTCTATCTGCTATACCCCTTATCTCCCTATGCCCATTTTTGTTTTCTTTTAGTTCAACCCTCATTCTTAGGTGCCTGTCTTCCTGAAATCTCTCAGTGTTCCCCCAAATGAAAGTGATCTCTCCCTCCTTGCATTTTCTTAACAGCAATTTTTCTGGAACTCTCCATTTCCTTGATATAATCACATTTCTGTGCATACAGGCCATATTTCCCCTGCTAATAGACAGTAAACTTCTTAAGGTAAGGGACTATTTTGTCTCTCCCCAACACATCTATATCCCCTTTGAATTTGTTTATTGTCTTTCGTAATGTCTAGAAGGGGAGAGATAACTGTCTTACTGTACCTGTCCTGGCTGACCCCATTGACAGCTTTGTGTACATTTCTGATCATGACATTTTAAGAAGGCCAATGACAAAGTGAAACAGAACAAAAGGAGGATGTTCAAGATGCTGAGAGCACTGGAGGCCATTCCATATCACAATCAGTGAAAATGGGAATGTTGTGCCTACTCAGTAAAAGATTTAGGCCACAGGGGTGGGGAACCTGTGGCCATCTAAATCTTCAAGTGTAGTCCTAAACTTTACATCTCATTGTTCTATGAAGTTTTGATTTGGTTAAAGGGCTGCACTTGAGAAAATAGAGGGCCACATGTGGCCTCAAGGCCACAGCTTCTTGGGGGAAATATGATATTCATCTTCTAGTATTCTTGGTGCTGTCTCACAAAAGAGGGACTGACTTTCTTCTTCTTGGCTCCAGACTCAGCAATGAGTGTGAGTTGTTGAGATGACTTAAATTCCATATTAATAAATGGCTTCTGTGGAAACAAAAGAAAAAAAAACTTGTTTTGGGAGGTATCTGTGAAATGAATAAGGCTTAAGTATGACATATTGTTCTTCTCTAAATATGCTTCTCCCACCCCAACCTGCTTGCCTAGTATGTCTGCCCTGATCCTTTCCCTAGAACCTCTTTAGCTGAAACTGTCAGTGCTAGAATCTTCTGTGCATAAAACTAGGAGGCCTCCTACACAATCTCTTAATTTTCTCTTAAGCAGAATATGAATTGCTTGAGTATGGCTTCTTATTTCAGTTTTATCTCTGTACTTCACAAATCCAGCACAGTGCCTTGTATGGAGTAGATATTTAATAAATTTTTGTTTGAATACATTGGATTCTCTCTGTCTGAAAGAGCAGAGGAAAGAAATCCAGCAGATACACATGAGCAAGAACCCTTCCTTGTTGACCTCTTGGTCGATCTCCATGATCATAAGCCACCTTGATGTGTTGGAACACAAGTTCCTTATATTCTCATATCAATCTAGGAGTGATGGAAGGTTGGTGCAATATAAGTATGTCAAGTTTAGAGGGTAACCTTTCTCAGGAATTTCATTTCCTTCCTCTTCCTTCCATATGATCTGAATAACATCATCATACCAAAGACCTATCAGTCTCTATTCCATCATCTTGGACTCTATCAAATGAGATAAAATGTCATAACACATGTAAAGTGCTTTGTAAACTGTAAGGAACTAAATGAATTCTATCTCCATCATCATTGCCACCATCCTGCTCCTTATATATCATTGTCAGAGAGCTAGACTTCATCCTCCAAACAAACATGTGCATGTACCCAAACTCAGACATACATGCAAGCATAAATACACAAAGGTTCATTGACACATACGAGTATGCTTATATACACTCAAACAACCATATTTATTCACAAACCCATATTAATACATATAGACACACCCTAATAAAGAGAAATGCATATATTCACATAGACTCATACCTACAGATATTCATATATGTCAATTCAGTAAATATTTCTTAAGTATTATTATGTACCAAGTGCAATGTTAAGAGCTAAGACAGAAAAGTAAAAGATCCCTGCCTGTAAGCCTCTCATAATCTAATGCAAACAACTATGTATATATAAGATATGTATGAGGAGGTGGAAGGTAACTTCAAGAGGGATGGTACTAGCAGGGATGGATCTGTGTCTTGGGGGTTTTAGTAAGGGAAGAAAAATAGAAAGGCCTTTTTCAAAAGGTGAGATTTTAGTTAAGTCTCCAAAGAAGCCAAGAGGCAGAGGTACATTCCAGGCATGGGGACAGGCAGTGAAAAGACTAAGAGTTGAACAATAGAGTTCATCTTTGGGAAAGAGCAAGAAGTCCAGTGTCACTGGATCATTAAACCCCAAGAAGACTAGAAGGGTAGGAGGTGTGTTTTTTTTTTAAAGCCAACCAGAGCATATTAAAACATAGAAATAATAGGAAGCCTTTGGCATATAATGAATAGATGAGAGGAATGTTCAGAGTAAGAGTCAATAAATATTTATTAAGCACCTATTATGTGCTAGGCACTGTACTAAGCATTGGAGATACAAAGAAAGGAATGAGACATTCCCTACCCTCAAGAAGCCCACAATCTAATGGAGGAGATCACACATAGAAAAAAGTTGTAAATTCAGGGGAGGTGACCCAGTGTTTGTTGGGGGGACAGCATTATGATGTCATGTATCTGGGGTGGGAAGTGATCTGAGGAGGTATGTGTTTCCAAGTTGATTTCACCTTTCTGAGTGATGGATTTGTGGAGATAACACAATCCAGGAAAGTAGCTGAGTGGGAAATGATGAAGAGAATTCCTTGGGAAGCATTCTTGAATGGAGGATGATCAGGGAGGTGTTCTCAGAAGTTTATCTTCCTCCCTCTCCAATCAGAAAGAGAAAGGAGCCCCAGAGGCAAGGGCTGCTAAACAAGTGTGAATTTTGACCTTGTTCCTGAGGAAATCACTTTGGAAGCAAAAATGCACTATATATATGTATATGTGTATGAATATGTGTATGTGTATGTATATGTATATATATATGCATATGTACATGTTTGTGTATGCATACGCGTATGTGTGTATGCGTGTGTATGTGTGTGCATGTATATATGTATAGTATACTCATATATATTTCCACACATATAGATAGAAAAAAATACAAGCTCATAATGGTAGACAGTAGAAAGATGCACCAACTCAGACATGATTGTATATATCCATAGATGCTTTTGGTGTCCACTGGGCACTCAACTATCACTTATGTCTCCAAGAGTTGTAGCATGTGTAGTGGCCAGATGCCAGTGAACTATCTTGGCAGATGGGTTAAACCAGGTTGAGGGGAACTAATAGGCTGCAACCCTGTCGGTGAGTTAGGTAGGTGTGTACCTCAAGCATAAAAAGACTTCCCCAGTAGAATGGATGACTGAGAACAATTTTTTTCCAGTGGCCATGAAGGTGACTGAAGCAGATGTTATGGAGTGTTTAGAACTCAGTCAGACATCAAAGACACCAACATCATCCACAGCATCCTGCATCATCACCTGTCCTAACTTTTGTCCTTCCCCTGGATTTCTATGACTCCAGAAGAGAGGGTAAGGCTGAAGATTGTGTGCAACTCTGCCTCACTTAAATCCAATTCATGCACAAATGATGTCATTGGTCATCTTTGAAAATGAAGGACAAACAATAGCACTTACCTTCTCTGTGCCTCAGTTTCCTTATCTGCAAAATGAAGAGGTTAGATTATTTGGTATGTGAGGTCCCTTGCAGTTCTTGATCTTGTGAGATTAGATACACACAGAGAGATAATAACAAAAAGCAGACACGAACATAGAGGAAAATCCAAATATCCCAATAAATATCTCACAGAGAGATATACACAAAAAAAAAATGCCCCTTTTCTATTTTTGCTAAAGTGATTGGGTCAGGGACATGGTAAGACAAGAGAGCAATTTCAAAGCCTTTGAGGTGACACAAGTGAATGTTGTCAGCTGCTAATGGGGTCAATGGCTCCCTGGAGAAGAGGGAGGAGGGGTGCTCCCTGGAGAAGAATTTCATCCAGAAAGTCTCTTAGAGGTCACTGGTCACTCGGCTATGGGTGCAGCCCACTGACCCTGGCATTAGGTTTCTGAGCTTGGTGCCCGGCTGAGCTGATTCTCCTTGGCATACTATTAGGTCAAGCTCTTGTAATGACTTGCCTGGAACCTGGCCCCCAAATTGCTTCTCTCTGACCATCTGCTGTCTTCATCCCTTCCTGACCCAGTCCCTGAGCCTGACACTATCCCAGGCAGGGGAGACATAAGGAGTGTGTCTGCCCTGATTCAAGTTAGCGTGAGTGGTATGGTAGAGAATACTGAATCTGGAGTTACAAACCCTAGGGTCAGACATGCTATTTGGGATTAGATGGGTAAAGACTGAATGTGACCTTTGTTTTAAAGGATAACTAAGTGGAGATGGTGGTGGAAAAAGGAACTTAATGTAAAAATAAAAGATACCAATATTGTTTAAAAGGCTAAAAAGGCATGCAATCAGATTTTGAAGGTCCCCTCTAGTTCCAACTCATAACTGTTTAAATCAGACTCTCTGCTACTCTGCCTTATCCTCCCTTCCCTGCTCCACCCCATCCAGTCTTTTCAGGACTAAAGTCCTATTACCAGATGCCCACATCTAAAAGAACTCTCTAAAGCTGCTTATCTGTCTGCCTGCCTGGACCTCTGCCCACTGAAGTGTGTTATCTTAGATTCTCATACCATGAAGGACTCTCAGAGGACTCCTCGTCTACCCTGCCTGTGAAATCCCACCGCAAGTTTCCATGACCAGTGATCATACTTTAGAATACCTCTGCTAAAATTGAGCTTACTCTTAGCTCAGGCTGCCCATGCTATTGGCAGATCCTGATCTGCCTGTACCTTCTGAATTTCTGTTAAGATGGTGCATGCTTCTCGGCTACCTTGCTGCTGGCTGCTGGGAACTTAATTAGGTCATAGGATTTATAGCTAGAAGGGACCTTAGCAATCAGCAAGTATAACCACCTCAACATACAGATGAACAAACTGAGGATCTGAGAATGAAGGCCCTTGGTGAAGGTCATGAAAAGTCAGTGGCAAAGTCAGGATCGTCACCTAAATGAACAGATCAACGAGAAAGGATTTGGTAAATTTCTACCATATGCTATGTACTGTGCTGTGTGCTGAGAATAGAGATAGGGATTGCACCTGCAATTTTATGGGTATAGAGAAATCCTGGGTGAGGAAATGTTATCACCTAATGATGGTTGACACTGACACTTTGGTCTTAAAGGATTGCCTAGAGCACTGAAAGGTTAATGACCTGTCCAGCATCCCAGACTCATTATGTATCAGAAATTGGAATTGAACCCAGGGCTGTCTGGCCTTGATGCTTGCTCCCACCCATGAAACATCACTGCCTAGAGACACAAAGACAAAATTGAATTAATTCTTGCTCTTAAGGAGCTCTAGGGTTCTATCCTCTCAATCCCACAGATCTTCCCCTAATCACCTACCCTCTTCCTGTTGCTTCCTCTAGTCTTTGACCCCAGTCACTGCCTTGCTCAGTGGTTCTGACAGTCAAATTTTTGTAGCAAAGGCTACGTTCTCTTAGCTATCTTCTCATGGATATTTAATTCAATCTCCCTTTGTAGACTCACAGTATGTCAGAGTTGTGAAGGATTCCTCAGAGCTTCTGTTTAGGATTTTTTTTTTTCTTCCGATGGCACCCTAGACAAAGAGTCATCCAGCCTCCTTTTGAAGACTGCCAAGGATGGGTGAGATTTTCTGTGGCCGTGCATTACACTTCAAAATACCTTTAGTTGTTGGGAAAGTTTTCTGTTTATGGTGACAGAGTCTTTCATTCAACAGAAATTTATTATTGTTATTGCAAAGAGAGGTCAACTTTTCATAGTGAATTGAATGCTGGAGAAAGGTCCTTCCAATTGTAATATTCTTTGTGCACTATGTTAGGATTCCATCCAGCTACAACGTTGTGAGATTTTCAGATTCAAAGTTGAAAGGGAAACAAAAGACAAATGGTTTCCTCATTAAGTCCACTTCACCTCTCCTCCTTTCATGAACCTACAAGAGTATCAGAGACTGTGCAGTAGTTTTCAAGTAAAGTTGATAAGCATTTATTATGTACCTACTTTTTCCAGGTGCTGTGCTAATTTCTGAGGGTATAAACAAAAGAGGAAAAAGTGGAAAAAACAGAAAAAATAATCCCTCCTCTCAAGGAGATCACAATTTATTGGGAGAGACAACATGTAAGCTATTCCCTTCTCCAACTATGATGGCGGAAGGAGGGAATAAGCATGTATTAAGTACCTACTATGTGTAGTAGGGGCACTGTGCTGAGTATTATCTCATTTGATCATCGCAATAACACAGTGAATTACATGTTATTATGATTCCAATGATACAATTGAGGAAAATGAGGCAAATAGAGGTTAAGTGATTTGTCTAGAGTTATGTAACTAATAAATATCTGACGTTGAATTTGAACTCACATCTTCCTGACTTTAGTTCCATTGTTTTATGTAAGATGAATTGGGTTTAATCTTAGAGGGAAGGCAGAAGGTGGGATTTCAGTTTAAACTTGAAAGAAACCAGGAGACCAGTAAGGAGAGAGAGCATTTCAGGCATGGGGGACAGCTAAGTCAGGAGTATAGATATATCATCTGTGGAATTGCAAGAAGGCCAGAGTCACTGACTTGGATAGTACATGGAGGGAAGTAAGATAGAAGAAGGATCGAAAGTTGATAGGACTAGTTGGAGTCAGCTAGACCTGAGTTTTAATCTCTGACAATGATCATGAGAACAAGTCACTTAAATGTCTCTGAGCCTCAGGCAACTTTCCAAGATTCTGCTCTGTTGTTGGGGTGTGATCTGTCTTCTCAGAGGGAATTTTCCATACCAGGAATTCCCATCCTGAGAGAAATCACAGATTCTTGAGATATTTACTGCGTATAGTCTGATGAACTAGGCCCCGAGGAGAAAGAGAGAGTTTCAGTGAAGAATATTTTTACTGATGGAATTTCTAGTCTAGGATCAAGTGCACTAATGCCTGTAAAGAAATATGTTATAATCTCAAAGTACTATATAAATGTCAGCTATTAGTGGTAGTAGCAGAGGGATGTGGTACTGAGATAATCAGGATACATATTATTACTATGTATTGCTATATATTATTACATAGAAGCGATATGTGCAGCAGAGGTGCCAAGTGCTATCTGAGATCTGAGGTAGGATGTAGCATGTTGGTTTCCAAGTAGATTCCAAGCCTCCTGAGGGGGATACAAAGACTTGGGTAACTTTGCATCCTTTTGAGAGCTTGGAACAAAATAAGCTGTCCTGAAGATCTGGGTTTTATAAGGCAGAAGAAACATCAGAGGATACCTGGTCCCAACCCTTCCCAAATCATGTGTCTCCTTTAAAATGTCCCTGGATTACTCATAATAATGTATTTTGAAAATAAAGCCATTCAGCATTTTTCTCTTTATCTCTTTCTTCTCTCTCCCATGTTTCCAATGAATTCTTTTTACTATTTTGTTGATATAATTTGCTTTTACATAACTTTCATTTTTCTTTATTTGTTTTATTCTCATTCCTTTCTCGAGGGTGGATTTATATTGATCTCTCCCTGGATTTGGCTACCATGTTTTGTTCGCCTTCTCAATTAGATGATATTATTGTAAAGTGATTTACACAGTTTTTCCCACATAGTAAGCATTATAAAAACATTTGTTATATTATCATCATCGTTATTATTTCTTTGTCCCTCTTCCCTTCCTTATACTACTGATGAGTTCTCTCTGAACCTCAACTCTTTTTGGTTTTTCTTGCTTTAGCATCCTCAGCAGTTTGTATGATATCTAGCATTAACCAAATAAATGTCAGAATAAAGGCTTGTTGACTTGACTTAATGTCTTTTGCATTGCATTTTATTTTTCAATTAACAATTGTTTAAAGTATTAACAATACTTATCCAAAAATAAGTATTTATTTTCTCTCTCTCTCACTCACCAGTTTGAGGGGAGGGGGAAGAAGTAAAATAGACATCTCTAATGTCCTTGTCTGAAAAACTATATTTCATTTTATATCTTGACTCCATCAAATACATCCTCTTTTCCCTTGTCCGGGAAATGAATGCTAATAATAATAATTTTTTTAATAAAAAGAAAGAAAAAGGGGGATGGAAATGTGAGACTATTTAGGTAAGACAATCAACACACTGAGTGAGCCTGACAACATATGTAGTGTTCCATACCCATAGCCCCCCACTACTTGAAAGGAGAGAGACAACAATAATAATGGCTAGTATTCATATAATGCCTACTATGTGCCAGGCTCTGTGAGGATCATTTGATCCTCACAACAACCATGGGAGGTAGGTGCTATTATTACCTTCATTTTATAATTGAGGAAACTGAGGTAAACTAAGGTTAATTAAGTTGCTTGGGGTCACACAGCTAGTGAGTGTCTGAAACTGAAGTTGAACTCAGGTCTTCCTAACTCTTGACCCAGAGCTTTCTTCACTGTGCCATCTAGGTGCCTTACCTAATTCTTGAGATATAGATCCTCCCTCTTTTCTTTGTGGTCAAGCATGATCCTCATAATTATACAACATTCACTTTCCTTTGCTGTTCTTTCTATTTACTTTGTTATAGTCATTCTGCATATGGGTTTCCTGCTTTTATTTATTTTGCTTCTCAGAAGTTCACATCTATCCATATTTCTCTGTATTCTTTTTATTTATTACTTCTTGTGGTACAATAATATTCCATTATATTCATGTACCACACTTTGTTTATTTATGCTTCAACTGAATGGTCTTTCTTTTTCAAATAAATGTTTCATTGGTGGCTTTTTCCTATCTTTTATATAGTTGTCACTCCCCAGTGAGCCGTGACTCGATACAAGTTAGGCAAGACTTTCAACATACTGGCCATTTCTGACAACCTATGTCTCATTCTATACCTATAGTTCACCTTCTAGGCCAAGAAAAAGGATATTGGTCAGAGTTCAAATAGTTTTTGATGTTGCATTATATATATATATATTACGTACACATATGTATACATACATATATACATACACATATATACATAATATGCATATATTAACATACAAGTGCATATATATATATATATATATATATATATATATATATATATATATATATATATATATACACACACATTAGCATATTAATTCTAAATCTGCACTGAAGTCTTCCTCAGTTCCATTGCATGTGGATATGTGCCTGGACTAGCAAAGACTTTGCCTGTGGAAGACAAATGACAACATCTTGTACTAAACTGATAAAGTTGTCAGCACAGTCCTTTTGATGGTCTGGGTGTCTATTGTTTAGCAAAGGGCATCAAAGAGTATTGGGGCTGGGGTGTTGGTTGTTGCTTTTTTGTTTTGTTTTGTTTTGCTTTTTTTTTTTTAACTTTGGTTCAGTTTTTGCTTTAGGTTCAAAAAACTCATGAAGACTCATCTACTTAGTCATGGAGATTGAGATCTACCCAAAAGATATTCCAGGCCCTTGGAGTAATTTATATAAGAAATTGATATCCCCCTCAAAAGGCAATAGAGTGAAAATTTGAAAGGCCCCCAAAACCTAACCAACTAAAAATCCACACACATAAACACATACACAACAGACCCAACAGGGAGATGAATTATTTACATAGCTTGATCCAGCCTGTACTTACACTTGTTAGAGGAGAGGGCACTTTATTTAAGAAAACTGTATTTGTCGAATCATAAAAATATTAGCTAGTTAAAATGTCTTTCCCGAAGGGGGGAATATTCCTCAGAGAAAGACCCGGCACTTGTAAAGAATACAAATGACTCTTGTCTGGTGTTAATTAGGACTCCAGTGAACAGCCTACCCAGTGAGACAGGAAGAGCGATGGGCATCTTGGCCCATTATACTAGACCTCATAACACTCTTACCAAGAAAATGAGCTTGGAGTAACCCACAGAGGGATTATTTGAACAGCCTCCTCTGATTGTTAACTTCCTCTCTCATTATAGCTGCTTGGGAACACTGAGGGTCAGTTGCATTCTAAGCCAGCACAATGGGTGCCTCTATTATACTTGACAGCAGGGCCCCTTCTCAGGTTGCTAGCCACCTGGGTTCTTCCAAAAGTCAAATGCCTTTCACCTCAGTTCAAACTCTTTTCAAATGTCAGTTTCTCCAGTCTTCCCTGAATGGTGGCGAAGATTACCTACCTCTAAAGAGCCCACCTCTACCAACTTTGATGTGTCACATATACCACCATAAATTAAAAGAGGAATTATATGTCTGGTTAGATGGATCCATGTAGTTTTTCAGCCAGGATAAATTGGGTTCCAAAATCAGAATATTCTGAAATATCTTGTCTAAAGTTCTTCAGATATACAATAAACTGAAATATTACAAAGCTTCTTTCTTACTTCATGTCTAGTTTGATGGAGATAGACAGATCATTATGTGACTGAGTTAGTCATTCCTTCTTCCTAATTCTTATTTTCTTTATCTGTTAAAGGATAGGGTTGGAATAAAAAAATGAAAGAAATATTATGAGCTTTATATGTAGTCTAGGGGACTATATGGTTGTCAAAGTCCCTTATAGTTCTAATATTCTCTGTTCTCACATTGTGCATTCCAAGGTCACATTCAGCTCTAACCTTTTTTGGTTCTATATTCTAAGGGTCATTTCAGCTTTCATTGATGCTTCTGTGTTTTAAGGGCCTCTCTAGCTTTGACATTCTAAGCTTTGAGTGTTAAGGGGGTCATCCCTACCCCAGCTGATAGAATCACAGAAAATAAAGAGTAGATAACAGAGGCAAACAAGTATTAAAATGTAATGATGTGCAAATTTGTGTATATGGCCTGTTACCCCTTTAAGAAGTCTGAAAAAATTTCTCTTATTAAATTGGAGGGGAAACTTGGCACTGCTTGACTGAAGATTGTCCAAACTCCTAGGAGTTTTTAAAAAGCTAAACCTGTCAAGACCTGGAGACAGCTGAACATTTGAGGACAAGGAATTGTTATGTGGAGTGTGACCCCTGTGTTGCTATTAGAAAGCAAAGGGAGGTAAAGGAAGAGGTAGTTTTTCTTCCCTAACCCATATGCCCTGACATATATCACTATAATGGTTAAAATATTTAAAGTTTATATCAATGAAGAGGTGAAAAAAAATGTCTCTGCCTCCTTTCTTTGCAGAGTTAAGGGACTATGGTTGTGGAATATTGTACATATTGTCAGACTTGGTTAATGGATTAGTTTCTTTTGCCTCTCTCTCTCTCTCTCTCTCTCTCTCTCTCTCTCTCTTTCTCTCCCTCTTTCTCTCTCTCTCTCTCTCTTTCTCTCTCTCTCTCTCTCTCTCTCTCTCTCTCTCTCTCTCTCTTTCTCTCTTCTATCTCTTCTCTGCCTCTCACTATCTCTGTCTTTATGTCTCTTAGAGAAGGTGACTGTGCATACGGGAGGAAAAATAATATATTTGGAGAAGAAGATGATATCAAAACAGAAGATGTCAGTTCAGCATCTTTATAAAAAAAGAATATATGGTTCAGAAAATCACAGATATCGGTGTTAAAAATAAAAGGGAAAATCAACAGTGTCTGTAAAGACTTTCTATAAGAATTAGGACTGGAGTTGAGCCTTGAGGGTTGTTTAAGATTTGGAGAAGGGGAGAAATAGAAGGGAAGGCATTTCCAACAGTTGAAAAGACTATAATTGAAGACACAGTGGTGGTTGCTTGACCCTGGGGTTTGAGTAGAAGAATAAAGGAATCAGCATAGGAGAAGTATCTAGGAGAGGAGAAGGAAATAAGGTAGGAACAAGAGGTTAGGGCCAAATGAGAGCCAAAGGTTAGGGCTTTGAATGCCAGGCAAAAAAATTGAGTGAATATGACAGGTAGTAGGGGATAATTATATTGTACTATAAGCTCTATAAGGGTAGGTAGCCATGTTTTATTTAACATTATTTTTAAAACAACACCTAAGACAATACTTTGAACATAGAATAAATAAAAGCTCGTTGACTGTTGCTGCATTGTCAAACTAATCTGTACTGATTGTCATCTATAAACTCCAAAATAAGTGGTTATCAAGCATTAACTTGAAGACTTCGAGTGATGGTGAACTCACTACTTATTGAAGCAGCCCGTTTGGCTTTGCATAAATTTAATTGTTAGACAGTTTTCCCTTACATCAAGCTGAAATCTGCCTTTCAGCAGCTTCATCTCATTATTCCTAATTCTGCTTTTGAAGGCAAAAAAGCACAACTTGACTCCCTCTGCACCATGACAGTCCTTCAAATAACTTAAGGCAGCAGTCTTGTTTCCCTAAGGTCCTCTCTTCTTCAGCTTAAGTATTCCCTTTTCTTTCAGTTCATCCTGTTTTTATACTTCCTGGTTCCATCACAAATCTAATCATTCTGCTTCAGGAGAAAGTTTACTTTTCCTAAAAGCACAGAATCTCATTGTTGGAAGGAACCTCGGATGGAGGCTGCTTTGTCCAGCACATCTACTTGACCTGACATCCTCTTCTAAAACCTCCATCTTTACAATTTCTCTGTTCAGTTTTTATTAACCCTCATAATCTGACTCCAATCTCTCTGTCTAGGCTCTTTGCACATTTCATTAATCCTACTCCTTTGTTCTACATTCTTGCCAAGTTGTCCTACTTGCTATTTTCCATAGATGACATTCCATATTTTACCTCTAAGATTTTGCGTATGTTGTCAGCCACATTGGGATGCTCTCCTTCCTCAACTCAGCCTCTTAGAAAGTTCAAACTTTGATCATAGTGTCGCCTCTTCCAACAAAATTTTCCAGTTTCCTCCGCTTATTAGCATACCCCTTTGTTAACTATGTATTTATACTGTATATATCTTTTTTCCCCCTTAACTGTGTTGTTGTTGTTCAATTGTTTCAGTCAGGTCTAAGTCTTCCTGACCCCATTTGAGGTTTTCTTGGCAAGATACTGGAGTAGTTTGCCATTTCTTCCTCCATTTCATTTTACAGATTAAGAAACAGGGGGCAAACAGGGTTAAGTGACTTGCACAGTGTTACATGACTAGTAAGTATCTAGGGCCAAATTTGAACTCAGGAAGATGAGTCTTCCTGAGTTCAGGCCTGGAATTCTATCCACTGCACCTCTTAGCTGCCCATTTCTAAGTATGGGAGAATGGGAGCTCATTGAGGCTGTCATCTATCTCAGTGTAGCATTTGTATCCCTAGCTCCTGATAAGCACAATGGGAGGGTGCATAGAGAATTATTTTTGTTGTCAAAAGATCTGGGTTCAAGTCCAGGCTCTGACTTGTTGACTCTGGGACACTGGACACATCACATAACTTCTCAGTCCTTCAAGCAACTAAGAAGATAAGTTGAAGATATTTTACTGACCTGAATCATTAAAAAGAGTTTTCTCATCTGGAAGGTCCTTTTAATAAGTAAATTGTAGGCTGAGTCACTATCCCCACTGCCTGGCACATAATAGATGCTTGTTGGATTGCTTTATTATTGATAGGGGATGATAAGCACCCCAATTTGAAGAACTTTCTTGAAGAAAAGCTTGCTACCTTCTTGCTGAACGTATTGGAATGTTTATATTCTAGTTCCTATCTAGGGAGGCCCCAAGAAGGAAGTGCTGGAGGGGAAGATTGAGGGGTAGATTATAGGAAAAGGAAGAAAGCCAGATGGAATTGAAATGTGAGTTTTGTCCTAGAAACTCTTGGGATGGAACCAGTCTGAGCTCCCATAAGCCACCTGAGGGGGTCAGTGACTAACAAGGGCCTCATAAAGGTGATGGAGAGAGGCTAGAATATTTTGGTGTGTTCAGAGAAGGGAAGGAAGAATGCAGGCAAACTTCATTGCAGAATGGGATACCAGAGGCCCCTTGGGCACCAAGCAAAGGTAAGTCTCTCTGACCCTTTATAGACTCATGTCTCAACTGAAGAGGATCTGGATAGGGATGTGCTGGAGCCAGCTCAAACTGGCCCCCAAGAGCCTATTGTTAAGTTTTTAGCATGAGTAACTGCACCTCGAAAACAGGCAAATGCCACAAATCTGGGTTTTATTGTTTTGTTGATTGTTTAGCCTTAAGAAAGTCATGGAGAAAATATTACTCATACAAATTAAGCTTAAAGGTGTTTCATGCATTTAGGTATAGATATTCCTGGAGAGCTAGCAAATCAAGTCCTTGATTTGTGTATTTCCTAATTTCTGGGGGATAAACGTTCACACTTAAAATTTCATAATTAGCTCCAATAGAACTGGCTACAGTAATCGCTTCGATTTATGATTACAAGTCGCAAAACACTAGCCTGTAAAGACTTGACATTGACTATCTCATTTAAAAGTCAAAATAAAAGCATACAAAAAATTTCAATGACTCCCCTTCATGCAATCTCTATTCCAGCTGAACTGGCCTATTTGAAATCCCCATACGTGACATTTTCCACTTCCATGTATTTATACAGGTTGACCTTCATGCCTGGAATATCCCACCCATTCATTTCCATTTGATGGAATCTCCAGCTCCCTTTAAGATTCAAATGCTACCTCATACAACATTTCTTTTTTTATTTCTTCAGAAGTTACGGTTCTCTGTCCCTGCAATTATTTTATATTTCTTTTGCATATATTTACTTATCCCTATAAATGTCACCTTGCTCAATAGAAGTCAATCTCCTTAAAGGTAGGGACAATTTCACATTTATCTACAAAGATAAACTGGTTCCCTAGCTCTTGGTACAAAACATGTCATGTAGTAGGCAGGTCAGGTCTTTTTGAATGGAAAGAAAATTGAATGAGGGTTCTGAGGAGACTACAATATAACATAAACGAGAAATTGTAAAGAAATTGTATAAAGGACAACATCAGGGAAATGTATGTCCAGAACAAGCAATGATCTGGCCATGTGTCACAAAGTAGGGAAAATTGATGGGTGATCTTGCTGCATGCACAGTTCCAAAAAAATAAGAGTAAGTTCCTGAACACATTGAATGGTTCCACTGTGAGGAAGACATTGACAGGAATCACATCGCGTGGGCCTAAATAGATTACAATTTGCATCCTTAGAGGAAGTTTTGAGATCATTGAGATCACAGATCTATTGTTGTAGTCTCGAGCTATATGTGTATATGTAGAAACTACAAACTAAAGTGCTTTGAAATGATCCTATGGGCTATCTTTTAACTGCACTTTTGAATTTCATTACGCTTCTTGAATCTGAATCTTGTACAGATTGAATATTTTAGGAAGGCTATTTATGAACTGATGCATAGAAGTAGATGGCCATGTTGATGAAGACTGATAGAATGCTAGACTTGGAGTTCTGAAGATTCTAAGTAACTTTGCGATTTTAGGTAAGTAACTTAATTACTCTGGGCCTCAGTTTCCTCATATATACAATGAGATAGTTGGGTTTGATGCCCTTGAAGATCCATTTCATCTCTAAATCTATAAGCTTGTGATCTATGTCAAAGGTGACAAATACACAGGCAGCAGGAGGTATTGCTGCACAGCACTCGTGAGGATAGCCCCAACAAGTTTAAAATTTAAATGAAAATAAAATAGATAACAGACAAAATAATGTTAATATGTGGTTTTCTAAGTCAATATGAGGTTTGCAGGTGTCTTTATAGACAGTTTAGTCTATCTATGACTGATCAAAGGAGATAATATTTGTAAAGTGCTTAGCACAGGGCCATAGGAGATACTTAATAAATGCTTATTCCATTGCATTGCATTTCATATGAGGATCGCTTGAGGGCTCAGAAAGTGTTGATCCTTGAGAATATCAGTGAAGCTGACCATCATCTTTAGTTATCTGAAGATATGTGATGGGGCAGAAGAGGAAATATTCTTCAGAGAGGAAAACTTGGAGCAATGTAGGTAAAATACATGGAAGTATATTTTAAGGAAGAAGTTTCTAAAAATTGGATATATCTAAAAATGTAATCGACTGTTTCATGAAATAATGAGCTACACACTAGCAAAAATGTATAATTAGAAGGAGGATAGACCATGTTTATAAGAAGTGATAAAAATGTAATAATTTGTTTTACTAGATAATGGGAAATGTCCCTTCTAATCTCCAAATTTTCTGATTCTGTCATTTTCTACCTTTAATAAAGTTGTCCTTTCATTCTTTATGATGGCAAGGATATGATCTTCAGCTCTTAGAAGGTATTCTGGAGGGCCATTATGTCTGGTAGGTCTTCTCAACCTGGAAAAAACTTAGAGCATGGGCCCACAATGAACTTTGTAAGGCTACTATACGACAACCAGCTTAACTCATCGTTAGCATAGTAATAAAGTGATGGATTTTGTGCAAAGCAGCTTTTAAACAATTGATGTCCAAAATAAATAAGGATCTCTGTTTCCTAATCTATAAAATGAAGAGTTTGGACAATATTCGCCATAAAGTCCCTTCTGGCCCTAGTAATGTGGGATTCTGTGATCCTATAACCACCACTGTCTTTGTTTACTTTGTATATGCTGACTTCAGAATTCTCCTAAATGTAATTCAGTTTACATTCTCCTGCCTTAGCAAAAAGATATTCCAAAAAACTTTGCCAATTTGCCTACAAAAAATATCATCTCTGCTTTGGACATGAACTGGTTCTTTATGAATTCAAGTTGATTCTTAGAGATTGCTCCTTCCATTCGCACTCCATTCCTTTAATTATTGTTCACAATCCATTCCTTTACTAATGTTCATTAAAGATTTCCCCCCCAAAATCAAAGTTAATCTAAATTACCGACATTTTAAGTGATACACATTCTTCCTCTTTTATTTTTAATGTTGGAACATGGATAGTAGTGATAATGATTGGGATAATGATGTAAATCAATGGTCTGAAACTTTTGTGTGTCCTGGACCTCTTTGGCAGTCTTTTGTATATTACAAACCCCTTTTCAGAATAATGTTCTTTTATATTTATTTATTTTTTAGAATAATGTTTTTTAAAAGCACAAAATGTAATATGTAGTAAAAACAAAGAAAACCAATTATATATATATATATATATATATATATATATATATATAAACAGGTTATCAAAGTATATTAAAAATAAAACAAATTCATAGACTTAAGTTTAAGAACGCCTGATAATGGATAATGTATTTAGGGGTGAATAGAGTAATGGTACTAGTGCCAAAATTGAACACTGGAAATGAAGATTATGAATGTATATAGATATAATTATGGTATTGCATATTACCAATGCTGACCTCTAGGCAATAATGAAACAAATATCACATAGAAAGCATACCAACAGAAAAGCCAGTGGATTGATTATGTAGCAGAAACAAGGGATAATATATGAACAGCTCAAATACTTCATTAGTAGGAATGGAGTATTGAAAGTCCAAGATGAAGATTTGGAACATATTGGGTAAATTATTTGATGACAGTGGAAGAAATGGATGAGAATTACACAGGACAAGAAGATATGAATGAGGTGGGAAATGCACTATTGGAAGGATCATAAAAATCATAGATTATTTTAAAGTTAAAAAAGATTTTTGAAAGAACCCCTGTATTGAAAAGATCTTGGGTCTATTAACCTATTCAAGTATTCAAAGCTAATGGTGATGATAAATATATTACCAATGGTGACATAGTTGATGATAAGTGTAATAATCATGTTCATTGTAATGAGGGTGGTAGTTATGTAGATAATGACATGATGTCAGTATGTTTCAGATGGTGGCAATGGTCTTTGATGATGACAATGATGATGAATACAATGATGGTAGTGGTGGTGCACATAATGAAGGTAGGACTGATTATATAGATCATGATATGGTGTCATAGTATTGTTATTCATGTGGATGATCATGGCAAAGATAGCTGTGACAATGACAAGAGTCATCTCAGATGGCAAAGTCTAAAATCTGTCTTTCAGTTAAGTAGTGTGCATTTAAAAGAACACAAGGAGAAAGAGATCCATGGAAACTCTGTCTCATCCTGATATAAACAATCTCAGTGTGTGTGTGTGTGTGTGTATGTGTGTGTGTGTAAGACAGAGACAGAGACAGAGAGACAGAGAGAGCTATTTGCCTTCTGTTTATCCAATAACAGAAACACTGAAGGGCACAATTCAATAAGAATTCTGCTACTTGGGCTTGGGGTTGTACAAGAGCTGAAAAATTGATTTTGGGGGCAGATGTCTTATACACATAGGGCTTATTTGAAGCATCTTCAGTGGGGAAGGGAAAATTTAGTTTGCATTGACTTTGGCCTGAAGATATTACAAATTGTTGTTGTCTTAAGTTTTGAAATGAGCTTAGCAACTGCAGGTTAGGAAGGCTAAATGGAGATTGATTTTAACCTGGGCCAAGTTTCCAAATATCAGACGCAGATGACATGGAAATCTAGACCTGAAGAGGGTTCTAAGTACATACTTCACCTTTAAAAATAACCTGTCAATACATTAATGAGACAAATATTGTCAAGTCCCAGGCTTTTGGAAGTGTTGCCAACTTTAGGTGCTTTGAGGGCCAGACAAGTCCGCATGAAGGAGAAGGGCAAGTTGACAAGCATTCAAAGGTGGTTCACAAATCCCAAAGCCCTTTTCTGGACAAATATCATCTTAATTAATACTGACTGTATCCACTCCTTGTTCCATTTTCCATGTCTTTGGAATCACATAAGGATAAAACTAAAAAGATCCTTAAAGATCACCTATTCCAAAACCCTCATTCTATAGATGGAGGAAACTGAAGTCAAAAGCAGAAAAATGAGTTGGCCAAGGTTGCACAGCTATTGAGTAGCACAGCCTGAATTCAAAGCCAAATTTTGTTTCCAGGTCCATGGTTCTATCCACTTCCCTATATTCACCTAGACCTACTAGGTCCACTAAAGGCAGCAGAGAGCAGGAGAAGACCTATCCTAGGAAACATGAGTGTCTAGTTTTGGCTCCACTGTCATAACCACCAACACCACCATCATCATTATCATTTACTATACAGTTTTCAAAGTATTTTACATTTATTATCTTACTTGATCTTTGCAATGACCCTGTGAGGTAAATGCTATTATTATCTCCATTTCATAGATCATGAAATTAAGTCTGAGAAAAATTGATTTGCTTAAGGTTAAGTGACTTAACCCCTTGTGAAGCTTAGAAAATAAATGACTTGGGAGAGCTAGCTGGTACAGTGGTTAGAGCACTGGCCATGAAATCAGGAGAACCTGGATTCAAATCCAGCCTCAGGCACTTACTAGCTGTATGAGCCTTGGCAAGTCACTTAACCCTGATTGCCTCCTAGAAAAGAAAAGAAAAAAAGACTGAGGTGGAGGACAGTCAACATCATTCTTGTATAAAAAAAAAAAATCATATCATGTGGGAAAAGATTAAATGTATTTTGCTCAGGCCCAGAGGAGCTAGGGAAATCACAGAGAAATAGATTTCTTACCAAACCTTAGGAAAAACATCTTAAAAATGCCAGATCTTCCAAAATTGAATGGACTTCCTATAAGATAGTGAACTACCGATTTTTCGAGGTTTTCAAATAGAGGCATTATGAGAACTTGCCAGAGATGTTGAGGGTAGAGTTTATTATTCAGGTCAATATCAACCCAGACTCTCTCTGATATCCCATTGAATTCTGAGCCTGGATTTTTCTATGAAATAAATATGTATATTTATTTATTTTTATTCATTCATTCACTCATTCATTCATTAATTTGTTTGTTTATTTATATAAATATATAAATTTATTTATTTATATAAATATATAAATTTATTTATTTATATAAATAAATAATGTCCTTCACATAGAAAGTGGGCCTATTGGTCTCCCATTAGTAGGGTCCATTGAGATCCCCAAAAAATAAGTCAGAAGCTTCATGTCAGCATGTAAAAGCAGGATGGAGTTGCATCTTTGAGTTCTAATCCTGTCTCTGCCACTTTCTTGTTGTATATATCTGGGAAAATTGCTTGCCCTGATACTTAGTATGCCAATTTGTAAAGTTAGAGCATTAGATTAGATGGATTCTTAGGTTCTATTGAGTTCCAACTTCCTATGATTCATTGTTATTTCAACTTTTTCATGAAAATGAAAAAGTCTTATATTGTAAGTTAAGGCTTGGAATTAGTTTCATTCTACTTTTCTTCAATGAAGATGATGACTCTGAGTTGTGAGATATGAGTTTTGAATCGTGCTGGTAAGAATGGAAAAGAGCCACAATGAACCATATAGGCTTTCAAAAGAGCATCCTATACTCATTTTTGTCAGAACTCTGGTGGTGTTACAGCCCAGTCTGGAGTCATCTTGGGCCAGTATTAGGAGTTTGTCAGAAGGCAGGTTTAGCATACAGTCTGGAAGCTATATTAAGGCTCAGTCCCAGGTTTAGGATCCTGTCTGTGCCTATGAAAGGAAGGATGGAGGCTCTCACAAAAGAATGGATAGGGTGATGCATTTATTTCAGAACACAAGGATCCTGTGGGTAGTTTTTTGATATCCTCTCGGCATCAAAGACTCAGTCATGGGAGACAGCTGGGACTCATCTTCTTGGCCCGAGGGGGCCATTTGGGAGTAATGAACCAGACGGTCCCCTATGCCCTGACACTCCTTGTCACACATGGCTAAGTGCCTGATTCCCCAGGAGTATTTCCTTTACTCTGAACACCAGACATTCACCATCATAATCACAATTCCAGTGTTGATACTGGATAGAAAGACAAAATTAGCAAACTTGGTAGACTAGAAGCATTCCTGTCCTGGAAGTCAGCAGATCTGGGTTCTAGGCTTAGCTTTGCTCCTTAAAAACTAATAAATTCCTTACCTTTCCCTCTCCAAGTCTCAGTTTCCTCATCTGAAAAATGGGCAGGAATGTTGTAAAAAGCAGGCAAAAAGTAAACTTCAAAGATTTACGTTCAGATTTTGATTCAGTCACCTATGTGACATAGTAGAAAGAAGACTGGCTTTGGAGTCAAAGGACTTAGGTTATGATATTGCTCTGTTCTTTTTTTTCTAAAGATGAAATGAGTCCTGGTCCTCAGTGAGGACTCCCCTTCCCAACGGGTTGGCTAGATGGCACAATTGGTAGAACATTGGCCTAAAGTCAGTAAGAGTCTGAGTTCACATCCAGCTTCAGACATTAACTAGCTATGTGACCATGGATTCTGCTTTGATTCTGGCTTCTCCAACAAGCATGGTGAATAAAGAGAGATCAGTGTATGTTCTCATTCAGTTATCATACTATCTTTATTGGAAGATAACCTAAAGATCATTTAGTGCACACCCCTATCCAATAAGAGCATGGGTTGTGAATAGCCAGGAAAGGCTTATTTAAGAAGGTGTCTATTTTGGTTACCACTTGAAGAACCTTTCTGTCTGGCTTGAGACTGAAACAGCTTTCCTAAAGGCAAAGGAGGGAGAAGTGCATCAAAAGGACAGAGAAGAACCTCACTAAATGTAATTTGGAATTTTTGGTTTTTTTAAATAATGTTTTATTGATGTCTTCTTTCATTTTATATCTGTCATTTTTGAAACCCCACCTCCAGGTTGACTCATTCCTCATAACAAAAATACCTGACACAGTGACCACCTCTGACAGTGTGAACATTCTTGGACCACCTTTAAAAAATAATAGTTCAAAATAGGACTCTGTATTTACAATCACAAAGTATTAGAAACTTAGAGTTAGAAAAGACTCTCTAAACTCACTTCCCCTAAAACAGCCCTGACATATCTACACTTGAAGCATTCTAGTAACAGGGCTTTCACTGTTTCATGAGGCTACCCATTTTACACAGTTCTACAGTAAATATTTAGGAAGGCCATTTTTCCCCCTTATATAGAACCAAAATCTGACTCCCTGTATAGACAGCGAAGAATTAATACCAAAGGGAGAGTTATTGAAGATTAAAAAACACCAAACAGGTATGGTTTGGTACCTTCCTTGCTAACCCTTCAAGATTCTAAACCTAGACATAAAGTGGTTTCATCACAGGGGGTGCGTAACATATAGCCGTCATAGGTGCAATGGGTGTACAAATGCCTAGCTAGGTAAGAGATCACATCTGTTGAGTTCTGGGAACCTCAAGGTTAATCGTTGATCTTCTGTGCAAGATTAACTGGATTTCTTCATAGTAGGAAAAAGTAGTCGTTAATAACAAGGGGTGGCATCTGGCTGAGTGGGTGAAATTGGATCTGATGAAGGGCCTTGTCTCAGCCATGCAGTCAATGATAAGAGGGATGTCAAGTAAGCGGTTTCAGCAGGAGAAACTGCAAAGCTGAGCTGGGAAGTTCTCTTATTCAGGCCACTGGCAAGAGATGTGATGCTGCTCAAGGAGTGTGTCTGATGCAAAGATATCACATGAGGCCCTCTGGGCATTTTTGCTAGGAAGAAAACTTTTTTTTCCTCCTTTGACGAGTATTTAGGGAAGAAAAAAATTGCTTATGGCCACAGTTAGGAGAGAACATTATCCCAGAGGAAATCTTATAACACCTCTCTTATTGGGGTGGTTCAATACAGGACCTAAAATAAAATCAGGTGAATGACAATTAGACTGATAGAAATCAGGCTTTGGGTCTAATAGAAATCAGATTAGAAAAAAAAAATCAGATGGAAAACAGCATTTTGAGCAATAAAGGACTTCACAAAACATTTTTTTGTTTATGGTTGTATTCAAACTTTTGAACAGTGCTGGCTTGTAGCTGGAGCAGATATTTAGAGGCAGTATCTATGTCAAAGAAAATCTATGTGATTGTTCTCTATTCCTTACTCTGCCACTAAACTACTGTGTGATTTGTGAGGAAGTCATTTTCCTCTCTGGAACTCAGTTTCTTCATCTGTAAAATAAAAGGGGTTGACATTGACTTTACTTAGAATGTAAATATTTGCAAATATCTGTGGGCTGTCTCCTGATATTAGCTTCAGCACAACTGTCACCTGCAAAAAAACCTGGTGACACAGCTGCTGACATCCTCAGAACTGGCCTTTGTATTTTCCAAAATTGATTATCTGAATGAGAAAAATCTGGTCTATGAGTGAGATCTCCTAGAGATAGTAAACTCTTAGTTTTGATTGATGAGATAGGTATCCTATTACAAGAAAGAGAAGCTGCATCACTGAGGTGGGCTAGAGGAAAATACTTTAGAATAGGTATATCTTTACTTGGCCATTCATATCAGTCAATGTAGGCTGTTATATGCTTTAACTCTTATACGGCTTCCTTATATAAGGATTCTATGCAATAAAGCAGAAAGACAAGTTAGTACTAAACTCTCAGCAAAAGATGAATTAACTTTGTCTGGAGCCAGTTCTTACCAGTGGCAACACCTCTACCATATATGATCAAGATCAGGATCGTGATTTTTTCCTGAATACACAAAGAAAGGCACAAATGAATGGATTGGGTTCCCACCTAGAATCCTCATCTTTGTTGTAAATATAGAAATAATATGAAGACATAATAACTGTCTTCAAATACCCAAAGGGTTGTCATGAACAAGAGGGCATAGATTTCCCCTCACATATTCCTATAAGATAGAATTAAGACCAAAGTACAGAAGTTACAAGGCAGCTTGGTGGCATCGTGTATTGTACAGAAACCCAAATCCCAGGTCACTGCATACCACCTGATTTGTGGCCCACCATTAGGCCCCCTTTATATTTGTGTCTTTATCCCTATCCTATATCCTGTCATAGCTTGGAAAAGCTTAAAGGCTTGCCTGGGTATTGCTCAGGGCAAAGTTCCCTGCCCCTTCCTTCCCCAAATTAGCATTCTATATATTTTCCTTGGATCAGTATGAATGTACAAAGTGCAACTCAGGGTTATAGTGTAATATAGAGACCACCCTGTCCTGTTCCGCTGACCAAGCAGGGTCCCCACACTCTTTGCCTGGAATATGACCCCGGCCTGTTCTGGGATTTCCCAGTTCCCCCTTACCCCATGACCCTCCACCCTGTTCTGGAAAGAGCTGACTACTCTTGCTCTTCCAAGGGACACCCAAGTCACAGGAAGATTGTACTCCTGTTCCCCCACACCATATTCCAAAATTAGCCCTGACCCATAGATCTAACCAATGGCTCTTCTTTGTTTCTGTATGTCATGGCTTCTGCTAGCTCCCCTCCCTGACTGTGGTTTTTGTGGTTTTAGCCTTTATAATCAAGTCTGTACCCCCAAAGATCACTACCCATTTGAATGCTGAACACTCAGGTAGTCGCACGTTTGATCAATAAATTCACATCTAAATTTACCTTGAACCCAGATCTCGGCTTGCTTTTAATTTTTGCACAACGCATGGACAGAGTGCTGGAGCTGGAGGAAAGAAGATTCATTTTCCTGAGTTCAAATCAGGTCTTAAACACTTACTGTGTCACCTGGGATAAGTCACTTATCAATATTTGCCTCAGTTTTCTCATTTGTACAATGATCCAGAGAAGGAAATGGTGAACCACTGTAATATCTTTTCCAGGAAAACCCCAAATGATGCCACAAAGACATGACTGAAAAGCCTGAACACCAACAAATCAAAGTTTCAGAGAGACAGATTTTTGCTCAATTAGGGGAGAGAAAACAAATCATAATCAACAACAAACACACAATTTCCTGATGGTGAGAAATGCCTAGAGTCACTATCACTAGGAGTCTTCATTCAGAAATAAATGGGAAATTCTTAAGGGAATATATGATGACTTCAAAATCAAAACATAGAAAGTAAGGGAGAACACATCTAACCTTATGGGCATAACTGGCACCTGCATTGAGTAATCCTAATTGTTCTGAGTGCATAGTTTGAAATTTTCTTTCAATAAGAATATGGCCATGTGAAAAAAGACAAGTAGCCAGGCCATATCATCAGCACCAATCCTCACATGACATTGATCATTGTAAGCTACTAGACCTAGCTCATTAGCTGACAAAAATCCTTTTAGTACTTTCTACTCCTTTTATCTACTTTCACAACAGCTCATTAGTGCTCTCCCTCAACCAGTCCTCGTTCATATAATCATAGAATAGGTTAAGGTCATCTAGTCCAAATTCTGATCAACCAAACCAGAAATGATGTCTATATTATCCTTGACAACCAAGCAACCAACCTTCATTTAAAAATCTCGAAAATCTCTTGAAGATGCCCCGACCCTTAGAAAATTACTCCCCCCCACCCCACTGACAATATCTATCTCTTTACACTTCTGTAAGGGCTGCTAGGTGGTACAATGTATTGTATATCAAGCCTTGAGTCAGGAAAACTCATCTTCCTGAGTTCAAATCTGGCCTCAGACACTTTCTAGCTGTATGATCCTGGACAAGCTACTTAACCCTGTTTGCCAAAGTTTTCTCATCTTAAGAAATGAGCTGGAGAAGAAAATGGCAAAGCACTCCAGTATCTCTGCCAAGATAACCACAAATGGTTTCATAGTCAGACATAACCAAAAAATGACTGAACAGCAAGATCATGCCTTCTGTACCTTGGTCCTAACCCTGGCCTCTAGGATCACATGAGAAAAGTTTTCTCTATAGACTTAGTGACATCCCTTCAGATATTTTAGGACAGTGATTGTGTCTCCTGTCTTCTCCTCTATTAAGTCTTCTCCATTCTGAACAAGCTAAGTTTCTTCAAGTGACATGTTTAGTGCCCTCCCCACATGCTCCCATTATCTCTAGATGCACTCTGGCTTATGATCATAAGTCTAGATCTAGGAGGGATCTTAGAGATCATTAATACCAATCCTCCCTAAAAGAAATTGAAGTCCAAGGGGTTTAGTGACTTGTCCAGTCACAGAGATAGCAAACAATAGAGCAGGATTTGAACCAAGGACTTCTGGCTCTACATTGAGCATTCTTTCTCTTGTACCATAATGCTTTCTTAAAATGTGGCCACAGGGCTGAACAGATATAACCAGGACAGAGGACAGTGAGGTTATCACTGTCATAGACACTATGCTTCTATCAATCTATGCCAAGGTTTTATTTACTTTGTTGGCTTCCATATAACATTGCTGACTCATACTGAGCTTGTGGCCCATTAAAACGCCCAGATCACTTCCCTTTGAACAACTTACTTGTGGCATTTCCTCTGCACTGAACTTATAGAGTTGATTTTTTAAAACAAAAGTGTAGGGCTTTACATTTATCTTATCTAAATTATTAAATTCCATTTTAGTAGATTCAATCCATTTTTCCAGTCTTTAAAGAAATTATTTTTTGAACCTGATCTCAAACTTTGGTGGCCTCTGAGTTGGGGGATGTGACATCTACCAGGCATATCCTTTCTGTCCTCTGGTGGAGAAGGGATGTATGAAGAATGATTGCATGGTAGATGTCTGGCGTGAATGGAAAACTTAAGTTCTTCACCATTCTTTAAAGCGGAAGGGAAGGAAAAGGTCTGTGATAGATTATCTAATAACTTTAGGGAAAGTGTTTTGTCTCTAAGTAGTTCTTCCAGTCTCCATTCCAATTCATGTAGTAGGAATGTCTTATGATCTTGGGAAAGAAAAGTCATCTCCAGGTAAAAATCTTCCTTCTCCTAAAATGGTCTCAGCCTCAGTTTGCCCATATTAAAATGAGGAGTCTTTAAGGTCATTCCCAGTGCTGGTGTTCTGTTCTAAGATATTTGCCAGCTTTCACAACCAATGTCCTATTGTCACTTCCTACATTCTAATACAGGGTTACTGTGGGACTTAGAATGGAAAGGGGTATTATGAATCACCTCTAAATTTCTCATTTTGCAGATTGGTTAATTAAAGTTAAGTAGATAGAGTGACTTGTCCAAAGTCACAGAGGTTGTAAGTGGAAGAGCCATGGGGAGATCTTTGTGTTCTAACCCTAATATGTCCTATATTCTAGAATTTGTTGTATTCCTAACATTCTAGTCTCCCAAATATGTTCAGTTCTTAACCTTTCATGGGTCATAGAAATGTGGTCCTTGCCTGGTTTTTAAGCCTGATGCCCTTCAGAGGCCTCTGGGCAAAGCAGAAATCAAGGAGGGGGAAATGAGGCTGCAGAGAAAGCTGTACCCTCCAAATCACTGCAATTCCTGTCCTGGGAATAATTTGTGGAGTTAAGTGCTGTCAAGCTGACATCTTTCATTAACACTCCAATGCATTTTTAATACATCCCATTTTTCTTTAATTTCAGATTATATTGGGGCTGGCTGGCTCTTCCTTCATTACAGGACTACACACCACTGAGTAGTTAGAAGAGTCCTTAGCGGAGCTTGGTAGATTCATTAACTAGTTGTCCCCCACCCCACCTCTTTGGGAATGTCAAGTCTTTATACCATTGATTTGTCAAGCTATGGAGACACAAAAAAAGGAGACTTTCACCCCAAAGATGCAGAGCAATGCTATTCAGGGATATGTCCCAGATATCTATTTTCTCAAATCCTGTACATATTATTTCTTTAGACTCTTTCTCCTTAATTTGGTTATGGGCCAGTGGACACAAATTGGAGCTGGAACAGAATATAGCTGCATGGTGTAGCTAGTGGTGAGAGATATGGATTTGGAGTTCAGAAGACCTGGGCTTGCATCCCAGTTTGGGTACTTTCTAGCTCTATGACCTTGGAAAATGGACTTGATCTCCTTGGGCTTTAGTTTCCTCATTTGTAGAGAAAGGTAAGGTGGCATCCTTATTGGAAATGATATAGTACATGGGGACATGCCCTGGATTTTGTGTTGGAAGATCAGGATTTAAGTATACCTGGATCTGTATTTGCTTGTGTGACATTACATTAGTCATTAAATCCCCTGGACCTCAGTTCCACATCAGTAAAATGAGGAAGTCGGACTGAACGTCTCCTAAATTTCTTTCTAGTGATAAACCCCAGAGTCTTTTGTGTTCTGGTGTTATTCATCTTATTAAATTGGTGGTGTTCTATTGATATTGCCTCCACCCATTTGGAGGCTCTACAATCCAGGACAAGCATACGAAGAGAGAAATAGAGTACAAAATACACACACATAGCTATTTCCTATACAGTGAGTGGGAGCTCTCTACAGCTGAAGCTCCTTTAAAGCTTCTAGGATGATTGGTTAGCACCATGTGCTAAAATTCCAAAAGTATGCCAGCATCTACAACCTGCTGATTAAGGCAGATTTCATTAGGAACATTACCATGAGAGTCCAAACCTTCGTGGATTCGAATGTTCTCAATTTCTCTAATGACTATAGACCATTTTTTTTCCACATTTGTCCTTTAGTTTCATTCCTTCTTCCATATATTTTTGGACATATGAAGTACTTATTGTATTTCTCATGTGGATTACTGTGTTGATTTCAAATCCTGTTTTTCCAACTGGCTTACTAGCTGTATGAATGCCCTGTCTGAGGTCTGAGTCATGCCCCCTCTCTACATCTCAGTTTTCTTCTCGGTAAAATGAGAGGTTAGATGGGATGATCTTTAAGACCATTTTCAACAATAAATCCTGTGGCATTATAATTTACAAGTTTTGTGGCTCTACATAAGTCACTTCTAGGGGGATAACAATCTTTGATTATAATCTGCCACAGGAATGTTTGTATTGTTGGTGGGAGAATGTTTTGTAGATTGTAAAACATCATAGAAATGTGAGTTATAATTAAGAATTTTTTTCTTCAACCAACCCATTTCTTGCTCTAGACACTCAGTAACTGAGGTACTTTTGCAACAAACTGGTCTGCCAATCTGCAATAAAAGGTCAAGGTGGCTGTATGAGTCAAGGAAAGATTTAAGTCACTGCCTCTGAATCTTCCGAGAAGAGGGACGATCAGGCAACCAGAAAAAAAAAAAAACACTCCCAGAATCAACATGATAGAATTTTAATGCTGTAAGTGTCCTTAACAACAATCTTTCCAAGTAACACTCCCCCCAAACAATCCTCACTACAACATACCCAACAAGCAGTCATCAAGCCTTGAAGATCTACAGTAAAAGGGAAGCCCCTACCTCCCAAAGTACCTTACACTACATTTTAATCACTCTGATTTATGTAATGTTCCTTCTCCCCCTGCCCCTCACCATTTCATGAAGACTTAATTTGATTCTTTGCAACTCTCAACCATTATTTTTGTTTCCCAATCTGGGATCAAACAAAAGAAGTCTGGTTCCTTTTATTTATTTATGTATTTGTTTATTTATTTATTTATTTTAGAGTCATAGCAGCTTTATTGGGGACAGACAGAAAGTACCAGGGTATTAGTAGTTGGCATTGAGGCCCTTCTTCTTGCCAAAAGTGGGCACTACATTGACAAAGTGTCTGTTGTACTGCATTCTTCTCTTAGCATGTTCAGTCTTCTTTTTCTTCTTCTCCTGCTTGGACTCCTTGGGAGTCTGACCCCTCACTGAAAAGCTCGGGCCAGAGAGACATGGACTTTTCTTCCTAGCATCCGACCAGCCACTTCCAGGGTGGACAGGAGCTCTACCCTGCAATGCCCCAAGATGGCTTCATCCTCTAGTGGGGAGCCCCCCTAGAAGCAGAACCTGGTCCTCAGTGGCAATGCCCTCCAGGGACACCACATGGGCCTTGATCTGGGCAATGGTCTCCTGCCCGGTCACCTCGGGGATGTGCAGAGCCTGCACACCAGCAAACAGCTCCATGATGGTGATGCAGATGTGTTAGTTCTGCTTCCGTTGCAGCGAAGATGGAGACCAGAAGTACAAGTCTGTTCCTTTTAAACCTAAAAGCCTTTGAAAAACTTGAAGATGGCTGTCATGACATACCCCATCCTCACCAGAGTTCTCTCTTCTCCAGTTCCTTAAATCAATCTTCATGTGACATGGATTCAAGGCCCTTTACTGTTCTTAACACTAGAATACTGACTACAACAAACTAGATATAATTTCACCAGGACAGGGCAGAAAGTACAGGGTTTTTGGTCAATTGTTTTGGTCATGTCCCAACTTTTCATGGCCCCAGTTGGGTTTCCCTGGCAAAGATATTGGAGTGGTTTGCCATTTCCTTTTCCATCTCATTTTATAGATGAGGAACTGAGGTAAATAGGGTTAAGTGACTTGCCCAGGGTGATACAGCTGGTAAGTGTATGAGACCAGATTTGAATTCAGAAAGATGAATCTTTCTTACTTCAGACTCAGCACTCTATCCGCTGTGCCACCTAGCTGCCCTAGGTACAAGGTTACATACATACATACATATATACATGTATGTGTGTATGTGTGTGTGTATGTTCTTTTAAAAATAATTGCCATTTCCAAATGACTTTCCCATCCTCCTTTGAAAGAAATAAGCACAGTTAAGTAAAGCAGATTTCTGTACATTGGTCATATCTGAAAAGGTATATACCTCCTATCCCTCTGCCAAAAGGCAAGAGATACATTTTACTATTGGTCCACTGAAGTCAATTGCATTCACTTCCTTAGCTGCTCTATCATTCTGCGGGCTAACATTGAGCATTCAATCTTCTAAAAGAGAAAAACATATTTTTCAGACAAATTGGTGTCGAATTATGACTTGCTATCTTGTACTCATGAAATTGATATTTTAAATCCCAAATGAAAGATGTTACATTTAACCATATTAAATTTCTTCTAATTAGTCTCATTCCCAAATTCTAGCCTCTCAAGGTCTTTTTGGATTTTGCTTCTGTCATCTAGCATGTTAGCCATAGCTTCCAACTTTTTCTTATCTGAAAATCTGATGAACACACCACCTATGCCTTTATCCAAGTCATTGATAATACTGTTAAACATCCCAAGGCCAAGTGCAGGTCTCTGAGGAATTCTCCTGCCAAGATGACATGGAACCATTAATGATGGACAACACTTTCATTCAGCTTTCCAAACAGTTTTGAATCAATCTATCATTAGATGTACTCTTATTTAGGCCACATTTTTCTATCTTTCCTATGAGGAGAACATGTAAAACTTTTTCAAGTGCTTTGTTAAAATCTTACTAAACTATCTACAGCATTTATCTAAACTACCCATCTCATAACCCAGTCAAAAAACAAAAAGAAACTGACATAGTTTAACATGATTTGTTCTTGTTAATGCCCTGCAAGTTCTTTGCTTCCTAATCTAGCTGTTCATTAAGTATCACTTTATTACTCAAATCTATAATTGTGCCAAAAACAGTGCCCTAGAGTTTTCAACCTCTGTTCTCTTCCCTTTTATGGAAATGGGAACATTTGCCTTTCTCTGGTACTGTAATATCACTCCTTTTCTCCAAGATCTTTCAAACAGCGCTGTTGGTGATTCAGCAATCTTGTTCCAAAGACGTAGTTCGTCTAGGACAGATGACTTGAATTCATCAAGGACAGCTAAATATTGTCCCTTATTATCTCCTTACTTATCTTGGCTATCTATTCTATATTAGCCATTTTTGTTCTGTCCTTTCCTGTCCAAAGAGGTCAGAATTTTTCTTCTTGGCAAAAAAAAAAAAAAAAAAAATTAAAATAAGAATCTTCCAGACTTTTTTTCATTATGAGGATTTTTTTTTAAGCAGAGCCCCAAATCAGCAAATTTTTTGTTGCTATGTGCCCATCACTGCACTAGATCTTGGAGTATAATAAAAACATTAGGTGATACCATGATTTACAGGAACTAATTGCATTTGAAAGTTTGAAGGGGTAGCAGAAATAATTTAACCCTTATTTAAGCAGTGAAATAACTGAGAGCTAGAAACTGGAAGTGATTTGCCCAGCATCATATAGTAAGTACCAGTGCTGAGCTTTGAACATATCACCAAATTGAAAACCCTTTCCATGCCACCATGTTGCACTCTTCTGTCATATGATACCATGCTATGGCAACAATTGATACAGGAAGAACACCCTAGAATATTTGGCTGCATTTTAGAATGGCAGAGTTAGAAACCAATAGCATAGCTTCTGTTCTGTTCCCTTATCAATCTATCCTAAATGCAATTGGCTAAATAATCATCCCAAAGCTTACATATGACCATGTTACTCTCATGCTAAAACAAAATAAAGAAATCAAGCTCCCACAACTCTCTCCTGCATCTAGGATGAAGTACAAAGTCTGCTTCATTGCAGTGAAAGTCCATCATAATATGACTAAAGCCCACCTTTCTAGTCTTGTTGTGCATTATACCCCCTCCCCCCATTCTGCACATACTCTTCATGCCACAAAAACTGGTCTTCTCCATGTTCTTTGAATTCTGTACTTCATTTCCTGCCTCTGTGATTTTGCATTCTGCACTAGGAAAGCATTCCATCTCTTGTAATTTCTTACTTCCATTAAATCCAATCTCATAGTTCACTTTCTATGGGAAATCTTTCATTTTATCTTTAGCTGTTAGGTCTTTCTCCTTTCTCAAATTTCTATGTATATTCTTTCAGTTTTCCTCTTTTGTCCAATCTATATAATATGAGCTCCTTGAGAGCAGGGGCTATTTTACTTTCCTCTGTCTTGTCAGTGATTAATATGTGCCTTGAATGTAGGCATTTGATAAATGTGTGTTGCCTTGGATTGTATTATCGAGAATGAATTCCTCCTTGCAAGGCGACTAATTAGTCCCTTAATATATGTGTTCAGGTTCCCTGAAACTTGGTGTACCCAACAAAGGGATACAGCTACTTAGTACTCCTTTTGAGGTCCCAGGTAATTTTGCATAGTTTATATCCATAACTGTATAGATGACTGAGAGAAATGCTAGACAATGACATTGGGGAAAGGGAAAGGAAGGAGAATATTTGATCCTTGCCCCAGTTCCTATTCTACTTATGATAAGAAGGAAGTTAGAGACAGATTAATAGTTTAACTGAGTTGTGCTGTACCTAAGTGCAATATGAACTCAAAGAAATGACTAATTGTGGAAGACTAGAGGAAAGGAGTCAAGAAAAGGTTTCTCCAGGAGGTGGCATTTGAGATATTTAGGGAGTGACTAGAAAGGATTTGTGGGATTAGTCAACTTCAAGCACAATGTGAATCAACAGTTCAACATGATAGACAAAAACTTAGTGCAACCTTAGTTTGCATTAAAATGGAAATAGTATGAAAAGTTAGAGTTGTACAATAGATCAGGAGCTGGCTTTGGAGTTAGAAAAACAGGTTCAAGTCCTGCCCCTGACATGTACTGGCTTTGTGACATTGAGCAAATCACTTATCCTCTTAATGGCATTCTGAGACTATAAATTATAGTGTGGGGGAGAAAGATGAAATGATTGAGGAAACAAAGGTTTGAGCTTCCCAGAGGATCAATTTATTAAGCAATGTACACCAGTTGCCTGACAAATTGGGAGCAGACCTTCTCAGCTTAGAGCTGGACCCAATTTGTTGTGCAATTGGTATGCATTGCTTAATAAATCAACATGCTCAGAAGCTCAAACCTTTGTTTCTTCTGTCATTTCATCTTGCAACCACCATAGTAGAAAATGTGCATACCTACATTGAGACAGAAATCTCTTCACCAGGAGCTGCCTACATTGATGAAATAATGGGACCAATAAAACAACAACAATAGTGTCAGTGGGGGGGGGGTCTTCTACACGAACCCCAATCAATATGAACCCAGAAAGCCCAGACTTCCTAACTGAATCAATGAAAATTATAACACAGATGTGAACATTACCTTGCTCAATCTGGGAGAAATGAAGAGTTTCGACGATTGGATGAAAGTGGATGACTCCACATTGGAAATATTTTGTACATTTAGGGAAATCATCCTTGCAGAAGAAGAATTCAGCTTCTCCTCCCCTCATTGATCAGCTGATGGTTTTATGAACTTCAAAAAAGGGTAGAAGATCTGTAGTTCCAATTCACATTGGTAACAGTACCCTGAGAGTCCCAGTAACTGGCAGTAGCATCTACATTAAGAGATGAGACATAACTGAGAAAAACTAGTCACTTTGTGAAAAGCAGTTTCAGAACTATACAAAGGCACCAATAGTCAAAGCCCTACAGTGAGCTATACCTAAAGGGAACTTCATGATGATGCTACAAAGTGAGACAAGGACTTAGTAATTAGAAGCTGTGAGTTTATACTTGGACCACATGTGGTCTCAGACACTTATTATATATATGACCCTGGGGAAGTCTTTTAGCTCTGTTTGCCTCAGTTTCCCCATCAGTGAAATGAGCTAAAGAAAGAAATGACAAACCATTCCACTATCTCTGCCAAGAAAACCACAAATGAAGTCATAAAAATGCAAACAAGAATAAAAACAACTGAAGAATGACAACCTCTCTAAATTTGTGGCCCCTCCCCTCAGAATGTGTAATGTGTGGAGAATCTGCTCCTATTATATTTTTTATTTATTTTATTTTATTTTATTTTATTTATATTATTTATTTTTACTTATATTATTTGTTTTTTATTTTATTTTTCTCCCCTCCTTTCCCCTCTTCTTGCTATGCCCCCTTGTAAGTGTTTGAGCCTAGATTTGAGCTCACATAATTCTGACTCCATTGCCAGAGCTATCTACAGCTATCTAGCTGCCCCATAGGGTGCATATACAGAGGTAATAATTTTGCTATTCTTTGCCCTGGTTGGATAATATATGAATTATTATAATCAGTTTTTGGTTCTACATATTGGAGAAGGCACTAATGAAATGGAAGACTTAGAGAGGAGGGATAGCCAGGATAGTGAAAAACTTTGATATTAGTTGAAGAACCTGGGGGTATTTAGACTGCAAAAGACAATAATTAGGAAAGATGTTTTTAAGTATTTGAAATTCCTTAGTAATTTCCAATACTTGAAAAGAAGTCCTATGGAACAGTCATTAGTAGCCCAAGAAGGGAGAGCAAGATGTGAAAAGTAGAAGTTGTAAAGAGGGAGATTTGGGTTACTTGTAAGGATAAAGTTTTATTAATCAGAAGATATCTATAGTCCCTTTCTCTTGTAAGACTAACTTAACACTTAGACTATTTGAGATTCATTCTCTCACCTGTAAAATGGCAATGTTCATCCTTGCACTTTCTATACTAGGGCTAGTATAATGAAAATGTTTTATCAAACTTGCAGTGCTACAGAGATGTTATTGTATTTTATAGAACTCATGACCCAAGAGGTCCTAAAGTCTCTGGAATCACAAAGGTTAAAACTTGATTCTGGAGCTTTATCCCAAGATAATTATTTTCTCTTTATCTTATCCCCTCCTTCCTCCCCACCCAAAACAAAATCTGGAATTCCACCAGGATTTTCCAAATGTAGGTAAAATGGTTCCCTAGTTTCTATAAAGCACCTCAAGTACATCATATATAGGATAGCCTTTATTTTACCCCACAGAAAATGTAATGGAACAAAGGATCCAAACATATACAGAGAACACATGAAATACTAAACTATTCTCTGAGTTCTACCCATTGCCATTGAAGCAAGTCTTTGACATTCTGGTGAGTCTTTCTTTCCCATAATATCCTTTAGACTCATCCAACAACCTGACAACTTTTAATGCCCCAAAGGTAATTATCCTTACAACTTTAAGTGTGTGTGTGTGTGGGGGGGAAGTTACCTTTTCATGGAAAGTATGGTATCTGGGGCACAGCCAAGATGGCAGAGTAGAAGTACAAACTTGGCCTGACCTCCCACTCTAATCACGTCCAATACATGTAAAAAAAAATTAATCTAAACAAACTTTAGAGCTATAGAACCCACAAATTGACATAGAGAAACAAATCTCCCACTGAAGGAAGCTTGGAAGGCTAATAGGAAAGGTCTATCACACTGAGCCCCAGCTGAGTACAGTCCCACATCGGCCACCTGGTTCTGGCCCTAGGGTGGTCCCTCACAGTGGCTGACAGAACAGACTTCAGGAGAGTGAATGACAAGCAGCTGTGGTGGTTTCCGGATTTCTCAACCCATAAACACCAAAGAAAAAGTAAAAGGTCATTGTGGAACTCTGTTGGAACAGGGGGGCAACAGAAGAGAATGGTCCAGCCACTGCCCCTGGGGCAAGAACTGAGTGGAGGTGTGGTGGCTATGCAGCTGCTGACACATGGCTGCTTCCAGAGCTTCAGGCCTGCAGATCATCTGGGATCAAGCTACCATTCAGAGGGTAATCACTATTGCTTTAACCTGTTTAGATCTGGATCACTGTCTTAGATGGTGGTCCTGGGGTTTGTGGCCAGTAAGTCAGAAGTTGTGGGGGCTGCAGAGAGGGCACCCTCCTAACATTTCCAAGAGCTGTGAAAACTCCAAAAATTTGAGACAAACCCCTCTCCATTCTGGAAGCAGAGTTCTACCATGACAAAGAGCTCAAAAGTCAAGTAATTGGCTAGCAATATGACCAAGCAGAGGAAGCATAAACAGACCATAGAATCCTTTTTTTGGGACAAAAAAGGATCAAGGCATGGAATGGGAGGAAGACAGAGAAGTCAGAATTCGTGCAGCAAAAGCCTCCAAGAAAAATATGAATTGGTTACAGGGCATGGAGAAATTCAGAAGGATTTTGAAAATCAAACACTAGATGCTGAGGAAAAATTGGAAAGAGAAATGAAAATGATGAAGGAAAATCATGAAAAGCAAGTCAATAGGCTGCTAAAGGAGATACAAAAATACACCGAAGAAAACAACACTTGAAAAAATAACTAACTCAAACGGCAAAAGAGGCCCAAAAAGCCAATGAGGAGAAGAATGCCTTAAAAAGTCAAATTGGCCAGATGGAAAAAGAATTTCAAAAACTCACTGAAGAAAATAACTCCTTCAAAATTAGATTGGAGTAATTGGAAGCTAATGACTTTATGAGAAATCAAGATACTATAAAACAGATCCAAACAAATGAAAAAATACAAGGCAATGTGAAATATCTATTGGAAAAACCACCAACCTGGAAAATAAATCCAGGAAAGATAATTTAAAAATTATTGGACTACCTGAAAGCTATGATCAAAGAAAAGAGACCAGGCACCATCTTTCAAGAAATTATCAAGCAAAATTGTCCTGATATTCTAGACCCAAAGGGCAAAATAGAAAATGAAAGAATCCACCGATAACCTTTTGAAAAAGATCCCCAAAAGAAAATTCCTAGGAATATCATAGCCAAATTCCAGAGTTCCCAGGTCAAGGATAAAATAGTACAAGCAGTCAGGAAGAAACAATTTGAGTGTTGTGAAAACATAATCAGGATAACCCAAGACCTAGCAGCTTCTACATTAAGGGATCGAAGGGCTTGGAATATGATATTCCAGAGGTCAAAGGATCTAGGACTAAAACCAAGAATCACCTACCCAGAAAAACTGAGTATAATGCTACAGGGGAAAATATGGTCATTCAATGAAATAGAGGATTTTCAAGCATTCTTGGTGGAAAAAAAAAACAGAGCTAAACAGAAAATTTGATTTTAAAATATAAGAAGCAAGAGAAGCAAGAGAAGGTAAAAAGGAAAAAGAATTCATAAGGAACTTATTAATGTTGAACTATTTACATTCCTACATGGAAAAATGATAATTGTAACTCATGAGACTTCTCTCAGCATGAGAATAGTTGAAGGGAATATGTGTGTGTGTGTGTGTGTGTATGCATGTATATATGTATGTATGTATAGTAGGGCGTATATGTATATAAATATATATGTGAGTATGAGCATATGTATGTTCATGTATACATAGACAGAGGGCACAGGATGAGTTGAATATGGAGGTATGATACCTAAAAAATAAAATTAAGAGGTCAGAGAGGAATTTATTGAGAGAAGGAGAAAGGGAGAGATAGATTAGGGTAAATTATCTCATATAAAAGAGGCAAGAAAAAACTGTTACAATGGAGAGAAAGAGTAGGAAGGTGAAAGGGAATGGGACAACCTTATTCTCATTGAATTTGGCTTATGGAGGGAATAACATACATACTCAATTGTGTATTTTACCCTACAGAAAAATAGGGGGGAAAGGGACAAGAGGGTGGATGATAGAAGGGAGGGCAGGTTGGGAGACAGATTAGTTAGAAACAAATATTTTTGAAAAGGGATAAGGTCAAAGGAGAAAATAGAATAAGTGGGGGCAGGATAGGATGGAGGGAAATATAGTTAATCTTTCACAATATAACTACTATGGAAATAATATGGGTAACCACACATATTGAATTTCTTATCTTCCCAGTTGGGGTGGTTGAACAGGGAAGAAGGGAAAAAATCTGGAACTCAAAGTTTTAAAAACAAATGTTAAAAAAATTGTGTTTTTTCATACAACTGGGAAATAAGATATATAGGCACTGGGGCATAGAAATCCATCTTGCCTTACTAGAAAGTTACAGGAGTGATGGGGGAGGATATAAGAGAGAACAGATTGGGAGAAGGGGTATTCAGTAGGCTTGCTATTTTGGATTGTGGGGGTAGGGGAAAGATAGGGAGAAAAATTGTAACTGAAAATCTTCTGGAAATGAATATTGAAAATTAAAAATTAATAATTTTTTTTAAAAAGAAAGAAAATATGATATCTGAGGAACTCCATGGTACAATTTTTCCAATAAGATGCTGTACAGAAACTATGAGGAAAATTCTCTTCTTTCTCTAAGTAGTACACTTTTTATCTGGAAATACCATTCTCCGTCCCTAGGTTTCATTCTCAGAACTTCTGAATTTCTGAATGACAAGATAACTTCTATAGCTGGTGATACCTAGGAAATCTCCAATAGTCAGAGACAGACACAACCTGTGCCCATATGTGTGCAAAATAGCCAGAGAGACAAAAAAAAAAAAAAAGAGACAAAGATAAAGAAAGATAGAGACAGACAAGCAGAATCATTTAGATAAAAAGACAGAGGCAGAGATAAAAGCAGAGAGTTTTGTTTGCTCTTATAAATCACAGAGATGGACAGCTACTCCGAAAAGAGACTTTCCCCCTTAGTCTTTGTCAATCATCAAGAGGTTCTGATGTCCCATCAGTAAGGTGATATTCCATAGGAAGGTGTTCCTCCAATGCCCCCAAACAAAGATTCTCCTCCTGTAATCTTGCCAGGTCCATTAGGTAACTCATCATATAAATAGAGGATTCCACTGATAAACTTCAGCCCTATTTTGGAAATGCAGAACTCTAGTGCTGAAACAGATCCTAGAGATGTTATCTAATCCAACCCACTAAGGGAAGACGACAGTAATGCCCAGAAATCAGGCGATGGCATCTGCATGTAGTCATGCACTAAGACTGTGGTAGAGCTGGAACTACAACAGGATGATCCTTTCTATTCACCCAGTGTTTTCCCTACCACACTCAGAGGCTTCCTCAATTTTTGTACTCAGAAGAAGGAATAAAGAATCTCCTCAGCCATACGGTGAATAATCTCACTAATGAGAGCTGAAGTGATAAAGAAAAGGATGAGAAATGTCTTTGCCTCAGGGAATTTCTGAACTGAAAAGAAGCTACCATCATTCCCTGCATGGAGCCCCTGGCCTGAGCAAAAGTCCTTGTCATTGCCCTTAGGAGGTTTTGTTTTGAAGAAGAGACATAGCAATTACATTAGAAAGGTGGGGCCTAGGAATCCCTATTTTTAAGCAGGTAAAAGAATAAGTCACATTTTGCCAAGAACTATAGCCAGTAGTCAAAGATTCAGTGGCATATCCCAGAAAGCCAGGGTTTAAATGAAAACTTTGACACAACTCTAGTCAAATTAGATTTACATTTACATCGTTTTCCTTCCCATCATAAAATATAATTATCAATAGCTCCCATCCTCCCACCTCCCAAAATTTCACATAAAGTAGAAGAAGACCTTATGGAATAACAATCCATTCCCATTAAATGCCTTTGGAAAGCTTGAGGGTACAATATAAGAGCTTAGGGCTGGGAATCAGCAGGCCTGGGTTATATACCTATCACTGCCAATGACTCATGGTTTGACCTTGTAAAAGTCACAGAAATATATATTGAAACTAAAAGAATTGTTAGCACAGAGAATCATAAAATGTCAGAGCTGAAAAGGGACCTTGGAGATTAGCGAATGAATCTACTTTTTGTTTCATTTTTTTTTGTCTTTGTCATTTTAGCACATAGCACAATGCCTTGTTCCTATCAGGTATTTAATAGATGCCTGTGGAGAGAGGAAAGTGATATCCATAGACTGTAACGGAGCCAAGAATAGAAACCAGACACACTGACTCCCAGACTACGTGGTCTTTCTAAACAATTATGTCTCTAAGTCACTACCCTTTTCTGAACTTCACTATTTTCATTTGTGCCATGGAGAAAATATTGTATATCATGTTGATTTCAGAGAAGTGTGAAGAGGGTTCAGTGAGATAATTTACCAAGAATGACTTAGAAATAAATAGAAGGATGCAGTAGTAGAAAAAGGATGGGTATCATGACATAATCTAATGGAATAGTCATCGCTTTTGGAATCAACAGGTATGGGTTCACATACCAACTATGCAATTTATTATCTTCACCTTAGGAAAGTCACTTCCTTCTCTGGCTTCGGTTTCCTCATTTATAAAATTATAGGGTTACACTAAGTTAACTCTAGGTTCTCATCCCAATTACACTTTAATTAAATTTATCCTATGATCCCTCCATGGGACACATATGTTCCAGTATTTCTAGTAAGAAGATATGGAAACAAAGATAGCTAGATTGTTACAAAAATACTTATTTCTTATAAAAAGGGTGTATAAGATAGTATAAAAATACTGTCCTAGCAATCAAAAGACAAATTTAGGTCAGATTCACAAAGAAATTCTAGAAATTAGAGCTATTCAGAAGTGAAATAGGCTTCCTTTCTCAGGAGATAAAGAGTACCTTCTTAAGAGAAGTTTTCAAACATAAGTTCTATTGCCACTTGTTAGGAATGATGTAGGGATTCTTGACTAGTACAGACTGGGAAAAAAAATAGACTCCAACTCTCAAAGTTGTGAGGAGGAAAAGAAGGAGAGGGAAGAGGAAGAAGAGAATGAAGAGAAAAAAAGAAAAAAAGAATATTAGGAAGAATATAATGATGAGGAAGATGCTTGTGTGTCTTGCTTCATCAACCCAGGACCAAGGACTGTGAGATCCTTGAGGGCAAAGACCAACTTCCTACCTTCACCCTGTCTCCTTTACTGTGTCCATAACTGGGCTAACTAACCATTAAAGAAGGAAGATAGATAGCATTTAGAGCTAGATAGCATGTAAAAAGTCATTATATTGGATTCTCTCATTTTATAAATGGGGAAAACTGAGACTGAGAGAGTTGAAGTCCCTTATCTAGTATCACACAGTTAGTAAATCCCTGAGGTAGAATTTGAACCCAAATATTCCTGATTCTAATTCCAGGGCTTTATTCTCTACACTAATAGTGCCAAATGCAAATAGACATGAATCCCAAAGGGCCACATACTGACTTAAAAACACAAATTAACATTATCTCTGTTACATTGCATTTTTATTTATTTAGTTAAACATTTCCCAATTATACTTCAATCTGGTTTGAGCCTGTGATAAGGGTCCTGAGTTTGACATCTCTTTACTACTCTGTATTGCCTAGTCAAGTTCCTTTCCATTCTAAAAATACTGTGGTGCTACTCACAGAGTTTAATTAGAATGAGTGGTGTGATATAGTATGGTATGATGTGGGATAAGATGGGATGGGATAGGATGGAATGGGATGGGATGGGATAGAATAGGTTGTGATGGATGTTGATAAAATTCAAAGAATATCAGAAGTAGAAAAAAGCTTAAAAGATGTAGTTTGCCTCTACCTCCACTTTACATTTGAGGAAACCAGCACTTTGAAAGCTCGAATGACTTGGAATCACTTAGTTAACAGCTGGCCCAGCTAGGTTTGAATTCAGAGAAGGGAAAAATGTAAGTACTTCAGTAGCCTCCACATCTTGTTAAATAAAGAAGACCCCATGGAGGCTTGAGTTCCTTGAATCACCACACCAAAGTTTAGACTATAGTTAATAGCCAAAAGACCCTTTTCATGAGGTTAGAGAGTAAATATTCAATAACCACCTTCCCTAGGCATTACCCCTAGTGAGAATCAGCCCCAGTCTCCAAATCTTGATGTACATACCAGGTCCAGTTTTCTGATGCCTTGTCCTGCTTGGCCTAGATAAAACCCTGCAAAAGTTTACTGGATTTTATTAGTTTTCAGTCTCATGTCCACCAGGGATGCCAGAGAGACCCGATCAATTTCCAGTCCTCTATGCCTGACCCTTTGCATTGTAAGGATTTCACCTTAATAAAGGAAAATTGCTTTGTTTTCTCTCTGCTTATTTATGTCTTGTGATATTCTATTCTTCCTCATACTTCATCTTGAATCCCAAACCTTGCTTAGATTACACTAAAATAAAAAAAAAATGTGGGTATGAATGCCAATAGCTTAGCTTAATGGAAGGTCTTCTTAAATCGGAATCAGAGAAGTTAGGTTTGAATTCCATCTGGGCCACTCTTCATTTAAATGAAAATTCAACAAACCTCCAACTCCAAGTCCAGATCTGTTTTCCATATATCACATGCTGAGCATGGTCTATTCAGGAAACAGTTGTTAAGTGCCTCCTACTGTAAGTAAGGCCTCATCCTCAAAGGATGAAAAAATTCTAGACATTAAAAAAAATAGATATGACACAGCTCATGCTCATGAAATGCTTCCATTTGAATTGGAGGGAGAGAATAAGTATAAAATTAACTATGTTGAAAGACAAGTAACATAGTACAGATGAAATGTCCAAGCAAGGTTTTTGGCAAGTTGAAATTACTTTTATCTGGAGGAGTCAAATAAAAATATTGTTTTCCTTTTTCTAGGATCTGAGATAGGTCTTGAAGGAAGAAAATAATTTCTTAGAAGTGGTGGGGTCAGGATATAGACAAAGACACTTAGGAACATCTGACTCCAAAACCTACTTCAGATACTATTTTTTTCACCCTAGATAAGTCATTTTCTCAGACTTGTTGTCCTTTGAAAATAGAAGTCATAATAGCACCAACATCACAGATCACAGTTGAAGTGATCAGCTAAGATAATATATGTAAAGGGTTTTTGCAAATGTTAAAGAATCGCATAAATGTTTATTATTATTATTATTATAGAAATAGAAGTATGAAAGATTGCTAAGGAAGAATATAGATTAGTGATGGGATGTACAATAGAAGAAGGGGGTAATATGACACTCACCTGGAAAGGTAAATTGGAGCTAAGTTATGGAGAATCTAAACTGACAGGATCAGGAATAAATATTTTATTTAGTAAGCAGATGAGAACCACTTTTTCTTTGACTGAAAAAAGAGGAAATTGGACTAAATAACTGATAAGGTCCTACTTCTTTCTCAGTCTTATGCTCCCTTTGCTCTGGTCAAACTATATTCAAAGCTCTTTATTCAGTTTTAGGTGGTCCATTTCACAAAGATATTGAACGAATTATACCCTATAATCAATTAATACTTATTAGGCACTTACATTGTAGCAGGCACTGTAGTAAGTGCTGAGAATACAAAATAAGGAAAAGGACAGTTCCTGCCCTTGAGAAGCTTACAATCTAATGGGGAGACAACATGTAAACAAATCTATACAAAGCAAGCTATATAAAAGATCAATAGGAAATAATTGAGAGACAAGGTGTTAAAATTAAGAAGGGTTGGGAAAGAATTCCAGTAAGAAATAAGATTTTAGTTGGAATTTAAAGGAAGCCAGGGAAGCAAAGCTTCCCAGGCATGGGGGACAGTCAGAGAAAATGCCTGGAGCTGAGACATGAGTTTCTTATTGATGGAATGTCCAGAGGCCAGTGTAGCTGTATCACAGTATTTGTCAGATATTAGGGGCAGGTAGGTGATATAAGAAATAGAGTGACAGTCCAGAAGTCAGGAAGACTCATCTTCAATTAATAGTTGGCCTCAGGAACTTACTAGCTGTGTGACCCTAGTCACTTAACCCTATTTGCCTCAGTTCCTCATCTTTAAAATGAGCGAGAGAGAAAATTGCAAGCCACTTCATAATTTTGCGAAGAAAATCCCAAATAGGGTTTGACCAAAACCTGGACACAATTGAAAAAGGATTGAACAACAACAGGGATTAAGGTATAAGAAAACTGAAAAGTTAGAAGGATCTTAGGCTTGGAATGCCAAATGAGTTTTTATTTGATGCTGGAGATGATAAGGAGCCAAGGGAGTTTACTGAGTAGTGAGATAACATGATCAGACTTGTGCTTTAGGAAAATCACTGAGGTGGCATAATGTAAGATGGTTGAAGTGGGGAGTACCTTGAAGCAGGCAGACCCACCAGAATGCATTTGCAATGGTCCAAGTATTAGGTGATGAGGGCCTGAACAGTATGATGGGTTGAAAAGAATATTGGATTTGGAGTAAGAGATTTGGGTCTAAATCTACTGTTTACTACTTCTGTGACCTTGGACAAGTCATTTTCACATATATGATTCTCAGTTCACCTATCTTAAAAAGTGAGGTGTTGGAAAAGATGAGTTCAAGGCCCAGTTCTAGTTCCAGTTTTAGGCCATGAAACAGTGCCAGAAGTAGGGAACAAGGATGATCAGTAAACCTATTAAGACTAGTTATACAAATTTTGGGTGGGAGATAGCATGGTTCAATGGAAAGAAGCTTGACTTGGTTTTACAAGACCTGAATTTGAACATTAGCTCTTCCAGGCATTACCTATATTATGTAAGAAAAGTCTTATCACTGGTTCTTGGATTGCTCATCTGAATGTATCCCCTACTCCAGGACAACTCATCCAACTCTCACTCTAGTTTCCCAAAAGGCAATTAACTACTTCTCTTCTAGAGGATCTAAGAATAACCCTGAAAACTTGTAGCTTCTAATACTGAAGCTCTGGAGCCCCAAGAGATGTGATCTCTGTTAATAATTATCCCAGTTGGTTCCATTAGTTTTTAGAAAAGGTATTTATTTAAATATAGTAAGAACAAATGGTATAAAACATTTCTCTCAAGCAGTGACTCAGTATTCCCTTTCATTCAGAATCCCTAAGGAGAGTATGGTCAAAAGAAAAGTAAAATAATAGTGAAACATGCATATAGAGATTATCTGTAAAAAATAAATACTACCCAACTCCTAGCCCTGGAAGGTGTTTTCTTCTTTTGTAGTGTATCTACTAAGTTCTGCTGCTCAGATTATTTACTGCTGATCTCCTCTGCTATTAGATCAAGGACTCTTTGATGTTGGTGGTTTTCTCCCTTCCCCTACGGTGCCAAGGAAAGGGGAAATATCAATTGCTACCCAGTTGCTTGGATGGCATCTCAGTTGCCCCTACAATCTCATTAGATACTACAGTGACCTTAAGGTCCCTACCTGAATATATCCATTTCAAGACTGATTTTCAGTAAACTCCCTATTTCCTATGGCTATTGGTTCTAGTTTTAATGAACTCTGTTACTGCATCTGGTCATTTGCAAAACCTCTACATCTCTCAAATTCATGAGATTGTTGCCTGAACATATCTCCCTTGGAATAATCATTTGCCTGATTTCAGTAACGGGGAAACAGAGGTACCATATTGTCATGGCCCTTCACATGTATAACTGAATTTCTTCCCACCCAGTAACTCAAAATAGTCCTCCCTCAAAACTTCAAGGGGAACAGAGACTGAAAAATGGATGGATCCTACACTTAGTTCTGCCCAGCAACTCCTGAGTCACTGATTCTTTTGGTTTTGTAGGCAATTAGAAAACATTTTTGTCATCACACAGTAACAATCTGTCGGTGACTCATGGCAGAAGTAGGTTCACCAATGTTTCCATGTTTTTGACTTAGAAATATATGGGGGGAGGGGTAGGTGGCACAGCAAACAGAACACCAGCCCTGGAGTCAGGAGGACCTGAGTTCAAATCCAGTCTCAGACACTTAACACTTACTAGCCATGTGACCTTGGGCAAGTCACTTAACCCCAATTGCCTTGCCCTCTCCCCCTACAAAAAACAAATAATAATAATAAATAAAATTATAAAAAAAGAAATATACAGAGAATATTCTTTGGAGGGGGAAAGGCAGGGCAATTGGGGTTAAGTGAATTGTCCAAGGTCACATGGCTAGTAAGTGTTGAGTGTCTGAGACTGGATTTGAACTCAGGTCCTCCTGACTTCAGGGTCGGTGCTCTATTCACTGTGCCACCTATCTGCTCCCTATACAGCGAATATTGATACATGAAGTAAGGACTTAAAACAGGAAGGGGATTTCTATGTATGTTTCAAGGAATGAAGTCGGTCAGGAAATATCTGGGTACTCGTTGAAGGTTAATCCCATTTCTATTATATACAGAATAAAGGGCTTGAATTACATGATGTTGAAGGTACCTTCCAAATCTATCACCCTGTGTTTAGAATGGAGGAAATGATAACTGTCAAGTATCCAAAAAACCATTGTGTGGAAGAAGGATTAGGATCCCTTTGCCTCCAGAGGATAGATCTAGGAATAATGATTAGACAAATCAGAGAAACATATATTAATTTAAAATAAAGAGAACACTGTGTAACATTTAGAGGCATCTCAGAAAGAATGGGCTGCTTTGAGAGGCATTGAATTTCCCATCACTTTAGGTCTCCAAGAAGAGGCTAGCCCATCCCTTGTCAAGGATATTGTAAAGGGCCTTCAGCTTAGGTACAGACTGAATCAGATGGCCTCTGAGGTTCCTGACAAATCTATTTCTGTGATTTTCTATTTCTGTTAAGTTTAGATGCACAGGCCCACTGTCAGGATGCTGGAGTGAATTTTTCAGTTCCTACAGTACATGACAAGTTTAGGGAGGAGAGGTGGGAAATCCAGGCTCTCCGATGTTAATAGTGTCACTTTCATTTTCCATCACTTTGAACAGACCTTGTACTCAGAGAACATTTCTTAGAAATCTTCTTTTTCCTTCCCAGGTTGGGGAGGCTGTGAACTCATGTTGATTTAAGAGTGTTTCAGTGAGGAAGGGAGAAAGGGTTCAAGGGAAATGGCCAAAAAGATTGAAAAACGTACCAGCACCCAGGGTTCCATATGTGAGGAGAAAGCCTCAGTGGCATCAGAATAGGGCAAGATGAAATTCTTGTCTTTTAAGTCTCAGTTCCAAGGTCACCACCTCTAGGAAGCCATGGGTAATAATTACTCCAACCTACTCCTATCCCGATTCTAAGTTGGAAGTTATTTTCCCTTCCTTCGACTTCATTATACTTTTTAAAGGTTGTTTGAGCCCCCTATATACCTCAAAGTCTTAGTACAGTTTTCAGTTTTTAATAGGAGTGTCTTATTTGTACAGACTGGACAAGATGTCCTCTGAGGTCCTTTAAACTTTAAGACTTTGGGGACACACTTTATGAGCCTTGTCACATTCTGCCTCATATTGCAATTTTGACAAAACTAAATTCAGTTCAGTGGATATTTTCTAAACGTTGTTTCGATCCCATTAAATCCCATTCAGACATTTAATAAATACTCACTATATATTAAGCCCCTGTGCTGAGATTGGGGATATAAAGTCTGACACAGGCCCTGCTGTCAAGGGGCCTACAGTGTAAGAGAAAAGATAGGCATGACAAAAACCTCCATGATACAGAGGAGAATGACATCATTACAAAGGAAACGTCCAAGCAAAGTCATTCTTAAACAAAATTCTGAAAATGAAGTGACCATTTTGTTGAAAATAGTTAGGCTTTGGGAAAGTTTGAGGTAATAGGGTCTTAAATGGACAGAAAAATCTTAATAGAGGGGGAAGAATTGTAATTTTAAGCACTGAGGATGTCCTGAGAGAAGAATGGATAGGATTGAAATGAAGAACTACAAGTAATCATTTGGTGAAAACATATTGTAGAAAAAGAGGAATAGTATGAGGTAAGTCTAGAAAGTTGATGTGAATTGAGATTTACAATGCTTTAAATAGGTTGATGAGAAGTTTTCCAAATCATAGAATCTCAGAGTTGTCAGGGACCTTGGAGGCCATTTTGTCCAACCCATACCTGAATAAGAATCCCCTCAACTATTTCCTAGACATAGGCTCACGTAGCCTTTTTAAAAGCCCTCCAGCAAGGGACCTAGGCGGTGGGGGTGGGGGGACCCACCCACATCTTCCCAAGACAGCCTATCCACTTTTAGATAGCTGCAATTGGTATGAAATTTTTGTTTTCCTCAAGCCTAAATTGTCTTTTTAAAGTCTACCCATTTTTCCTATTTCTGCCATCTGAGACCAACTAAAATTTGCTTTTTTCACATATAACAACCCCTGCAATAGTAGAAGAGAATCATATCCTCAGTCTTCTCTTTTCCAAGTTAAATGTTCTCAGTTACTTTAACTGATTCTCTTATGTCATGACATTGTGGACCTTTATTATGTTGGTTACCATCCTCTGGATACCCCAGCTTATCAATGCCCTTCCTAAAATATGTTGCCCAGAAATAGATATAACACTCCATTTGTGCACTGACTATGGCAGGATATGGTAGGATGATCAACTTGGACACGCTTAATTTTTTGTACTATGCTCATTCGATAATGGGAAGTCATTGAAGTATTCGAGTGCAATTTAAACATGCTAAGAGCAATGTAATGGGAAGATCATTTGGGCAACTGTGTAGAAAAAGAGGCTAGATGCAGGGGGACCAGTTAGGAGGCTATCACAATAGTTAAGAGGAGAAGGTGAGAGGACCTGAAGTAGGGAGGTTTTAGCATTATGGTGGTAGAAATATAATCCATTGTATTTGGTAACTGATTGAATACAGGGATCACTGAAACGGAGAAAGAATAAAGAATTCTAGAGAAGTCCAAGAGGCAGTTGGAAATATATTACCTCATCATTTGTTCCTCCATCTTTATCTGCACAAAGGTGATCATTAAAACTGTAGTAGCAGATGAGATTGGGAAGAGACTTTGGTAAGTCATGGTTTTCTTTGTTTTGTTTTCTTTATTCTTACAGCAGAGGTAGCTGTGTGGTGTGGTAGGTATAGAGTGTTGGCCTTGGAGTCAAGAAGCCCTGAGTTCAAACTTGAATTCAGATACCTACTATCTATGTGACCCTGGGCAAGTCACTTAATCACTGTTTGCCTCGGTTTCCTCATCTGTGAAATGTGGTTAGTAAAAGCACCTACCTCCCAGGGTTATCTTTTGGATCAAATAAGGCAGTATTTGTAAAATGCTTATCACAGTGCCTGGTATATAGTAGAACTTAATAAATGCTTGTTTGCTTCTTTCCTTTCTTCCTTATAGCACAGTATTAGCTTTTGCTGTAAGGAATCATAGAACATGATGAGAAAATTAGGTGCCATGTATTTACCCCAGGAGATACTTGGAAAATCATTGGTAGAGAGAGAAAGGGACAAGTTTGAATATAGAAACTTGGTATTTAAAAAGGATGAAGGAGAATAGAGGGGAACAAAGAGAAGTCAGAGAGGTAGGAGAACTATGGGAGCTGCCACCTTGGTCACTTAGAACCCTAAGTATGCTTCAAGCTTCAGGTATTGTGCCTCCTTCTATAGATGGACTTTTCTGATCATTTCAGTTACTAGTGACTACTTGTTATCCTGAAATCCCTTTTGATTTACTTATCTATGTACTAACCCTCCTATTAGAATGAAAACTTCTTAAGGGCAGGGACTATTAATTTCATCTTCTTAAGCTCAGCAGTATTCCCAGCATACTTCCTAAACCATAATACATAATTAATAAAATGAAATTTTCTTCTGTTGCATTGTATTGGATTCAACTGAAAAGAAGTCAGTAAGAAGCACAGAGTAATTCAGCATCAATTACCACATTGAAGTCAAGGAGGATGAGAACAGGAGTAGGTGCAAAGTCCATTGGATTTGGTATTATGGTCATTAGTGAGGGTCGTTTCATCAAGATCACAGAGACTCAAGTTGGTTTGTAGGGGGTTGAGTCATTCAGTTAGAAATTATTTAGCATTTATAAATAAATGACACTGGGTTCCTGGCTATTCTGCCAAGACACTCCACCTCTCGGTTCCATGTATTTTCTCTGGCTGTCCCTTATGCCTGGAATTCTTTCCCTGCTTATATCTTCACTGTCTCCCCCAACTTCCTTTAAGTTATAACAAAAATCTCTTCTTCTACAGGTAGCCTTTCCTAACCCCTCTTAAAACTAGTACCTTCTCTCTCTTAATTATTTCCTATTTATTCAGTATAAAGTTTGTTTGTTTATATTTGTATCCTTTATTAGACTGTGATCTCCCTGAGGGCAAGACTGTCTTTTGTCTCTTTTTGTATACCTCAGGTTCAGCATAGTGTCTGATACATAATAGGCACTCAATAACTGTCTATTCACTAACTGACCATATGTCAGACATTGTGACTAAGCAGTGGGAATAGAAAGAAAGGCAAAACCCAATTCCTGACCTCAAAGAGAGTATATTCTGATGGGGGAAATACCGTGTAAATGACTATATGTATAGATGGCAAATGCAGAGTAGATTAAGTTAATCTGAAAGGGGACAGCTCTAGCAGCTAGAGGGTTGGTAGGTATACCATAAAAAGAAAGTAGGATTTGAAATAAGACTTGAAAGAAATTAGGTAAACTGAGATAGAGATAAGGTAGAAGAGAATTTCAATAATGGGGATAACAAGTAGGAGACAGAGGGTCAGGTTCAAGTAACTGTAAGTAGACTTGTGGGGCTCTAGATTTCCTAATGTGTCAAGGGGAATAAGGTTTTAAGGAAGCTGAAAATGTAAGAAAGGATCAAGTTATGAAGAACTTTAAATTTCAAAGAGTAGACTTTGCATATGACCATGTTGGTAATAGGGAGCCACTGGAGTTCATTGAGGGAGGTAGAGTGTGACATAGTCAGATCTATACTTTAGAGAGATCATCCTAACAGCTGAATAGAGAGACGATGGAAGGCGATAAGAGAAAAACTTGAGGGTAGAAGACCTGTTAGAAGATGATTGTAGCAGTCAAGGTGAGAGAAGAAAAGAATTATGGCTGCTTGAGTAAAGAGAATGAGATATTTACAAAAGAAGTGAAGGGAGAAAAGAAGATTTCACAGTGGTTTGGAGATGTGGAGTGAGTGAGACAGAGGGTCATGGAATGACAACAAGATTGCCATTTTCAGTGTTTAGAAAGACAGAGTTGAGAAATGAGTGTAAGGAAGTAGACATAGTAAGCTTTAGTCTTTGTAGAAGTTTGGCAGTGATGGGGATGGAGAGAGGAGATGAAAGACTCTCTAGAGTGACAAAGTCAAGTGAAGGTTTTTTTTTTTTTTTAGGATAATCAGTCGACATGCATTTACTTATTAAATGCCAGGCTCCCAGGATATAAATATCATAAAGGAACTGCCCTTGCTTTCTTCAAGGAGTTTGCCTTCCATTGGAGAGAGATGTACATATTATACATAAGTAAAATATCTATAATATAAGAGGAATGAACTAGTAACCGAGAAAAGCAGGAAAAGTATCATTTAAGATGTAATACATGTGCTGAGCTTTTACAGAAGCCAAGAATTTTAAGAGAAGATAAGGTCTCATGGGTGGGGGGGAATTAAATGTGTTTGTAAACAATAAACAAGAACCCCAACATAGAAGTGAAGTTTGAAGATGCATGGGGGAGGAGATAACTGATGAAGCATGGAAGAGACAAAAGGGATTGTCTTTCAGGGCACCAGTGGAGTAAGTTGTCTGATCAAAGAGGTTAATCATGTCAGAGGAGGTGAGGAGATGGTTGAGGCTATAGGGATGGTTAGAGGATGGATGATAGATAGAGAGTTGGGTGAATCCAGTGCCCAGAGCAGACCCTGCCTTCAATCTTCATCCAATCCAATTGCATCCAATCCAAGGCCTAGGGAGAAGTTGAGAGAAAGAAATTGGAAACACATAAAGGAAATCAAATGTCCAGGCCTTACTAGCAATCACTTAATTACACAAGATCTGCTTTTCCATAATGTGAAATATTGACCTCCTCCGAGAGAAGTCGTCACATAGCATTGCGATTGATCCAAGCCCTGAGGTCACTGCACAGAGAGGAAACATAGACGGGAACTTGGAAAGCTTTCATTTCTTCCTGGGCTCTTTGCCAGCTGGAGATCTCTCTGGAGATATGAACACAGCCTTTCAAAGTTTCCAGGCTGAAGACATGTTGGGCTTACTTTCCACGAAGGGTAGAGACTGCAGTGAGCAGAGCTCAGGGAATTCCATTCTATGTGTACCTGACACTTAGTCTGTCTCAGTTACCAGGTTACATACCTGCTAGTTCATTCTTCTTACATATCTGACAACTTAATTACTAACCACATCAGCTTGTTTCAACATTGTATATGCTCAAAGGGGGCAGTGGTTTGCCCTCCTTTCAGGCCAAGGACTCTCTGGACAGGGGCTTTGTTTCTTCTTTAGCTCAATGGTCTATGAGGGCAGAGTCCTTGTTTCACCCCCAGATCAAGAGTTCTCTGAGGGCAGGGCCCCTGTCTCTTCCCTCAGAACAGATGGTCCCTGTAGGCTAGGGTTACATCCTCAGTACAAGGTTGTATCTTTCCTCTGAGATTGAGAGTTCCCTAAGGCCAGGACTGGATAGAATATCTGAGATGTATATTCCAGAAAAGGACAGCATCAGTGAAAGATGAGAACCAAGTCAAAGACAAGCTGTTGACTCTAATTCCCCAAGGATTGAAAGTGTCTATTTTGTATGAGACTGTGCTAGACTTTAGGGATCCAAGAACAAAACAAAAACCAATACCTGATCTCAAGGGCAGGGGAAAGAGGAAGGAAGAGAGAAAGTTCAGTAAATATAGATGCAGCATAGTTTGATGAAGCAGAGAGCAATCACAACTAGGGAGATCCTTGAGGGAAGGTAAGGATTATCAAAGGTAGATGTAAGGAAAGAATACATTCCAGGGATGGAGGAGAGCCTATGCAGAAGCACAAAGATATGAGATAATTATTTCTTGAAAGCTATTCCAGATCATAGACTGGAATTCAGCAAACTAAAGAGTACTAGAATTGTAGTCAGGAAACCTTGGTTCCAATTCCAATCCTTCATTTTTTGGCCTTGGTTCTACATGCTCTTTATTGATGATGATGATGATGATGATGATGATGATGATGATGATGATTTTAATTTTTAAAATAAAAAAAATTAATGAACAAAAATCTGTATTATATCTGCTTCAGGAAAACAAAACCCTTTTAATAAATGTGTGCAGTCCAGGAAAATAAATTTCTTCATTGGTCATGTCCAAAAACCATAAATTTCCTTCTTTAGACCCTCCAATACCCTGAGTCTCTTCTGTGAGAAAGAGTATGGCATGTTAATTATTAGTGCTTTTGGTCATTGAATTGATCAGAGTTCTAAAATCTTTCAAAAATGTCTGTCTTTAAAATGTTATTCTTATTGTACAAGTTATTCTTCTGATTCCCTGCATCAGTTTATATAATTCTTCTGAAGTTTCTCTAAAATAATTCCTTTTGTCATTTCTTATAATACAATAGCATTCTATCACATTAATATGTTATAGTTTGTTAAGCCAACACTCTGTGAATGAGCACTCCCTTCATATCTGGTTCTTTGCCAATTAAAAAAAATGTAAATATAGTAGTTGTATTTCTGGGTCAAAGTTTATGTACTTTGGAAACATACTTACAAATTGCTTTCCAGAATTGCTGGGCTAGTTCACAACTCTACCAAACATGCTGTTTTTCTGCAGTCACTCTGATATTTGCCATTTTCCTTTTTTGCCAATCTGATGAATGAGCAGTGGACCCTGAGAATTGCTTTCAGTTGCAATCTCTGTAGTCTTGGACAAGTCATATTTCCCCTTTAGGACATGGTTTCAATGTCTGGCAAATAAAGATAATGACACATGCTCTGTCCTCCACTGACCATATTACAAAAGTTTTAGTAAGACATAATGAAAGAAAGTGAGTACAAATGCTTTGCAAACTGAATTCCTATGTACATGTGAACCATGATTGTGGATTCCAGCCTCCTATATCTGCAGATACAAAGAACATAAGGAAAGTGGTACCACACCCAGAATCTAGAAGCAACACTTTAGAGGATTAGTCATCTGGGACTCCTTCTTTAAACCCCTTGTGTCCCCAGGATTTTATGTTGCTTAATTGCTTTTCTTTTTTTAATCTCAATTTCTGCCAAGTGCAGATGTGATAACAATCATGGTGTCAAAACCACAACAGTAGTAGTAATTCTGACCTGGCACTGGTGTCACTAATTGACTGCATGGCTGTGGGCAGATCTCTTGCCTTCTTTGGGTATTAATTTCCTCCCTATTAAAGGATAGGATAGTCTATACTAAGGCTTCTTCTCAGGACTATACGAAGTTTAAAACAGAAAATGGCTAGGAAAGTTCTTTGATTGATCCAGTCACCTCTGAGATGAGATCTCTACCCTGTGAGATGTTGGGTTCTGAACTAAATTAAAAGGGGGAAAGTTGTAGAGACGTATATAACAGCTCAATTAAGCATATATGCCTGAGTATGTGAAGAGCTCTCCATCACTGAAGGTGCCTAAGTAGAAGCTGAGTGACCACTCATGGATGTTGTAGAAAGGAGTCATTCCTCTTCAGGACTTCTAAGGTTTCTTCTAAAATAAGTTGGAATTCTAGGACTCTTCTATAAAGGTTCAGAAATAGAAAGCTATAGGAAAATGTACATAAGGGTATATAGGACCATAGGATTTGGGAAACTGAAATGGTCTTGAAAGATTAGGGTGGAGTGGTGAAAAGTACAGAGGATTTGGAGAGAAAGACCTGGTTTTCAAACGTAACTCTTCCACTTGGTGCCTTTGATAATGACTGTGGAAGCTTCTTTCACCTCTGAGGCTCAGTTTCGTCCTCTTTCAAAGTGGGATCTCTACCATCCCCAAGGGCCAAGCCTGTTGGGGTTAGGGAAAGGAAATAAGCATTTTTAGAGTGCCAATGACATGCCAGCTACTGTGCCAAGAATTTTACAAAAATTATATCATTTTATCCCCAGAGCAATGCTGGGAGATAACTGCTGTTACTGTCCCCTCTTTATAGTTGAGGAGACTGAGGCAGGCAGAGCTTAAGTGACTTACCCAGGGTCACACAACTAGGAAGTGTCTAAGGCTGAATTTTAGCTTAGATTTCCCTGACTAGGATAGCTAGTTGGTACAGTGAATAATGTGCCAGGCCTGGATTCAAGAAGACTCCTCTTTCTGAGTTCAAATCTGGCCTCAGATACTTATTAGCTGTGAGATTCTAATCAAATAACTAAACTGTATTTGCCTCAATTTCCTTATCTGTAAAATGAGTTAGAGAAGGAAGTGGCAAACCACTCCAATATTTCTGCCAAGAAAACCTCAGAAGGGGTCATGAAGAGTCAGACATGACAAAAATGACCAAACGACAACTTCCAAGTCCAGTGTTCTATCTACTGTACCACCTAGCTTCCTTACTTTAAAGATGGGAAAATGAGTCTCAGAAAGGTCAAGTCACTTGCTCAAGAACTAATAGTGGCATTCAGATGCATAGGTATATGAATTATGTAAGTGTTTAAGTACAGTATCAAGCCCATAAACCTGTTTGTATCTCATCATGATATGGTCCTCTGCCTCCCTCTTCCTTCACATTCTGAGTTCTCGTTGATTAAAAATAACCCCTTTGAAGCCATCACATCAGGCTAGAGTTGTCTGTTTCTGCTTCCAATTATGCTCCTTCTCTGCAGGAGGCCGCTGCCTGTCATCCCTGTCCTCTCCACTGCATTCTCTAAGTTTCAGCTGTCACAACAGCCCTTCAGTGAAACTTCTTTCTGATGCCAACTGCCACTCTCTGTGCCCTCTGTGTGTGTGGCAAGCCTGTTCTCTGGACAACATCCTGAGTAAGCCTAGAATGAAACTCAGTCACCAGTTGGGCTGGTCTTCCCCCTGATCTGTCTGGTCTTCTCTGCATAGAACAACTACTGCTTGCTTGATTCATTTTCTTCCTATCCTCTGACACTATCTGGATCTTTAAACAGAAAACCAACACCTTACAACCTTACGACCAACTTATCTTACAACACTGGAGTGGGGAGGGATCTTTTAACATAGATCTTAGAATGTTAGATCCAGAAGTAACCTTTGTTGTTATTGTTCATTTATTTTCAACCCTTTAAGATACCATTTTGAGTTTTCTTGGTAAAGACACTGGAGTGATGTGACATTTTGTCCCACAGCTCATTCTACAGGTGAGGAAACTGAGGCAAAAAGGGTTAAATGACTAGCCCAGGGTCACACAGCTAGTAAGTGAGACCAGACTTGAACTCAGAAAGAAGAGTCTTGTGGACTTCAGGCCCAGTACTCTATCCACTGCACCACCTAAGTCCCCAGAAGTAACCTTGGAATACAAAATATCAGTGCTTAAAATGGATGTTAGAACTGACTGGAACCTTTGAGATCATCTATTTCTGACTGCTCATTTTACAAAGAGTGAACATACAGTTGAGAGAGATAGGACAGCTTTTCCAAGATGTCACAGATGGTGAAGGCAGATTTAAGACTAGAACCTGGGTCCCCTTATTCCTAGTATATAAGAAGATGAATCCCTTAAAATCCAATCTCTCAGTATATTAGGAAGAAACATTCTACCGTTGGATAAACTGATCTGTGCTCTGGAGTTAGAGGCCATCCTTTTGAGAACTGCCTTCCCTGACTAGGTCAGCCATGTGTAGAACAATAACTAGGGAGTCTTTTACTCAGGGAAATCAGTGTGAAAGGAAATTTACTTAAGGAAGAAGGGTGGTATTTAGGGAAAGCAGCAGAAAACTTGAAGGAAAGGGGTGGAGACCAACCTATGAGAATGAGAAAGACCTTGAGACATACCACTACCTCCTTTCCTCCCCAACACCTCTTTGTAGTTTCCTATTCCATTTTCCTTTAGAGTTTTCTCACATTAGAGAGCACATATACATGTGCATAGCATGTGAGTGGGGTGGGTCTGAGTGTGCTCTGGTCCATGAGTGAAATGATTAATTTAGACCCCTATTTTATTCTACACTTATCTGTAATCAGCATTAATCAGCTTAGCATGATTCCACAGGGGTCGTGATCATTAGCAATTATTAGCATTATGCTTATCTATTAGTATACATTTAGTCAGTCTAGTCAACTAACATGAGTATAGGAATACAAAATACATTACTATGTGTTTTACAGGGCAGCTAGGTGGCACAGTGAATGTAGCACTGGCCCTAGAGTCAGGAGGACCTGAATTCACATCTGGCCTCAGACATTTGCACACACACACACACACACACACACACACACACAGGAAAAAAAAAAACTAGTCATGTGACCTTGGACAAGTCACTTGACCCCAACTGCCCTGCCTTCCCCCTACAAAAAAAAAAAAAAGTATTTTACATATCTCAGATGGAAGAATAATTAATTAGATAATGTTATATAGAATCTTTTTTACATTAGATCCCAAACTTTAAACTACAAACTATAAGTTCACTAACCTGTTATAAAATTCATCCATTGTTATAAAGTTCACTTGTCTAACCACAGGAATGCTGCCTAGAAAACCTCCTGCATTCTGGGTGATGAGTGTATGATCATGCCCAGGGCAGGTGGCATGTCTTAACATGATATGGAAAGCCCCTCAATTTATTCTTGTATCTCCAGACCACCCTCTTGTCCATCATGAGGGACTAATCTTGTGACCTCTTAGTCAGTGCAGATGACCCTTGTCTTGTCCATGATGCTGATGCATCATCTCTGGCCCTCCTAGACAGTCAAAAGCTAGGTCAATTAACCAACAAGACTGTATTTTACATTATCTTTTCTGAGTGTTTGGGTATCAAGTAAGGCCCTGGGGAGAGATGTCATCTCAGAATATGAGGAAGAACTGAGGTCCACTTTATTGGAGGGGGCCATGGACCTTTTAATAAAATACTATTGACTTGGAGGTCTGCCTCAGTGGTTTTCTTGCAGATTATATAATTTTGGACCTCACACCCATGATCTTTGCAAAAACTTGCTAGACCTATTTTTTTGGTCTTCTCCTCCATTAAGCCTAGTTTTTTTTTTTTCTGTTGCTTAGCTGTTCAATTTATACTACATGTTTAATTGTATATAACTGTTAGTGTGTTATCTCCCCATTAGACTGTAAGCTTCTCTAGGGCAGGGACTGTCCTTTCTTTGTATCCTTGGAGCTTAGCTTAGCACTGCATACATGTCTAATGAATGTTTTGACTGACAAACCAATTTCCTAGCATAGATTATGGGAGTATTTCTCCTGATTTACTGAAGAGAAAATAGTGTGGGAGAGTGTAAGGGACTTGCCAGAAGTCACAGAGCTTAAGCAACTGATAAAGTCAAGACTTAAATCCGTGTCTTTGGACTCAAAGCCTGACTTCCCATTACACAAAGTAGCTTCCATTGTCAGTGAATTATTCTCAATAACGTGGCCCTGGAATCAGTTGTTCCTGGGAATTGTGGTATCCCTTACTACAAAGAGACAGATGTTAGTTGTGAAGGGGATGGGAAAAGATTAGAAGTGTAACCCCTCCCTTGTAATCAAAGCAAAGCCAACCCAACAAAAATCCTCAAGTTTTTAGTGGAAGCTAGGAGGGACCTTAGGGATGATTTAATCAAAATCCTTGAGTCACAAGAGACCAAAAAGGAAAAGGGATTTGCACAAAGTCATGAAGGGAGGTTCATTCTTCTGTTATTTGAAATTTTGCTGAGGAAGAGATAAAGGGAAACTGAAAATATCCACAGACTATTTATTAGAGATGAAGGAGTCCTTATCAATGACCTTGTCAGACTTTCTCATCTTACTGAGGAGGGAGGAGAATTCAGAGTGTTTTGCAAAGCAGAATCTTCTAACTTGTCATCAAGAGTTTTTTTCAGCCAGGTTGTTGGCATTTGGCCTTCTTTACAGGAATGAGGCATGAACCCTTGCAGAGTCCTTGGTCTCAAGCTAAATATCTAAGCCTCAAGTCCTTACAATTGAAACAGTGAAGGTGCAAATCACATTTATTTGCCCCTTTTCTGTAGGAAAGTAAAACACCTTGGCATGAAAAAGTTTTGAAAGAAAGTCAACATTCCAATAATGAGAGGCAGAGAGGTCCCCAGGATAGGACAAGGGCTGCAAACCTAGGATAGATGAGACTTGCTACTAATATATATTAAAGGAAGAAAGGCATATGGTAAGGATTAGGTCCAGGAAGAAGAAATGCAATGACTTGGGCCTGGCTTGATTTTGTTCCTGTGATTTTTCCATCTCTTTTTCATTTTCACAGGAAACAAAACCGTCCTGGTTTTGAGAAACTTGGACCTCACACTTATTGAGATTTTGGCAGTTTAATGGAAGGACAACTTCCTAACCAATTCTTAACTGGATGAAATTTTGCAATTGGGAATTCAAAAAAGAAGGCCAAGGTACTTCGAAAGTTAAGTCAGAGATAGCCCTCTGTTAGAGACTCTACCTTTGGTAAACAGGGAAAAAAAAGCTAATGATTAGATTGGAGCCTAAAAGCATTGTTTAGCTGACTGGCTGATCTGTGGCATTTGGCCCCTAAACTGAAGCCATTCCTTTTGGAGAAGAAATGCTATGGCATTCAAGGCTCTGAAACAGGCAGGCTAATTATAGGAGAAAGAAACACTAGAGAATTTTCTCTAGTTCATACCTCGGTGACTTAGGGTCTTGTCTTTCTAAAAGAGCTGTAGCAAATCAGAGATAAGCTTCATAGCCATTTGCCTAATGGAACAATACCTCAAAAATTCTACAAGGTCAATAGAACACTGACAAAAAGCAACCACTGGAGATCAGAAAGGAGATACATAAGATTGTAATTACATGTCACACCCATATGTCCCTGTAGAGACTGCATTGCATGATAGAATATCAAGGAATATGCCTAGTTGGAGAAGCCTGATGACATCACCAGAGAGAATTAACAATCCTACAGTGTGGCAGGAAGAGGGTGGGGAGGGTGCCATGTTTTCATGTGTTTCCTATATGTGTACTCATCATTGTGTATAGATATTCACTAATGCAATCACTTCCCAGAATGAGCCCTGGCCAAATGGTACTATCCATATATGTTGTTTTTTTCTTTTTGTGCCTATTTTCCCCATTGATGCTTGTGTGTATTTTTGGGAAAGACATTAGGTTTATGGCGGAAATGTTTTATTGTTACTTCTCCTACTAAACTTTTTCCACTGTGCCTTTGCTTTGAATTGTGTTCTCTGGCTGACTAGTAAAACTAAGAACATTGATGGGGGCTTTTAAAGAATAGTTTTTATTGATTCAGAAATCTAAATCTAGAAGGGATCTTAGATGTCATCTAATATAATTCTCTCATTTTATGAGTGAGGAAAATGAGGCACACAGAAAGGTCAAATCAAAGATCAAGGACAAAATGATATCGAGTGGAAGATCTGGGTTTCATGACCAGGTGTGGCCCCAAATCCAGTAGTCTTTCTACTGTACCAAATAGCTACCCATGTTCTGTAGATACCTTAAAAATGTCTTGAATTTGGGATGGATTTGTCTGGATTGGGGGACCCACCTATGGCAAGTAACTTACTTAAACTCTCTCTGCCTCAGTTTCTTTATCTCTAAAATAGGCATAATAACTGCCTCCCAGGGTTGTTGTGAGGATCAAATGAGGTGATATTGGTAAAGCACTTTGCAAACCTCAAAGTGCTATATAAATGTTATTATTACTTATTGTACCTTGCTGCCTTCTGTTGGGTAAAAATAAAATAAAGTCTAAGAACCCCTCCGGCTTTCAGTCTGATTGCTTCTTACCAACAGCGTACATTCTCTCTCTTTTTCCAGGACACTTACCCTGGTGAATGACAAGCACTCAACTCTTCATTCCCAAGAGGTGGTAAAAATGGTTAAATAGGCAGGGAAACTGACAGGGAATCACCCCCCACCAGGCTAGTCCATAATTCAAGACAGCCCCATTTGAATTTGTGCCCAACTGAAGTATCTTTCTCTCTCCAAGTTTCATAGGCATAGAGAAAGATGTGCTAACAAGGAACCAAGCTAATTACTTGCAAGATTATTAAGAAATCATACTGGGACAATTGATAGGTATCAGCGGGCCACCTGGCAGCTGCTGTTCAGGTAGGTCCCACACATAGAAATGCTGTTCAATGGAAACAGCAAAAACTCACCTTCAGGAGGACTGGAGCAGAAGAGATTTTTTTTTTGTTTTTGAAACCAGCTGCTACTATTCTCATGACCAGCCCAGGGAGGTAGGGGCTATTATTATCATCCTGATTTTACAGATAAAGAAAGTGAGGTTAAAGGAAATTAAGTGACCTGCCCCAGGGTCACACCGGTCTCTGAGACAAAATTTGATTCAGATTTTCCTGACTCCAAACCCAACACTCTATCCACTGGTTGTGAGGGGTGGGAGGAGAAGTAGATGTAGGAGCAGTTGGTAGTAGCCAAACTCCATAGTCCATGAGAATCATATTAAGAGTCACTAACATGGCTGAAGACTTCAGAATAGACAAGAGGGGAGAAGTTTGAGACATATCGTGGACCTAGTAATTATTGAATAGCAGAAGTGTAGACCAAAAAAAAGGTAAAAAAAATAACAAAAAGTTTTTGAACAAAGGAACCAAGGATGAATAGCGATGTCTCAGACAGAAATAGTAAAGTACAAAGGAGAAGAATGTTTGGAGGGAAAGGGTGTTAGGCCTGACTAAATTGTCTCAGTTCCCTAGGATGTAAGATATGACTATTCTTCTAGATAAGGGAACTCATTTGAAAAATCCAGTGACTGCCAAGGCTACCTACAAAATAGGTGAAGTAAAACTTTAATCTACATTCTCTCATCCTAGACCCAGTCCTCTTTCTATTATATGCCACTGAAGATCTTGATTCAGACACAGGCTATCCTGAGTCCTGGCTGTTTGACCCTATGAAACTTATTTTATGTCTCTTGTCCTTGATGCTCAGTTATTTCAATCATGTCTGACTCTCTGTAACCCCATTTGGGTTTTCTTGGCACAGACACCTGAGTGGTTTGCTATTTCCTTCTCCAGCTAATTTTCCAGGTGGGGAAACTAAGGCAAACAAGGTTAACTGACTTGCACAGGATCACATAGCTAATAAATGTCTTGAAGAGAGATTTGAACTCAGGTCTTCCTAACTCCAGGCCTGGTGTTCTATGCACTATGGTGCTATCTAGTTGCCCCTCTTGTCTTTAGTATCCTTTTTGTAAAATGAAGAGGTTGGAGTTTGTGACTTCTAAGGCCCTTTCCAGCTCAAAATACTTTGATTCTATAATTTCTACATGAAGGCTAAATAGAATGCAAATCTTAGACCCCACATCTCTCAGGCTTTAGGGATACAAAGAATTTTCTTCTGGATAGCTCCTTGAGGTAGGTCAGTAGTGTTGAACTCAAACAGAAAATGGTACCACTAAAATTAAGATGTCTGCAAGCAAGATAATGACTTAGAAAATCATGTTTTCCATGGTTTTGTTTTATTTTATTTTGACTTATTTTGTTAAATATTCCCCATTATATTTTAATATGGTTACTGCCACACTACTTCAGAGGTGAACAGAACCCAGTTTATCATTCCCATTTTACATATAAGGATATGAATCATAAATGTTAAGGGTCCTACCCAGGGTCACAAAACTGGTAAGTGTCAGAACTGGGAGTTTGCCCATATGTCTTTATGCCAAGATCAGGAAAAAAAAATCTACTACATGAATGTGAAAGCTCCCTTCTTACTGTGTGCAGATCCTCTCCTTGGCACTTGCTGGGATGCGCTAGTTCTGTTCCTTGGTCTAGGATCAGGGGCTTTTTATGAAGAAGATGGAGGTAAGTAGAAGGTTAGACCCATGGACCCTGGCAGACAGGAGAGATGGGATACAGATGGGAGGGGGGCTGGAGAGACCAGTAAATGACCTGGTGCCAGAAATAGAAGTATTTAGGAATGAGGCAGAGAATCAGAGAGAGGCAGATGTAATGTGCTTAGTGGGCAATTCAGTGGAAGGGTATTTCTTTACCGGTACATGATGGAATCCCTCTTATAGTTTGCTGACTATAAATAAGCATTTGATTAAGCTTAGCAAAATACCATTTTAAAGGCTTCCCTCCAACAAGGTGTCTCACAGGCATATATCATAATCATACAAGATGACTTCAAAAGTGGAACAACAGAGAGAACTATTCAACAACCCTCTGATTATTAATATCAAATCAGGCATAAAACAGGGAGAGATATTCTTGAGCGAGGTTATTTACCACTGTCATAGGGATAGGTCTAGCACAGAGACTTTGTCAAACTATACCAATCAACAAGCATTTACTCATCACCTGATACAAGCTAGATGCTCTTAGAAAAGACACGAATGAAGCAGTCCTCTCTCTTAAGGAGTTTACATTCCATCAAGGAGAGACAATTTGTATCATGTAGGTACATGCAAAATGAACATCAGTCATGGTAGCCTCTGCCCACATGAGGACTGACCTTTTGCTATCTCTAGTGCTAGGTCCTTGCTGAGATAAGTGGTTCCATATCTGACCCTGGTTGACCTGCAAATATACGGGGAATTCCTATATACTCATTAGTCAGCTTCATTTAGGCAAGCAATGCACATCCCTACTGATGATAGTCAGTTTAGAAAACTTCATGTAATCCATTGCATATGGATCACACACATAATGCTAGCAAACTTTCCAAATGCTAGCAAAATTTTTGAATCACAATGACTTTTTGGACAATATGATGGTGGAATGTGGTAGCAGTTCAGACCACCTACCGATTGTCTCCCCATAGGGTCCCGTTCCCATTCGTTCCCTGTCAATCTGCCTAGCAAAAAACAATGAGATATAAAGTCAGAGACCCAGAAATCTAGACTCTTGATGAAATATGCATTCCACTGTGGGCCCAGGCTTCCATCAGGCTTACCCATGGCATTGCAGGACTAGAGAGATATATGCATACATGTCTGTGAGTAATAAATTGCCTGCATCATGATCCTTTGAGTGCTTGTGTACCTTCAGTACCTTGCCCACAATGTCCTCACAGTTTGTAGTTTCAGCTATTAGGGAGGTTGAGGCTAATCAATTACTTTATTGAAAAAGTTCTGGGCTAATAGCCGTAAAGTCAATTAAGTGTCTGCATTACATCTGGCAAAAATATGGTAAGCTTCTGGGAGCAGAGGGCCACCATCTTACATCTCTGTGGAGTGGTGAGCCAGTCTAGGTAGGAAAAAAAGAGCAAGTCAAAGTTATAGAACTCATCACTATTGCATTTGGGGTCATGATCAGCCACTACACTTCCAATCTGGGAAAAACAGGGAGACCCAATTTATTCTTTTCATTTTCCCTCAAATTTGCAAGGGGGTGGGGGGGTAGAGCCAAGATGGTGGAACAGAAACAGGAATTTTTCTAAGCTCCTCCATGAATTCCATCACTAAACTTTGAAAAGTGAATCTGAATGGAATTTAGAGTGACAGAATCCATTGGGAGATAGAGCATGTTAGATTGCCAGCCCAGAAAAGTTCCCATGTAAGTCTGGGGGAGTATGGAGCATGTGGGGGCTACACTAGATCATGAGAACAGACTACAGCAGAGTGAGAAGGAGCCCCAGCCAGTGGACTCAACCAACCCATGGGTGATTCTCAGCTGTCTCATCACAGGACAGAGGAGGATCTGCTGGAGCTGGGTAAAAAAAATCACAGGGCCTGAAGCAGCCACAGCAGGTTCTCCTGGGGCTATCAGCCCACAGGCCAGATGTTTAAAAATCACCTATCTGAACTTCCAGGGGCCAAGATGGTGGAGTAAACCCTAGCTGCTCTGCTTCCCCCTTCCTGATCCCCCAAATCAAAGATAAATGTCCCACCCAGAGTAAAATCCTGAAATAGCGGAAACAGCCTCAGGCTTAGGGGTCATTGAGGAAGGTTGTGACTGAAGCAGTACATAGTCTAAAGTGAAGGGCGGGAGGGGTACCAACAAGCCCTACCTCGGCTAACCAGGAGAAGCTCCCAAAGCCCAGGGGGGTGGAGCCAACAAGCACTAACAACACAAGCACCACCAGGGGAATCTGCAGATGTCACTGCTGCCTGCCGCTAGCTGCTGAACCTGACTGAGCTGTATCCCAGAGGCATAGAGGTGGAAACCTGAAGTGGCCAGACCACCCCTCCCCCACAGGTTACTCTGTTATCCTCAGGGTAACTCAGGGGTAACTGAGAGTCCTGGCCATGGCCTCAGTCTAGACACCCAGAGGTTACAGCACACACAAAGTCGACAACTAGGCCCTTAGCTCCCAGCCTGAGAAGTAAAAGTCAAGAAATAGGCAATCACAATAGGTAAGAAGGAAGCTGAGAAATCAGAAGCAAGAAAAATGCTCCAATCTTACCATAGCAAGCAAGAACAACCAAATACAGAGGACAACATGGACCCTATGCTCACACCTGAGACCACAGAAGGAAATATGAATTGGTCTCCAGCCAAAAAAAAACCGTGGTAGAAGGAGCTCAAGAAAGATTGTAAAAGCCAAATGAGAGAGATAGAAGATAAATATTTAAATCTGCAGTGACTAAAGTGGAAAAAAATTTCACCGAAGAAAACAAATCCTTAAAAATAACATTTGTGAACTGGGATGGGAGGTTCAAAATCTAACTGGAGAACATACCACCCTAAAAATGAAAACTGAACATATGGAAAAGGAGCTTCAAAAACTAAAGAAAGAAAATAATTTACTAACAATTAGAATCAGTCAAATTGAAGCTGAGGACTCTATGATGCATCAAGAGTCAGTCAAACAAAACATAAAGATCGAAAAAGTAGAAGAAAGTGTAAAATATCTCACTGTAAAAAACAACTGACCTGGAGATCAGATCCAGGAGAGATAACCTAAGAATTATTGGTCTCCCAGAAAGCCATTATGTAAAAAATAGCCTGGACAACATCCTCCAAGAGATTGTCCAAAAAAAAAAAAAAAAACTTTCCTGAGATCCTAGAATCAGAGGGCGAAATAGTTATAGAAAGAATTCATAGGACTCCTCAAGAAAGAGATCCCAAGTTGAAAACTCCAAGAAATATAGCAGCCAAATTTCATAATTAGAAGGTCAAGGAGAAAATACCACAGGCAGCCAGAAAGAAACAATTCAAATATCATGTAACTACAGTCAGGATTACACAGGGCCTAGTAGCTTCTACATTAAAAGATCAGAGGGATTAGAATTTGATATTTCATAAGGCAAAAGAGCTAGGATGGCAAAACTGAGCACAATCTTTCAGGCAAGGAGAAGGTCATTTAATGAAATAAGGGACCTACAGACTTTCCTGATGAAAAAGCCTTAGCTCAATGGAAAATTTGATCTCCAATTACAAGACTCAAGAAAGACATAAAAAGGTAAACAAGGAAAACACACTCACATGCACATATACATGCACATAATTTGAGATTCAATAAGAGTAAACTGTTTATATCCCTATATAAGAAGCTGATACCTGTCAATATTGAAATCTACATAATTATCACTACATTTAAAAGGGATATACATAGATAGAGGACATGAGTATAAATGAACTAATCTGATAATAAAAACCTCATTAAGGTGTACAAAGGGACTGTAATGGGAGAAAAGGAAAGGATGAGGCAGAAAAAGGTAAATTATGTCATGTGAAGGGGCATAAAAACATAGTAAAGTAGAGGGAAAGGACAGAGGGAGATGAACATTATATGAACTTTATTCTCATTGGTTCTGGTTCAAGGAGGGATCAACATAATCAGTTAAGTTTAGGATTCTAACAAAAGACAAAAAACTCATTATAATAGAGGGAAAGGAGGGAGGGAGAGGAGCACTGTATGAAACAGTCTCATTGGTTTGTGTTCAAGGAGGGAATAACATACTCCACTAAGTATTAAAATCCATTGTGCCCTACAGGTAGGAGGGGTAAGGGGGGAAGTAAAAAGGAGGGTAGGTTAGTAGGCAGGGAAATAGTAGTAAGGTGAAAGGATAGGTAAAGAGGGGGGCACAAGGAGGGAAAACTGGGGGAGGCAATGGCCAAAAGGAAAACTCTTAAGAAGGGGAAGGGAGAAGGAAGAAACAAAAACATAAACAGGGGAGGGAAAAGGATAGAGGGAAAGACACTGATAGTAATCATAACTGTGAATGTGAGTGAGATGGACTCTCCCATAAAATGGAGGCAGAGAGCAGAATGGATGAAAAACCACAATCCTACAATACGCTGTCTACAAGAAACACATTTGAAACAAGGGGTACACACAGGGTAAAGATAAAAGGCTGGAGTAAAATTTATTATGTTTTGGCTATAGTAAAAAAAACAAAAAACAAAAAAACAAAAAACAAAAAAAAACCCAAGGGTAGCAATTCTTATCTCAGGTAAAGTAAAAGCAAAAATAAATCTAATCAGCCTTCCTCCCCGGAGCCTCTTGCCAGGGCACGCTGAGCCCCGCCTGGCTCCCGGCAGCTTCTTCTCAGAACTCTCCTCCGCCTCCTCCATCTCCTCCTGTGTCCTTCATGCCTCCGAGAAGCACAACCCCCAGCCCCCACCCCGCGTGAAGCAGAGTTGGGAAGTCTCCCCGGCGCCGCCTCCTCCTCCACAGCCACTGCCGCTGCTATGGTGAACGTGCCCAAGACCAGGCGCACCTACTGCAAGAAATGCGGCAAGCACCAGCCGGCACAAGGTGACGCAGTACAAGAAGGGCAAGGACTCACTGTAGGCGCAGGGCAAGTGGCACTACCACCACAAGCAGAGCGGCTACAGCGGCCAAATCAAGCCCATCTTCCACAAAAAGGCCAAGACCAGGAAGAAGATTGTGGTGAGGCTTGAGTGCGTGGAGCCCAACTGCAGGTCCAAGAGGATGCTGGCCATCAAGCACTGCAAGCATTTCGAGCTAGGAGGAGACAAGAAGAGGAAGGGGCAAGTGATCCAGGTCTGAGCTGCCTCCAGCGTGCCCTCGGCTCCTGGGAGACAAGAGATTAAAATGTTGAAGATCCAGCAAAAAAAAAAAAATCTAATCAAAAGAGATAAGGAAGGAAACTATATCATGCTAAAAGGCACCATTAAGAATGAAGCAATATCATCACTTAACATATATGCACCAAATGGTATAGCATCCAAATTGCTAGAGGAGAAGTTAAGGGAACTAGAGAAAGAAAGAGATAGCAAAATTATACTAGTGGGGGACTTCAATCTCCTCCTCTCTGAACTTAATAAATCTAATCTCAAAATGAATAAGAAAGAAGTTAAGGGGGGCAAATAGAATTTTAGAGAGGCTGGATATGATAGATCTCCGAAGAAAAATGAATGGGGATAAAAAGGAATATACCTTCTTCTCAGTGGTACATGACACATACACAAAAATCAACCATGTACTAGGGCATAAAAACCTCACAATTCAGTGCAGAAAGGCCGAAATATTAAATATATCATTCTCAGATTATGATGCAATAAGAATCATATGCAATAAAGGGCCATGGAAAAACAGACTGAAAACTAATTG
>CM053587.1:285635681-285680683 GCA_028646515.1 Pseudochirops corinnae
CAATTATGCCTATTCACCACCAAAAGAGGTACCTTTCAAGTTCCTTCAGACAAAATTCCTTGCTGAAAAATTTCATTTGGGGCAACTCATAAAAGTGATCAGGGGTTTCTCCCCGATTCCCCACACCCTTAGACTACGCATTTTGTTATATATTTGATACATTTGATTGTAAATAGTTCTTTACAGGTCTAGAGAGGTGCAAGCATCACTCTCTTCTTGACTGCCTCCCTTGTGCCTTGCATTGTATCTCAACAGAATCCATGTAACCTTCTTCTAAGAATTTCCTCTAAGAATTGTTATATTTGAAGGCCTCTATCTCCCTTGGCTTGATACCCAGAGATTACACTCAGTCTCCGAATACATAGTTATACAAACTCAAAATAAGCAAAAAATATATTTTTTTACAGATTTCCCATGCCTGCTTTGTTACTTGGAAAGGTCTGGTCCAACCCAAAATAATTAGGGGTGGAAAAGGAAAATTAGGAAAGGAAAAATATAATTTAGAAAAAAAAACAACTAATCAAAGCAAAAAAAGAGGGAAAGATAAAAGAAAAGAAGAAGGAGGGGGGAATGCCCCTCTCCTCAGAAAGTCTAATCCCAGATGAACCTCCAAGGCAATGTGGGACTCTGCCCATAGAGAATTGAGATTGGCCCAAAGTCAACTACACACCATTAGATGAAAAACCATTGCATCCTAGATGAAAACTTCTTTGATAGCTCTGTATAGTATACTGGACAATTCAAAAGGAGGTCCAGACAGAATCATGAAATTTAAGAATGAGGGGGGACCTCAGAAATCATTTAGTCTATGCCATACACATAAGGAATACCACTGTAAAACATTTAACAAGATCTTTATGAATGATAAGTTGTTTTGATTACCTCATACTAAGGAAAGTTGATAAACTATATTAAATTACTTTAATTATATTAAATTAAACAAATCCACACATCTTTGGGGCTCCCCCAAAATATTAAACACTCACTTGGAATATAAATTAAGTATCTCAATATTCCATATGATCCCTTAAGATATGGGTCACTGATATGACTATAGGTTCCTCCCTAAAATCTTATCTACTTGATTATCAGTGGTTAGGGATGGGGATTGTGATTTCATTAGCATAGGGAGCTTTTTTTTTTTCCAAGGGGTAGATAATCTTTTTAAAATTACATTCACTGCTTCAGGGGAAAAGTCAACACCCTGAACTTCAGAAAAAATACAAGCAGAGAAATAAAGACCAACAGATAGGGTTCTTACTGCCTGAATCAACTATACATTTTATGTACATCCCTGAATCAAGAGAGCCTTAACATCTGAGCAGTAGGGGAACTATGAAAATACCACCACTCAGAATCTCAACCAGTGAATCACAAGTTCCTTCTCATAAGCCAGCCCCCAAAGCAAAGTACCAACTCAGAGTATATATACACTTCTCAGAGTCAAAAGCCATCACAACCCCTCTCCCCCAACCAAACTTGGTGCCTAATTAGAAAAGAGCAGAAGGCGTGAAAGCCTTCCTACAGGTAAGTCTCCCCTAAGCAAATTTCCTTTAATGGCCTCCATATGAGGCCTGTTGATAGGCAGGGAAGATATTAAGTCTCATTAATGTTACAACTTTGCAAAGTCATCAGCCTCACTTTTTCCTCCAGTCATCTGAGTCTAGTCAATTTAATGTTATCAAAATTATCCATTTTGCACTTCATAATGTTCTCTATCTCTTTTTGGTCATAAATTCTTCCTTTCTCCATGAATCTGAGAGGTAAACTATTCCATACTCTCTCAGATTGCTTACAGTATCAGCTTTTATATCTAGGTAATGAGCCCATTTAGACTTTATTTTGGTTTATGGTGTAAGATATTGGTCTATGCCCAGGCTCTGTCATACTATTTTCCAGTTTTTCCAGAAGTTTTTGTCAAATAGTGAGTTCTTATTCCAGAAGCTGAAGCCTTTGGTTTTATCAAACAATAGATTACTATTATAATTTACTATCATGTCTTGTGTACCTAATCTATTTCACAAATCCGCTACTCTATTCCTCAGCCAATATCAAGTAGTTTTGATGACTGCTGATCTATAATAATTTGAAGCCTTTCATTTCTTTTTCTTTTCTTATTTCTACAGCTAACATTTCTGGTGCCACATTGAATAACAGGGGTGACAGTGGACATCCTTGTTTCACCCCCAATCATATTGGAAATGCTTCTAGCTTATTCCCATCACACATAATACTTGCTGATGGTTTTAGATAGATGCTACTTATTTTCTTAAGGAAGACTCCATTTATTCCTATGCTTTCAAGGTTTTTAATAGGAATGGATGTTGTATTTTGTCAAAAGCTTTTTCTGCATATATTGAGATAATCATATGGTTTCTACTAGTTTTGTTGTTGATATTATCAATTATACTGATGCTTTTTCTAATATTGAGCCAGTCTTGCATTCCTGGAATAAATTCTACCTGATTGGAGTGTATTATTCTCATGATAAGTTGTTGTAATCTTTCTGCTAATATTTTATTTAAAATTTTTCCATCTATATTCATGAAGGAAATTGGTCTATAAATTTCTCTCTCTGTTTTGACTCTTGCAAATTTATGTGCCAGTACAATATTTATATCATAAAAAATTTTGGTAGGACTCCTTCTTCTCCAATTTTCCCAAATAATCTAAAAAGTATTGGAAATAATTGTTCTTTAAATGTTTGACAGAATTCACTTGTAAATCCATCTGGCCCTGGAAATTTTTTCCTAGGGATTTCATTGATTGCTTGTTCAATTTCTTTTTCTGAGATGGGATTATTTACATATTTTACTTCCTTTTCATTTAATCTGGGCAATTTATATTTTTGTAAATATTCATCATTTTCACTAATATTGTCAAATTTATGGGCCTACAATTGGGCAAAATAATTGCTTATTATTGTTTTAATTTCCTCTTCATTTTAAGTAAATTCACCCTTTTCATTTTTGATACTGGTAATTTGGTTTTCTTTTTTTTTTTTAAATAAAAATTGACTAAAGGTTTATTAATTTTATTGTTTTTTTCATAAAACCAGCACTTAGTTTCATTTATTATTTCAATAGTTATCTCAATTTCGATTATATTTGGTTTTCAGTATTTCTAATTTAGTATTTATTTAGGAATTTTCAATTTTTTCTTTTTCTAGCTTTTTCAGTTGCATGCCCAATTCATTGATCTCCTTTTTCTCTATTTTATTAATGTAAGCATTTAGAAATATAAAACTTCCCATAAGAATTATTTTTGCTGCATCACATAAGTTTTTGTATGCTGTCTCATTAATGTCATTCTCTTCAATGAAGTTCTTTACTATGATTTCTATGATTTCTTGTTTGCCCCACTCATTCTTTAGGATTAGATTATTTAATTTCCAATTAGTTTTTTGTCTAACTTTCCATGGTCCTTTATTACATCTAATTTTTATTACATCATGATCTGAAAAGAATGCATTTAATATTTCTTCCTTTCTGCACTGGATTGTGAGATTCTTATGCACTAGTGCATGGTCAACTTTTGTGTATGCGCCTTGTACCTCTGAGGAGAAGGTATATTCCTTTATATTGCCCTTCAGTTTTCTCCAGAGGTTTATCATATTTACCTTCTTTAAAATTCTATTCACCTCCTTAAATTATTTCTTTTTTCTTTTGAGGTTAAATTTATCAAGTTTAGAGAGGGGGAGGTTGAGGTCCCCCCACTAGTATATTTTTGTTCTCTACTTTTTCTTCTAATTTCCTTAACTTCTCTAGGAATTTGGATGCTATATAGTTTAGTAATGATATTACTTCATTGTCAATGGTGCCTTTTAGCAGGATATAGTTTCCTTCCTTATCTCTTTTAATTATATCTATTTTTGCCTTTGCTTTGTCTTAGATTAGAATTACTATCCTTTTTTTTTTTTAGTTAAAGCATAATATATTCTACTCCAGTCTTTTACCTTTACCCTGCATGTATCCTACTGTTTCGAATGTGTTTCTTGTAAACAGCATATTGTAGGATTGTGTTTTTAATCCATTCTTCTCTCTGCCTCCATTTTATGGGAGAGTTCATCCCATTCATATTCACAGTTATGATTACTGTGTCTTTCTCTCCATCCTATTCCTTCCCCTGTTTATGCTTCTCTTTCTCTCTTCTCCCTTCTCATCCTTAAGAGTTTTCATTTTTACTACCTCTTCCTCAATATTCCTTCCCAATAGCCCCCTTGCCTTTTCCTACCCTTTCCCCTTACTCCTTCTTCCCTCTCTTCTAACCTCCCCCTTTTCTTTCCCCTTTCCACTTCTACTGCCTGTAGGGCAGTATATAATACACTTAACAAAGTATATTATTCCTTCCTTGAACCAAATCTGATAATTGTAAATCTCAAACAATGCTCCTCTCCCTCCCTTCTTTCCTTCTACTATATTTTTGTGTCTCTTTGTGTTAGATTCCTATACTTAAGTCAGTATGTTATTCCCTCCTTGAACCAAAACTAATGAGAATAAAACCCTTGCAATGTTCATCTCCTCCCCTTCTTTCCCTCTAGTATGATATATTTTATGCCTCCTCATGTGGAATAATTCATCCTTTTCTGCCTCCTCCTTTTCCTCTTCTCCCATTACAATCCCATTGCATCCCTTTATCAGGTTTTTTTAACCATCACATTAGTTAATTTACCTACCCTCTGTCTGTCTATCTGTCCATCTATATCTATCCCTTTTAAAAGTCATTATAATTATACAATTCTCAATATTGACAGGTATCATCCTCCCATATAGGGATGTAAACAATTATTGAATAACTCTTATTGAATAACAAGTTGTTTGTGTGTGTGTGTTTCTTCTTTACCTTTTTAATGTCTCTCTTGAGTCTTGCATTTAGAGGTCAAATTTTCTATTAAGCTCTGTACTTTTCATCATGAAGATCTGAAAATCACTTATTTCATTGAATAACCATCCCCTTACCTGAAAGATTATGCTCAATCTTGCTGGGTATTTGATCCTTGGTTGTAGTCCAAGCTCTTCGGGCATGGGGAACTGCTGGGCAGGAAAATCCCCCCTGTGAGTGCAGGTATGAACCAGTTTTATAACTTATAGTTTTTGAGAGTTGTCTACACCACTTTGAGATGAATGACTTGCTCAGGGTTAGCAGTCAGTATGTCAAGTCAAAGAGATGTCTTGAACCCAAGCCTGCCTGGTTTCTAGGTCACTTCTCTCTCCACTACACTAGGTTGCTGCTCAGTTTAGTAGAGAATCTATTAAATTAGTCAATGGTTACCTTGATCAACTGTACCTTTAGCCCCCAGTACATGTAAAAGTTTGTTTTTACATTGAGCTCAAATCTACCTTTCTGCCATTTCTTCCAATTATTCCTGGTACTGCCCTATGGAACCACCAGAATAATGTAATCCTTTTATCCATATCACAAACCTTAAAATACTGGATAATAGTAATGATGGCTTCTCCAAGTCTTCTCTGCTCCAGGCTAAACATTCACAATACCTTCAAAGAATCTTCATAGGCTATGATCATTTATCCCTTTAAAATTCTCATCATCCTACTCTAGAAATGTTCCAGCTTGTCAATCTCCTTCTAGTGTTCCAAATGGAAGATTGTAATCACAGATGTGGCCAAACCAGAGTAATATTTAGGTGTTCTTATACTATTAGAGTATATTTATTATCCAGTTACTAAGTCAATTTAATTAAATTAAGCAAATATTTAGTGAGTGCCTACAATATGTTATGTACTTAGGGGTGCTGAGAGGTTACAAAGTTTTTTGTCTTTTTTTTTCAAGTTTGCTCTCAAGAAGTTTACATTCTTATTTTTAGATAAAAAATTATATATTTCATTTTTGCATAATAATCATTCCAGGGTATGTCCCTTCCTCCTCTCCTACTCAATTAGCCTCCTAATATGGTGGGAAAAGCACAGACATTGCAGTCAAAGAACATGGCTTCAAGTCCTGGTCTTACTACTCGCTACCTATGTGATGTTGGCAAGTCACTTCTATGGGCCTCAATTCCCTCATTCATAAAATGAAAGGTTTGGACTAGATTGATTAAGGTCTTTAACTGATCTAAATCTATGACACATGTCTCCATTTCCCAACTTCCTGGTGACTGGGGTCATGCCTCTACCCAAAATTGGATGTTTTCTGAAGACAGGAAATGTGTCTCTTCCTGACAATGAAAACTCCCAAGGGTAGAAAAAGTTTTGTCTTATCTTCAGATGAGGGACTTTCTTGAGAGCGGGGGCCAATTCTTTCTCTTATATTAGGAAAGCTTCTCTGGGTTTTCTCCCCTTGCCTCCCACTCTTTCTCAATATGCAGTGGAGGCCACCGTTACACTCTACAAGCCCCTCAATCCACAGTCTAGAAAGACAGTATGTCAGTCCCCTTCTGCTCTTTCATTATCTTTGCCTCATTAGAAATAGAACCAGACTCTCACTCTGGCTGTCCCTTGGCCTGTTTTCTCTGTTTCCAGCTGTCAGAAGCAAGGGGCTGGAGGGATGTAAGAAAGGAATTAGAGTATCGTCTGGAAACAGTTGCTGACCATGGAACTGCCCAGCCAGGAGCCAGGGTCCCTGCCAATTACTCTGCTTGGCTGGTTGAGTTTTTCTTCCCCAGCCACCAACGTGCTCACCTTTCACAGGGACCAGAGGTCACAGCTAAGCCAATTAATTTGAACCAGTCTATTCCACGCTTAATAACTTCACTGTATCGAGCTAGCCTCTGTGTCAACAGTCTGTCTTCATTTGTGGGCTGATATATTGGTGACTCTTTTTTCACCTGCCCTTTATAAGGGGAGAGCAAGAGCTTATTTCCCTGGGGGGAGTAATTAAAGACCCACGATCCCAAGCCAGGTTTAACTGGGACTAATGGCTCTCATTTGCCAACTATCAGTATGTAACCAAGGCTGTGTACCCTTCCGGGAGTGGGAGGGAGAGGGTCTGCAATGACCCTCCATTTGATAGCATCTGCTTCAGAGACAACTGGCAGAGAAAGGAGAGTCCAATGCAGGATTTTTGAGACCTAGACTCTCATACTGACTCAGAAATAGAGTAAGGATTGACCTTGGGAAAAATCAATTAATTTCCCTAGGCCTTATTTTCCTCTGTGTAATGGGAGTAAGGAAGAAGAAAATAATAAAAATAAAATAATAAAAAATAACAACATTTATATAGAAATTTACAGAGAGCTTTCCATTCATCTTTTTTTTTTCTTATTTGCTCTTTCACAATGGGCTTAGTATAATGCCTGTTACATAAAAAATGTTTAATAAATGCTAGTTGACCAACTGACTGACAACAACCCTCTAGTTATATAGAAGTATTTTAATGCAATTGGGAGAGTATTAGATCTGGAACGAGGGAAAAGAAGGGTAAAAAACTGATTTTTTATTCTACCTCTGTACCCATGAATGTCACTTAACCTTTTTAAGCCTCAGTTTCCTCATATGCAAAAATGACCTTGGGTAGGTTACTTAACCCTGTTTGCCTCAATGTTCTCATCTATAAAATGTGGAGAAGGAAATGGCAAATGATGCTGGTATCTATGCCAAGAAAATTCCAAATGGGGTCACAAAAAGTTATACATGACTGAATAGCAAAAACTCTATATCACAGGATTGTTAGGAAGATAAAATGAGATAATGTAGAGAAAATGCTTTATAAGCCATAAAGATTCTATATTGCCTGTTTTTATTATCTTTATTTTACAGAAGAGGTAACTGAAACTCAGAGAGGTAAACAGGCTTGCTTGAGATTAACAAATTATAGACTGTAATCTCCTTGAGGGTAAAAATGGTTTTGTTCTTGTTTTTGTAACCTGAACTCATAGCACACAGTGCTTGGCCCATAGTAGAGAGGCCAATTCAATCCAATCAATGTTGTTGTTTTTTTTAAGTACTCACTATGTGCCAGACTCTATGCTAAGCACTGGGGATATAATTAATAAAAAGAAAAACAGTCTTTGCCCTCAAGAAGCTTACAATCTAAAGAAAAAGACAACATAAAAAGGAGGCAGAAAATGCAAAAGAGGAAGAGATAGGGAACCAAGAGATACCTGGGGGCCCAAGCATCTTGTTCTGTGGAGCTAAAACCCTGCAGGGCAGCAGAAGCAAAGTGGACCAAAGAACTGACATTCCAGTTTGTTCCCTCCATAAAGGCTTTGGGAGGTGTTTGGTACTATGCCCTCTAGCCTTTCAATCAGAAGAGAGATGAGGCTGAGATATATTGTATCAGTAAGGTTTGAGTAAGCAATGGGTTTAAAAGTGATAGGCTTATTCTTGTAAAATTGAATGAATATATAGTAAGAATAAAATGTTTCATGTACTTTGTCCCCTACCTCTATAAAGAAGGAAGGGAAGTACCTTTTCTTAACTTTTCTCCAGTCTCAAGCTTGGTCATAATGATTAAACAGCATTCATTGGACATCTTGTTAGTAATGATTGTTACATAGAAATGTCCCTGGACCCCATTCAGAATGTTGCATTTTTATTAGTCACTTTGAATCACCAAATTTGAGAACTGGAAGGGACCTCAATATCCAATCCAAATATCTAACCAACTGATTTAACAATAGCCAGTCTCTACTGGAAGATCTCTGACCTGGGGCAGCCTACCACCTTTCAGAGTAGTACTGAGATCACAGGGGACAAATAGAGCCTTGGACTTGGAGTCAGGAAGACCCGAGTCCAAATCTGGCCTCAGACACTTACTAGCTATGTGACCTTGGACAAGTGAGTCATTTAATCTCTATCTGCCTCAGTTTTCTCAACTGTAAAATGGGATAAGAATAGCACCTACCTGCTAGGGTTGCTGTGAGGACCAAAAGAGATACTTGTAAAGCACATAGTACAGGACCTAGCACACATTTTTTGGTCAATTAGTCATGTCTGACTCTTTGTGATCCCATTTGAGGTTTTCTTAGCAAAGATACTAGAGTGGTTTGCCATTTCCTTCTCTAGGTCATTTTAAAGATGAGGAAACTGAGGCAAACAAGGTTAAGTGACTTGTTCAGGGACACACAGCTAGGAAGTGTCTGAAGCCAGAATGGAACTCAGGGAGAGGAACCTTCCTGATTCTACATCTCAACATTCCATTCACTGTGCCACTTCACTACCTGGCACATAGTAGGTGCTTAATAATTACATGTCCCCATTCTGGTCTATCCCACTTATTACATAGTTCTAATTATCCGGAAGTTTATCCTGACATCAGGTCAAACTTGACCTCTTTGAAACTTCTGCCTTTTGGGAACAAACAGAAAAAGTCAGATCCTTTTCCTACATGAGGACACTGTAGGGATTGACAAAGATATAGAGTTATTGGGTGCATTGGGAAAGGGAGTAATCTATTTGAGGAGTAGTTGGACTCAGCTGACAACAGCCCCACTGTATGATGGCCTGGTCAGGTTCCACCTAGAGCAAGATTTCTGGTTTTGGATACTGAATTCTGGGAAGGACTCTGACTAAAGAAAGACTATACAGACAAAGACAATCAACTTGGAGAGAGGACTAGTTGTGGTTTAGCTATTTTTCAGCTGAGTCTGACTCTCCATGACCCCATTTGGGGTTTTCTTGGCAGAGATACGGGAGTGGTTATACCATGTCCTTTTCCAAGTCATTTTTATATATGAAAAAATTGAGTAAAACAGGGTGAGGTGACTTGTCCAGGATCACACAGGTATTAAGTGTCTGAGTCTGGATTTGAATTCATGAAGATGAGTCTTCCTGACTCTAAGTCCAGTGCTCTATCCACTGCTCCCTCCAAAATGAGAATGAGATGAAGGGTCTGGGGACAATAACTCAAAGTTATCTGGCATTTTAAGGTTTGTGAAGCATTCAGCACCTATCACTTCTTTTGATCTCCATAACAACTCTATGAGGTAGGTGCTAACATCACCAGCTCCATTTTATAGATCAGAAGATTGAGGCTCAGGGACCTTTAATGACTTGTGTAGTTAGCAAGAATCCAAGGCCCTGTGAATGTTTAACCATAAGAAGATCTGTTAAGGGAAGGGATGTAATTATTGGCTTCAAGTATTTTAAATCTTGTTATATGGGAAAAAAGATTAGATTTGTTTTGCTTGATCCCAGAGGAGAGAACTAGGAGCAATGAGTGGAAGGTAGTTAGGTGCTATTATTATAATCCCCCTTTTAGAGTTAAGGAAATTGAAACTGAAGGAGATTAAATGATTTGTCCATTTTCACAATTAGTAAATATTTGAACCAGGATTTGAACTTGGGTCTTCCTGACTCCAAGCTTCCTGAAAGAGGAGTTGAAGATTTAATTTCTCTGCAACGAAAAACTTACTAACGATTAGAGTTGTCCCAAAATGACTGCCTTTGAGCTGTTTCAGATTAGAAAAGTTCCCCTGCTTTACAGATGTGTTAAAAAAATTTTCGGACTCTAGACTTAACTCACCTTTCCTTATCCAGCCCTTTCCTCCTATGCACACCCACACTTACACATTAGCTGGGGATGTTGTCAAGGGAATCCCTGCTCAGGTATGATATGGACTATGTGACCTTTAAGGTTGCTTTCAGCTCTGAGGTTCTGTCATTCCACTTTATTTCCCTTGTGAGCCTTCAAATTGAAAAGCCTCATTGCTTTCCAATTTAGAGTCACAGCAAGAAAAGTTGGTGCCATGGCTATGTGGCAATCTGCTTCTAAACCATGGGCTCAGCTGTGATCAAAAGTAGATACTACCTGATTCGTTCTAGCCAAACATGCTTGCTCCCTTCAGTCCTGGTGCTAGGTTGTTTCCATATAACTGTTTAGAATGCTCCATGGGTCTAGATTCAGGTGTTTGGAAGTTTCGTTGATTCTCAGCAAACATTCATTTGTTCATCCATCCATCCATCCATCCATCCACCCATCCATCCATCCATTCATTCAAGCAACCATTTAAACACCTACTAGGTTGGCGTCTTCTTGGCATTTGAGGAATTAGCACCTGGCCATCATCACTTTTCCTTTGTGGGTAACACATAGGATTCTGAAGATCATCTGACAGGATAAGGTACCAGACACTGAGGTCCTTACTTGAGCCAAAATGTCAAGCATTCAAACTCTAATGCAGAAAGCAAAACTTCAATGGGCTGGCTGCAATTGTTCAAACACAAAACATACCCTTGCCATGAAGACTATTTTATGGACCACTCACACAGGGCAAGCACTCACATGGTGGTCACAAGAAGCAATACAGAGACACTTTCAATGTCTTTCTAAAGAACTTTGGAGTTGATTGTGTGACATGGGAGACACTGATACAGAACAGCTCAGCATGGTATGCACACCTCAGAGAAGGTTCTGTGCTCTATGAGCAAAGCAGAATTGAGACAGCTCGAAGGAAATGTAGGATTCACAAATTTGGAGTATCCACCCCAAATGTTCCCCCTGTCTATTTGTGCCTGATCTGTGGTAGAGCATTCTGAACTCCTATTGGTCTCATCAGCCACAGTCAGATATTGAAACTTGACTCTAGCATAGTGATGTCATTTTGGTTCTCTTTGAGAATGAAGGACAACAGCCAACCAATTGATACATGAGAATTAATGCTGGTGATGACCACAGAGATACTCTACTGTATAGTCCTCATTTTTACTGATGGGAAAACTAAGTTCCAGAAAGTTAAAGTGAGCTTCCTAAGGTCATCCAGGTAGTAACTGCCTGAGCCAAGGATAAATACATCATTATAATATCTAGAACATTTATATAGATCTTGCAAATTTGCAAAATAGTTTGCAAATTCTGTTTCATGTGATCCTTACAAAAATCTTGGAAGATGTTTTCAGAAGAGTTCCAGTATCCTGAAGGGATATCAGAAACTGATAGCAAGGTGCACTCTTCTCTACTCCCATCCGCCAAGAGATCTCTTCTCACGGTTTGCCTGGAAGTCTTCTTTCCAATTTGCCACTCACTCATATCTCTTGATTCCAACTCTCTTGTTTTATACACATCTGAGAGGATACTATGTAATCTCTCAGCCAGGTCAAAGAGACTTCCTGTGGCATATAGGTAGGAATCTAAGACTTATTCACAACTAACTGATAAATGTATCAGGCTAAGTGAGATGAAAGAACTTTGGTCCCACCTTTACATTTCCAGTGTGGTTTTAGGTGAAAAAGGCAGTACAAATATCATAGCCTCCATTTTACAAATGAAGAAACTGGGTCTCTAAAACTTCAGTTGTCATGCTCATGGACACAGATTTTAAATGTTGTTTCAGATCAAAACACATTATCTTCTTTATTCAAGATTCAGAACTCTTTACACAATACCACTCTGCCTTTAGGTTCCTTCCAGAGGATAAAATTCTATATCTGTAGCTTATGTCTCTGTTCTGATTCCAAGAGCACTGAACTACACCAAGTAGAACCTTCTGACCGTGTCCATGGCAAACTCTGTTCTAGGTCCCCATCATGAGTGGGATCAGAAAAACTATCACAACGCAGTTTCTCTACTTTGATATTCAGAGTCTAGCAGCTTTTGAATGTAATTTTAATAAATATTTTGCACTAAAAGCTGAAAAAGGCAAGTGCTTAGCGTGGCTTTATAATGAAAGATAAAAAGAAAAAGCATGCCTGTCTGAGAGGCATAGTAAATACACAACTGGTCTGGAATCGGGAATGCCTGTGTTCAAATCTAACTTCAGACACTTACTAGCTGGATAAGTCACTTAAATTCTGTCTGTCTCAGTTTACTCAACTACAAAATGAGAACAATAAAATACCTACCTCCTAGGGTTGTTGTGAAGATCAAATGAGATATCTCTACATTGTTTAGTGCAGTGTCTGGTACACAATAGGTGCCTGATAAATGCTTCCTTCCTTTCCTTCCTTCCTTTTTGGATAGGATTACTAGACAGACAGAGTCTGCTAATATAGAAGCATGACATAGTGAACAGACTACAGGTCTTGGACTCCAAAAGATGTGGATTCAAAGCCTACCTTTGATACTTACTAGCTATATGGTTCTAGAACAAAGGCAAAGAGGATGAGCATTTATTAACCATGTAGCATGTGCCAGATGCTTTAAAATGTGGCAATTTCTCTGAACCTCAGGAAACTCTTTAAGATTTATCTACTAAGTTAGAAAAGAGAAACAATCTACTTGGATGCCTCCATTGATGAAATTATAAATCTTTGGTGTAGTAAGTAGTCTAGTAGTTTGGGGGCCAGGTGGGGAGGGAGGGCTTCAAATATAATTTGCTTAGACTTAGACAAAGTATTTGATACTGTATTTCACACTGTAATTACGGTAAAGATGGAGATGTGTGGGTCAGACCATAGTACAGTTAAGTGAATCTGGTATTGGCTGAACGACCAGATCCAAAAAAGTAGCCATTGATGGTTCCATTTCGGCTTGGAAGACAGACTTTAACAGAAGGCCCCAGAGATCTGTGCTTGGCTCCAAAACTCTTAGCATTCTTGCCAATAACTTGACATATGCTATATGTCTAAAAATGTTCTGATGACACAAGGCTAGGAGGGATTTCTAACATGTTTGGTAATATAATCAGAAAGGGAAAAGATGTTGACAGGCTAGAAGGTGAGGCCAAATTTATTGAGATGAAGTTATGCATGCAATATCTTTCATTATTAAATATAATTATATAGGAACTAAAAATAAGTTTCTTGAATAGAAGATGAGGAATGCAAGACTAGACAGCACCTCTTAGGGTTTCAGTGGACTGCTAACTCAATGTGAGTCAGTAGTATGATATGCAAGCCAAAGAAGTAAATGTGATCTTTGGATGATAGCTGTCACCAAATACCTGAAGCACTGTCATGGGAGAACAGAGATGAGACTTATTCTGTTTGGTCTCAGAGGGCAGAACTGGGAATGATGGGTGGCAGTGCAGGGCTGAGGGGGAAGGAATTTCAGAGAATTGGATTTTTGCTCAATGGAAGTGAAAATTCCCTAACACCCAGACTTATCCTAAAGTAGAGTGGGCTTCTAAGGAACTCATGGGCTCCCCATTACTAGAGATCTTCAAGTTAAATGGGAATGATCTTTAATTAAGCATGTTTTAGAAGCAGAGTTTATTCAGGACAATATGGTACTCAGATTCTGTGTTTCTGTCTAGGACAAACCAATGCACATGTAACTTTTAGAGTCTTCCTTCACAGACAACTCTAAAAATTAAACTCAGAGGTCATATAATGGACAGAATCTACTCTGTTCTCAGTTCTGTTGGACGTAATCCTTGCTCTGATGGGCCTTATAGTCCTCTAGGGGAGATAAATCAAGTACATAATTAAGGGCACAAACACAAGACAAAGAAAAGGTACCAACAAAAAAATCTTTGGAAGCTATTAGGAGGGAAAAAATAATTACAGGAGACTGCAAAGTGAAAAGGAAATTTTCCTAGATTTTGAATTAAATTTTGAATTTGAATTCTAGCCTTCCTATTTATTTAGTGAAACTTTTCCAACTCACTTCAGTTCTGGCCTCAGTTTCTAACTGTAAAATAAGGGATTGGATAGACAATTTCTAGACTCCTTTTCACCTCTAAATCCTGTGATCCTATAATCAATCCCCCATTGTCCAAATTTCTTCCATTCAAGTTCTCATTCAATTTGCCATTATGATGTAGAAGTACTTCCATGGTTTTCAAAGCTAAGTGAACAGAACATAAGTCCTACCAAGTGTTTAGTGTTTGGACTGTTTAACTATTATCTGAAGGTCTAATAGATAAGTTTGGATAGTTCCTTTTTATGTCTAGTCCAAGAAAGAAACTTAAAAAAAAACAACAATCAACGAAGTGAATTAGGAAGTGGTCATTGAAATCAGCCTTTATAAGCATTTGTAAAGTGCTTAACTGATACAACTTTTGTTTGTACGTTAGACTATGTGGATACATTCTGTAATTGGTTCTGACCCATGTGGTAAAGTGGAGCTACTGACTTTGGAACCAGACCTGGGGGCATTTGAAAGGCACTTGTCATCCTGGAGTTGTCCCTTGGACTAACTTTTTTCTGCCTGGTATGTTTGAGTGAAGAGGCAGAGAATCAGGCCTTGACCTTACTCCTGGGGATGCCATGGTGTGACCCATGAGCATGTGGTCCTGGTGTTTCTTCTGTTGTCACTGTGTCTATTCTTTTTTTTCTTCTAGGGGAAGATTGGCAATGGCTATGTATGACCTTCTGGGCTTTCTAAATTCAAGAATGAAAGTTTCTAGGAGACTCTGAAGCAGTCTATGCTGGGATCTATAGCCAACAAGTCCATCATTGAGGCCCAGAAGGAACAATGAACAACCCTTGAGAGGTAAGTCAAGTCAACAAGAATTTCTGATGTTCCTATTATTTGTCAGGCTCTGTACTAAGTTTAAATTCATACTTATCAGGGGTTGAGTTGGTGTAGGAATGAATATGTCCCTCTTCACCCTTCAGGAGTTGAGAATGAGGAGCATGGCATTTTTAAAAATTATTTTTGAATATTGATTTGTAAAAGCTACTTGATATTAATTGCTTAAAAGGAATAAAATCATTTATTTCTAGTAGTTAATAGTAGAGTTAACACGCCAGAATAGGGTGGGGGGGAGGGGAGCTGATGGCATTTGAGAAAGATGCACCTACTCCTTCCCTAGAATGTGAATGGGGAAATGCAGCTGGCCTCCATCTAGAAGTGTGAAATTAAAGCTTATCACAACATAAAGAAGAAAGGAATCATAATCTGTATACTTAGAAGAGAGACCTATACTTATGAAATAACAAATTCCTGAATGAATACAAGTTCCTGAATTGATGAACATATAAACAAATGAATGAATTAAAACCCACTTATCAGGTGCTTACCTAGTATTGTGAATAGAGAGGATACACAAATACAAAAAGCAAAACATTCCCTGCTCTCAAGGAATTTACATTTTATTGAGAGAAGAAAATGCACACACAGATGTGTGTGTGTGTGTGTGTGTAGTGACCAAGGAGAGGTATTCTTTCTTTGGGAAATCACACTAAGCAAAAATCATGAAGCGATCTTTTGACCCGCCCTTTCAAGCAATATTAGTATTGATTTGCTTACTATTCTTAGAGCAGGTCATGCTTCTATATTAAGATGATGATTGGGATACAATACAGTTGGGTTTGGGGCTCCCTACATATATTCAACTCTCACTAGGAAAATATAGTCTTGGGTCAGGAGGTCACAGCTGGATTGTGGAGCAGAAGAAGTAAATATTAAGACAAGTAGAGGGAATGTGCCAATATAGGCAATGGACAGTCTGGGGGAATTAACATTATAGACTAGTTTGGACTGAACATGGTACATCCAAATGAAAACAATGGAATATAAGGGTAGAGATTTCACTTTAACTCATCCCATTTCATTCCATGCTAAAGAGTTAGGAGGTATCTACAGCACAGTAGGAATGGTCTTTTCTCCTTGCCCTCCCAAATTCAGGAAGGTATGGGAGCAGTTGCTGTGCTTTCTGAGTATGAAGGAAAAGGGTGGATTTGTGATTTCCCTGGTATAAGGAACTCCAGAATGAGGTAATGCTGTCAGTAACTTCCAGGGATGTATTGAACCCAGTTCAAATGTTTTCAGGGCCAATTGTTAGAATTTCACTTTCAGCATTTACACCTCTGAAACTGGCAAACACTATAAATCAGAGATTGATATGTACGTGTTTGTGTGTGGGTGTGTGTGTGTGTGTGTGTGTGTGTGATTATCTGGCCTTAAGAAAGTGAATGATACATATTAAATTTAAAAGTATGTCCAGGTTACAGTCTTTCCCAGAGAGCTGGTTGTTGAATATTTGTCAGCACACCCCTTTTTCTCTCCAACGTGTCATAGAGAGTTGCTGACAGAACCAAAAGGTTAAGTGACTTTCCCAAGGTCACACAGCTAGTATGTCTCAGAAGTGGTACTTAAACCCAGGTTTTAAAAACCTATTCTCTATGCCACACTGTCTGCCTTTCTTGAGTAGGATGAATCCTTTGTAATGTCAAGTAATAGCATAGATCTCCATTTAAGAATTCTCATAGGATCATATATTTAGAGTTATAAAAGACTTTAAAAATCAGGAGTTCTTTACATGGGGCTCACAGACACATAAAGGATCTGGAGACACATTTCAAAGGGTCTGTGGACTTAGATGGGGGAAAAATACATCTTTATTTCAACATGATTGGTTTCCTTTTTAATTCTATGTGTCTTATTTTCTACATTTAACAATCATTGTTCTGAATAATTCATAAGCTTCCCAAGACTGCCAAAGAAGTTAGAGACATGGAAAAAGATTCATAACTCTTGGACTGGATCATATAGTTCAACCCCCTTACTACATTGAGGAAACTGAGGCCCAGCAAGATAAAGTCATTCACTGAATCATAGGAATATAGTTCTAGAGCTGTAAGGGACTTTAAAAGTCATCTAATCTAATCCAAAACTCTTATTTCACAGATAAGGAAGCTTAGATAGAGTGAGATGAAGTAACTTACCCAAGGCCACGCAATCAGTTAGGATTAGAAGCAGGACTCGAAAGCAAGTTCTGCCAAATCCCCCATTCTTCCTATAATAGCACCCTGCCTCTGCCTTGCTGGTTTCCATAAGTTGAGAAAACTCAGGCTGACAAAAAGCCACTATGAATTCAGTAGATTTTTAAATGACCTTGTGTTTTATTCATCACACTAGCATCCTCATACATTTGAAAAATAGTAATACATATATGTGCTAGGTACTATTTATTCAGTCCACAGAAGGTATGTTTGTTTATTTATCATACTGACTCACACTGCATATTTTGTTGGAGCTAAATAAAGATTGAAATGACAATGCTTGGTGCAAAAAAATGAATTCATGAACACTTTGTAAAAACTCTGATAACTATCAAGGGTCTCCACAGGGAATCAGGGAGATAGAGTATTATTCCCATTTAACATGAGGTTAATTGAGACCCAGAGAGGTTAAAAGATTTATCCAAAGGTTGGAAGACAAGTTGAAAAGAGACTTGAATGCCAGTCTGGAATCTGTTTTACATTTTATATGTGATTTAGATTTTATCCTATTGACAAATTAGCCCATGTCCTGAAAATGGCAATAAAATCAATGAGAGAATAAAAAAAAAAAAAAACTCATGACATACAAGGATGGGTTACAGGAAGTTCCAGTTTTTAGCCTGGAGAAGGGAAGCCTTGTGGATGGCAGAAGGTGCATGATAGTAGCCTTCAAGACTTTTTTCAGGGTATAATATAAAAATAATAACAGCTAACATTTATATAGCAATTTAAGTATTGCAAAGTACTTTGCAAATATTATCTCCTTTCATTCTTACACCAAATCTGGGAGATTGGGGCTATTATTATTCTGATTTTCCAGTTGAAGAAACTGAGGCAGATACAGGTTAAGAGATTTGCCCGGAAATAGACAGTTATCTGGGTCTGCATTTGAACTCATCTCCCTGACTCCAGGTCCAGTACCCTATCCACCACACCACCTACCTACCTCTTCTAGAATTGAATTCCATCCAATAAGTATTTGTTAAAGCACCTGCTTTGGACCAAGCAGTTAGTCACTGAGGTGGGGGTTACAAAGGCAAAAGCTGAAAACAGGGATTGTATTTTTTTTTCAGCTTGACCCCAGAAGGCAGAATCAGTTGTGATAGTAGGAAACTTGAGAGAGACAGATTTAGACTTTATGTAAGGAAAACATCTCTTAACAATTTGAGCTGTCCAGAGGTGAAAGGTGCTATCTCAAGGTATGGGTTACCCCTCACCAGAAATCTTCAGTGAGAGGCTGGATGGTGACATTTATCAGACATATTGTAAAAGGGATTCATGAGGCCCACTGAGGTGTCTTTAAGCTATGGGTTTCTGTAACTCAATAGGATATCACTGAAGGGGTTTCAGCAGGATGGTGCAAGAGGATTGGAGCTGCACAACTGGGAGATGAAGGTGCATTTGGTGTCTGAGTCTGGATTATTTTAGACATAGTTAAGAATGATACTGCAATGAACAGACCTGATTGCTTTGGCAAAAAAGAACCCTGAAGTGTTTTGATGCCATTCTCAGAAACTCACTATAACTCTGTTCTGTTTTGAACTTTCAAATGTATTCCAAAAAGCAAAATGTACCTGCCCTTTTTGGGCTAGATTCTGCCAAGGCCTTCAGGCATGAGCTATCCAGCGTCCTGACCTGAGATGGTGACAGGATGACAGTGAGGGGGTTGGCTGCCCTTCCATTCTCCCTGAGTCCTGACTCCTTGCTTCCTGGCATGGTGCAGGCATACAGTTATCCTCAGAGAGGGAGCAATGAGAGAGATTACTCCCACCTCTAGGTGTGTGGAGAGTGGCTGGGCCCCCTCTACATCTCCGTCACCATTTCCACCCCCTCCAGCTCATCAGCATCTCCTACATGTCAAATCATCTCCCCAGAGGCTGTTCAGCAGAAGGTCTGAGGCTTCAGGATCATGAAGAAAACCTGCCTGACTCCTTTCATGAACCAAACAGGAGGAATCTGCAGTGCATTTATTAAGTCTGTATGCAGGCACGCTGTGTGTGTGTGTGTGTGTGTGTGTGTGTGTGTGTGTGTGTGTGTGTGTGTGTGTGTGTATGTGACAAGCAAGGGCCTCTAATTAGAGCTGTGGCTGACAGCTCTGGAGATTCAGGAATTGAGATGGCTGTGACGGAAATAACTAGGCTTGCCTGAATTCCCATAAGAAATGATGGGCAGTCTTATTCCCTGGCTAGCAGGGCTGACCTCAGAAGGCAGGTCCCCAGGTAGGAGTGCTATCACATCTCAAAGCCAGATCTTAGGCCCAGCCCCCTGCCCCAGCCCCAACCAACCCGGAATTTCCTTCTTTGCTTAATTTATTCATTCTTTCATTCAACATTAGTGGGCAGGGGAAGGTAAACTGGATTTCTAATGAAAAGACCTAGGGATTTAAAAATCAAAGGACTTACACTGGAATCTCAGCACGGCCCTTTACTGGTTTTGCGACCTAGGCCAAGTCACTTAATGGCCATGGGTCTCTGCTGCCTCTTCTATTAGGTGAGATTTGCTGGGAAACTGTAGGAACAATGCAGGAAAAAAAGAACAAAAACCCCAAACTGAACATTATGTCATTATAATGACCAGGTTTGGACCCGGAGAAGAGCAGTAAAAATCTATTTCCCTCCTTTGCTATGGTAGGAGATAATGGGTGGGTAATATTGCATGTGCTGAACACTCTTTGTTTTGTTTTTATCCTTTTTCTTTTTTTTAAATCCTTGTTACAAGGAATAGCTCACAGAGTAAGAAGCAGAGCAATATGAATAGCACCGACAGAACACTTTAAGTTTGTTAAATTTTTTTATGTATGTTACCCCATTTGATTCTCACAACAACCCAGAGAGGCACATGCTATTATCCACACTTTACAGATTTGAATCCTGGGGCAGACAGAGGCGAAGTGACTTGCCCAGGGTCACCTAGCCAGCACATGTCTGAGTTCATGAAGTAGGATGTAAATTCAGATCTTTCTCATTCCAAATCCAGCACTCTATCCACTGCTCCTCCTAATTAGAAATTGTTTTAATATAATATAAGAAGAAAATAAAATGAACTTTTTTAGTGAAGGGTATTGGACTTGATCAGTAGCATCAAACTCAAATAAAAATGCTGCCACATTATTGATTTAGAAAATTGCAAATTGACATGTTGTATTTTATTTTTATTGATTTTGTTAAACATTCCCAATTGCATATTAATTAGCTTTGGTGCACTCTGCATAGCACATGGGAGGCAGGTGTGAGTTTGTCAACTCTATATTAGATGATTGAATTTCTAAGACCAAATCAGTCTCTAAATCTAGCATCCTTGGCCCACTCTGTGCAAAACCCATCTTATGAGCATAAAGATAAAGAACTAAAACCGAGCTTGGGGAGGAGTTCCTCTAATGCCTCTTTTTAAGGGAAAAAAAAATGGAATAAACCATAGTGTCTGCCCTAAAGGAACCATTGAAGGTGGGGATACTGAAAATTGGGACAAAGAAGATTAATAACAGGAACTAGGAGTGTTTAGCCATGTGAAAATAAGACTCCAATGCGAGCTTGAAATATTTGAAAGACTTCCGTGGAGTAGAGGGAAGATCATTGTTCTGTGTGTCCCTGGAGGATGGAACTAGAATCAGTGGGAAAACTGGAAGAAGAAAGATTTCAACTTCAAATAAAGAGAAGCAGTTTGGTTTAACAGGAGCTCCCAAATTTATTTGGCTGACCGCCTCATATTAAAAAAAAAAAAAAGATCCCCCATGAACATTTACTTTCTTTAACCCTTTAATTAAAAAAAAAACTTACGCTATTTCAAATAAATATACACTTAAAAATGATTCATTTGAAATTTAATAAATCATTGCAAACCTTTTTTTTTTCCTGCATTGAAATTTTGATGACATAATATTGTATTATATAAATATATAGTATTGTATGGTATTGTAAATAAGTCATGACACACACATATTTCTACCCATGCATGCTGGACTTCTCAACAATGCGTGACATGCTTACCTGCCAGCACTAGCTTGTTAAGACCTGTCAGCAGACCTGACCACTGACTGATTATAACTCACATTTCATGTATTTATTTGCAAAATAATGTAATCACTATGACTTTAATTCTATTACACAACAAATGAAACATGCACAAAATGTTTTTCAAAATGTTCTTCTCTTGTTTTCTTTCTTTATGCTTCCACTGCCCCTTATGTTTATTCAACACCTCCCCAATTCCACCTGAGACTACTACTACCCCCCTGATCATTCCAGTCCCCCAAAAGGTGGTATTGTTCACTTTTCAAATCCACTTTCAAATCTGAACCTAGAATCCTAAGAGACCTATCTAAGCTCAAATCCAAAGTCAGAGACTTTTTTGATGTGACATTGGATAAAACTTAACCTCATCTATTGGCCTCAGTTTCTTCCTTTGTAAAAGGAGGAGGCAAGATTTGATGTCCTCCAAGGTTTCTACTAGATCTGAAGCTATGATCTCATATATTATATATATTGTCTACCACTGTAGATAAGCCATTTAACCTACAAGACCCTCAGTTTCCTAATCTATAAAATGAGAAGGATAATATCTGTGCATACAAAGTTGTGAAGATAAAATGAGGTAATGTCTACAGAACACTTTGTAAGCCTTAAAGGCCTATATTATTAATAGTAAGAATTATTCCACAATGGAATAGACTACCTTTCAGGGTATCAAATTCTCAATCACTAGAAATTTTCATACAAGGGCTATCTCATGACATGCCAAAGTCACTCCTACATCAGGCATTTTTGGTGCAATAATTGCTGAGTATTTTACTTTTGAATTTTGTAATTATGAGATCCCATTATTCTGAAGTCTAATGATTCCAAATTTACTTGAGTATTTTGGTCTCATGTGGTTATTGGTCTTGTAGCGGCTGCACTGGACATGTTTGTGGCAATCCTCTCTGCTTCCAGCTTATGGATTTACAATTGTTAACTCAGATTATGTTCCCTCTTTCTCATGAGGGAGTGGGCTACACCACTATTTTTTTAGCTTGAGCCCCAGAGACCTTTTCTTACAACTCTTTTAAGAAAGGATCTCTCTCAAAACTGTGCATAGAATAGACATTTCCTCTTTAAAAGGAAGATTCTTCAATTCAGGGGCCAACCTCTTAAATGCATAGTTTTCCTAGCTAATTAATGCCTTCAAACTTAACTCTATTTGTTAATCTTAACTTCCTGGTCACTGAGGGTTCCATCTGCACCAAAGAACTCACTCTGATTTAGAGGTGACAGTTCCATATGGTTCTCTGTTTTAATGCTCAATTACAAAACTTTACCAAAATAGCATCAGTGTAGAGGTTGCTCTGTTAGCAAACTGACAAGGTCTGTCTATGATCAAAGCTCACCGGTTTCTCACTCTTTTGGTGATTCCTATGAAAATAAGAAGGGTGCAGGAGAGAATAAAGCAACAAAATTAAGCCCAGGAGCAAGGCATTGCCTCACAGAAAGTTTCCATGTGTCTTCCAGGATTCTAGGATTCTGAATTCTAGAATTTGAATATTCTAGAATTTTAGATTCTGTAATTTGAAGATTCTAGTTTGCAAGACTATGATTTTTAAGATCCTATGAACTGGAGAGGGAAAGCAGGATGGATTGCCTTTGGAAAATTACAAAAGTTCTCCCTGAAACAGAGGCCTATATTTTTAATAGCAATGTTTTTTTCAGTACCGTTGCATGACTGCTTATCATGAAATGCTGCAATCTCTGAAGAATTGAAATAGAAAATCACCCAAAGGCAGCAGAGATTCACAGTGGGTGTAAGGTATTACAACGTATCACAAATAAGAAATTACAAAGAAATAGAATAAGGAATTTCATAAAAAACATATTGTGAATAAAAGATGACCTGGTCACATAATGATAATAAATGATAAGAGATGAGGATTCCAACAACCTGTGTACCCCACTGATATCCTTGTAATGTCAAGAGAAATCAAGGAAGGGTCCTCAGCATGATAGGTGCATTCCATGTGACAGTCTTATGGGAGGACATTAACAAGGATTGCACTGGATGGGCAGGCACAGATGAGTATCAACCTGTATCACTGGAGGCAACGGTCTTATCAATGATATTTGAAGTCAGTTTGAGTGTTTGAGAGTAGACAATCTGATAATTCTAGGAGCCATTGATTCAAAGAATCTGTGAATGCAAGATTCTATTATTCTAGGCCCTAGGTAGGAGAAAGGAGGAAACACAGATAACAAAGTCTTCAAAATTTAGCTCAACACCAGCTCTGACAATTAAAGAGATAACATTTTTGGAAATATCTAAGGTTCTTAGATTCCCATAAGCTAAAAAAGAAAAAAAACCATCTCCTTATTCTGTCTCTCTCTCTCTGTATAAATACATACACACACACACGCAGGTACACACATATGTATATGTTTATGTATACATGTATATATATATAGAGGTAAAGATATACAGAAATTATATATATATATATATGCACAAATATATAATACACACATATATGTATATCTATGTATGACTATATATTCAAAGAAGAAGAAAGGCCAAGCAAAGAGGTCTATGGAGGAGCAACAGAATCCAGGAACAAGCTGGTCTGTGAAAAAGGAATTGCACGAAGGTGAAACTTAACTTCTTATCAATGATTTGTAATGCACACATGAATGCATGTGTGCGTGAGCACACACACACATACACACACACACATACACACATACACACACACACCTCCCAAACTGAAGTCTGGATGGATTTCCCTAATGGACTTTTAAACCAATGAATGTGGAAGAAATCTCAGAGACCATCTATTCCCATATCCTAGCTTTAGAGGTTGAAGAAATTAAGGTCCAGAAATGGAGCATGCCTGAGGAAAATGGATTTGTAGGTGGAAAGGTTATTAGGGACATTTTGTTTACTACTTCTATATTATAGATGATCAGACTAGTGAAGTGACTTTTCTGATGTCAGACAGGGACAAAGCCTTGCGTCCTTTAACTTGACAATCCAGTGTTCTTTCCAACTTACCTAAAGTCACCCAACAAGGTATTACATTTAACTCATGGAACTGTTAGAACTGTATAGGTGCTCAAAAACAATCTATTCTCAGTAACATATAATTAATCAGTCAGCAAACTTTTATTAAATGTTTCCTATACATGAGTCATTATGCTAAGAACTAGGAACACAAAAAGAGACAAAAGATGGTTAGATTGTTAGAGATCTTTTTATTTTTATTTTTTTTTTGCTTTTTGTAGGGGAGAAGGTAGGGCAATTGGGGTTAAGTGACTTGCCCAAGGTCACATGGCTAGTTTTTTTTTGGGTTAAGTGTCTGAGGTCAGATTTGAAATCAGGTCCTCCTGACTCCAGGGCCAGTGCTCTATTCGCTGTGCCACCTAGCTGCCCCAGAACAGATCTTAAAAGATTATACATGCTCTTCATTTTATTGATGTGAACACTGAGGCCTAGAAAGAAGGATTATATTTCCCAAGAATATACTACAAAGTAGTAAGAAAGAGGTGAGACTCTCTTGTTTCCCTGTTTTGTTTTGTTTTGTTTTCCAGTGGCCCACATGACTTCCCTCTCTCCATCTTTTCTAGTACTGAGAAGGAATCTCTTCTGCAAATTTCTGCTTGATCTGATCAATTTCTGCTGGGCTATGATGAAGGTCTTTTCCACATCCACTAAAGGATTTATTTACATATTAACACTGAAAAGGAGAGGGTTAGGTTTCATTCCTGTTATTCAAGGAGAAAGGTGGCTATTAAGAAAATTTGAGCTAAGGGATGGCTAGGTGGCTCAGTAGATAGAGCACCAGTCCTGGAGTCAGGAAGACCTGAGTTGAAAACTGACCTAAGACACTTGACTTTTACTAGAATTACTTACAAGGGTGATTCTGAGCAAGTCACTTCATCCTTGATTGCCTCATTAAAAAAAGGAGAAGAAGAAGAAGAAAGAAAAAAAAAAAACTAGGGATAGGGCCAAAAGGTCTAACTGGGTGCCGAAAGAGGAGAAGGAGGAGGAGGAAGCGGAGGAGGAGGGGGAAGAGGAGGAGGAGATGGAGGAGGAGGTTATATATGAGGACTAACTACTCCTTGGAGCAAAATATAGTGGGTGGTTATTGTCTAACTCTTATAGACGCTGCCTCCCAGGATAGGAATATTCGAGTGCTAATATGAGGAAAATTTTCTGCCCTGACAGTTGGGGATTGTTGCCTTAGATTGAGGCTCTAATTCTGATAAATATTTTGTTTCAATGAGTTTCAACAAGGATACAGTGAAACATCAATGATGGAAACAGTAAGTAAATCCAATTTATCTTTGCTACCTGAAACTATTGCTTAAGAGGAAGAATAGTACCGAATAGGAAAGGGCCCTGTATTCAAAATCAGAAGATCAAGGCTCAAACCCCAGTTCTGCCACTTGCTTCTGGGGAGGTCTTAGAAAAAATCTTAGTTTGGGGAAAAGAAGAGAACAGTAACAAGAGATGGAGCAACAAGGGCTTTGCCACTGGATGCCAAAACTTAAATGGCATTGATAGCACTTGCAGTATAGAAAGAGGTGCATAACACCTAGTTAGCAAGAATAATTAGCTCAAGTAGAAAGCTACCAGATGGCTAGCTCCTTCTTCACACGTGGTCACATCACAGGCAAGCAGCTCATACACTCATACATCTGCCTGGCATGGTCTGATCTTCTTATCCCTACTCCAGGAAATAAACTCATGATGTCTCTGGGACTCTGCCCAATTGAGTTTTGTGTTCCTTCTCTCAGGAAGAGAGAGACAGAGAGACAGAGACAGACAGAGAGAGAAAGAGACAGAGACAGAGACAGAGAGAGACAGATAGAGACAGAGACAGGTAGAGACAAAGAGAGAGACAGAGACACAGAGAGATTCCTAGTGGGGGAAAAAACACTGGGTATGTAATCAGAGATGCTAATTTCTTCCATTTCTTCCATCCCTTACCAATAGCATTGCCACTGCTTCCTAGATGTATGACCTCAAATAAGTTGGGTTTTTTTGTTACCTCTCTATGCCTCAGTTTCCTCAGAAGAAAAAAAAAAGTGGATTAAAATATTTACTCTGTGTAGTTTAGAGAGATACTGTACAAATGAAATGAAAAAAATGGGTATAAAGTGCTTTTTAAGATGAAATTAATTAAGTTCAAAGAACACTCATTGAACATGTACAAAATTTAAGAAACTTTGCTGGGCACTGGGGATCTAAACAAATGAAGAAACAATAAAAAAAAAAAAAGTTGTGTGACAAAGCAGGAAGAGCCCTGACCTGCAAATCAGAGGAAGTGGGTTTAAATGCCACCTTTGATGTTTGCTACCTGTGTGATCATGGGCAAATCACTTAACCTCCCTGGGGCTCCATTTACCTATCTGTAGTATAAAAGCCTCTTAAGGTGCATTCTAGGTCTATATTTGTGATTCTTCCTTCAAGGATCTTACATGATCCTTTGGTACAGTTTGGAGTGGGAAGAAAGTGGAAGCCACACACCTTACACTCATAATTGAATGTACCTATTTACACATTATGCACATATAAAGTCCTATGACTGGCTTAATGGTGAGTCTTACTTGGTCACAAAGCGTGAGAACAGAACAAATTGCAAGGTCTTGGAGAAAGGGGTTTTGAAACTACAGGAAGGCAGATTTGGGTTCACAATCATGAAGAACATTCTAACAACCAGAACTGTTTCTCAAAGGAAGGTATAACCTCTTGTGGTTCACTGTTGTTCAGTTGTCCAACTCTTTGTGACCTCATGGCCCATACTGTCCATGGTATTTTCTTAGCATACACTGGAGTGATTTGCTATTTTTTTCTCTAGTTGATAAAGGCAAACATAGTGTAGGACCACACAGCATGGCATGCTCACATCAAAGAAGGTGCTGTGCTTTATGAGCAAAGCAAAATTGTAGTGTCTCAAAAGAAACACAAGATGCACATATTTAAAGACCTCTCCACTCCAAATGTTCATGCAAACTTTATGCCCAATCTATGGTAGAGACTCCCAAGCTCATATTGATCTGATCAGCCGCAGTTGGATACACTGTACATTGATCCAAACATAGTGATATTTTTTTGATCCTCTTTGACTAAGACAGATAACAATCAATCAAGGCAAACAGAGGTTAAGTGACTTGCCCAAGGTCACACAGTTAGGATGTCTTGAAGGCTGAACTTGAACTCAGGTCTTCCTGACTCCATGCCTACTACTCTATCCACTTCACCACTAGCCCTAGTGGTTAACTAGAGGTGTTCAAATATGAGTTCCATATGCTTAATGCTACTTTGGATTTCATTTGTAGAAAATGTGTGGTCTTCAATGATTTCAAGCTGTAAATCCAAATGAAGCCATGACTCAGGGTACTAAAAGTAAGGTTGAATGCGGTTATCTGAGATGTTATTAATTATCTTTTTTTTAATCATGGGGAATAAGAGAAGTGCCACAAAATTGGATGTGAGTAGATACTTCAATTTAAAAAAAAGAGGGAGAAAAGATACGTTCTTCAAAATGCAAGCCAGTGAGCTTGAGTTGCATTCCAGAGAGGAAAATAATAATAATATTGGTTGTTCTCCTTAGTTCTTGAAGAGGATCAAAATGACATCACTATGTTAGAATCAAGTCACACTGTGTCTGACTGTGGCAGATCAGACAAATATGAACTCAGAAGGCTCTACCACAGGTAGGACACAAATAGTCCATGTGAACATTTGGGGTGGATTCTCTAAAGTTTCATACCTCATGCTTCTTTTGAGCTACTTCAATTCTACCTTCCTCATAGAGCAGAGAGCCTTCTTTGATACGCATATGCCATGCTGGGTGGTCCTGTGCCAGTGTCTGCCATTTCACACAATCAATCCCAAAGTTCTTAAGAGAGACCTTCAGAGTGTCCTTTTATCACTTCTTCTGACCACCATGTGAGTGCTTGCCTTGTGTGAGTTCTCGGTAAAATAGTCTTTTAGGCAAGCATATGTTTGACATTCGAACAATATGACCAGCCCATCAGAGTTTTATTATCTGTAGTAGAGTTTGAATGTTTGGCTGTTTAGTTCAAGGAAGGACCTCAGGATCCAGTATCTTTTCGTGCTGGATGATCTTCAGAATCTTTATAAAACTATTCACATTGAAGTGATTCAGTTTCCTGGCATGGCTCTGGTATACTCTTCAGGTTTCACAGGCGTACAACAATGAGGTCAGCACAATGGCTCTGTAAACTTTCAGTGTGGTAGTCAGTCTATCTCTTCTCTCCTACACTTTCCTTCAGAGTCTCCCAAACACCAAGCTTGCTCTGACAATGCATGTGTCAATCTCATTATCAATGTGCACATCCCTGGAGAGTAAACAACCAAGGTAAGTGAATTTATCCATAATATTCAAAATTTTTCCATTTGCTGTAACCAATGGTACCATACATGGGTAGTAAGGTGCTGGCTGATGGAGTGAGCACCTGTGCTTTTTTGGTGTTAATTAGGAAGCCAGCTTCAGAGGCTGCATCAAGTACACAATAACCTGCAAAAGGAAAAAAAAAAAAAAGGCACACACCAGCTTTCCCTCTACTTTAGTCTTGGCTTGTAACATTTTCAAGTTAAATAGATTACTGTCAGTGTGGTGACTAATCTTGGTGCCATGTTTGTCCTCCTTGAAGGTGTCTGACAATATTGCATGGGAGCTAGCACACAGCCTTGTTTCACTCCATAATATTGGTTTTTGTCCCTCATTCTTGAAGAGGAACTAAATGACGTTAATATATTAAAGTCAAGATTCCAGGGGGGGAAAAATCATAACATATTATTAAATAGAATGTGAACATTTGGAAAAAAGGGTGAATAGTAATCACAAAGACTCAATATGGGTCATCTAGAAAAAATATACTAAAATAAATGCATTTCCGTTTTTGAAAAGGTTGTTAGGTTGATAGGTTATAAGACTATGGTGTATACATATATGTGTGTGTGTGTGTGTGTGTATCTACATGTATAAGAGGGCATTAAAATTAAGGTCATGGAGATCATGTGTATACACACACTATTACATACTTGGATTTCAGCAAAATATATCAAGAAGATTATAATGGAGGGGGAGAACAGGAACGCAAAAGGGAATGGGTCAACCTTACTCTCATCGAAGTTGGCTTAGGGAAGGAGTGACATACGCTCTACATTGGGTATCTTGGCCTACAGGAGAGTAGGGGGAAAGGGGATGAGGGGGAGGATGGAGGGGAGGGCAGGTTAGGGGGGAGGGTTGTTAGAAGCATACACTTTTGTAAAGGGACAGGGACAAAGTAGAGAATAGAACAAGAGGGGGGTGGAATAGGAAGGAGGGAAATATACAGGTACTGGGCTAGGGAGATCCATCTTGCTCTACTGGAAAGTCAGAGTGGTGATGGGGGAGGATATAGGAGAGAGCTGATTGGGGTAGGGGGTATACAGTGGGATTGCTGTTTTGGGGTGATGGGTAGGGGAAAGATGGGGAAAAAATTTGTAAATCAAAATCTAATGGAAATGAATGGTGTAAACTAAAAATAAACAAAAGTTAAAAAAAAAAAAGAATGAGACCCTAGGATAAAATAAAATTTATAACAGGACAGACCCTTAAAGATCTTCTAATATAATAATTTTTAGACTTTTTGGTCTTAGGACGTCTTTATATTCTGAAAAATTATTAGGACTCTCCCTCCTCAAAAAGCTTGAATTTTTGTTATTTTTTATCTATCAATATTTAATGTATCATAAATTAAAATATGTTAATATTAAGAAACTAATTTCATCCTTGAGGGTCCCCCTGAAGGAAGGTGAGGGACTTCCAGGAGTGCCCAGAGCACACTTTGAGAACAATTAATCAAACGCAGGATAGCTGGGTGGTGCAGTGAATAGATTACTGGGCCTGGAGTCAAGAAGGCTCACCTTCCTGAGTTCAAATCCAGTCTCACACATTACTAGTTCTGTGACCCTGGGTAATATACTTAACCCATTTTGCCTCAATTTCCTCATCTGTAAAATGGGCTAGAAAAGTAAATAGTAAACCACTACATTAATTTTGCCAAGAAAACCCTGAATGGCTTCATGAAATATAAGACACAAATGAAATGACTGAACAACAATTTAATATAGGCCTCCCCCCCCCCCCTCTTTCAAGTGACATATCCAAGGAGACACAGGTGACAGAATTTAAACCCTGGTCATTCCATTCCATCTTTTGTTCTTTCCACAATTCCAAGCTACCACCAAAATTTCACATGTAAAGCATCCAGGGATTTTAGTGGAATACAAATCCAATATTATTCAAGTATGTGAAACTCAGTCAGAAAAATTAACACAATCTTATGCTGCATGAATAACAACAGAACATAACAGAATTCAGAAAGTAAAAATCTGATTGTGTGACCTGTATAAGATAAAACATAACAAGTACGTGATAGTTTTCTTCAACTGTATTTGAAGAGCTGTCAGGTGCAAGAGTGATTGTGAATTAAATGTATTCTACATGGCCCCAGAGGTTCAAATTAGGATTAACTGGCAAAAATTAGAACAAAGTTATATTTCATACTTTGTAATATATATATATATTCTTAAAAATAAAGGCTATCCTTGGGGTAGCTAGGTGGTGCAGTGACTAAAGCATCGGCCCTAGAGTCAGGGGGCCTGAGTTCAAGTTCGGCCTCAAACACTTAAAACTTACTAGCTGTGTTACCTTGGGCAAGTCACTTAACCCCAATTATCCTGCCTCCCCCCTCTCAAAAGCAAAATAATAGTAATAATAATGCTATCCAAAAAATTAAATAGTCTTTTTTGGGGGGTAGGGGAGTGGTTTGAATGGGTTCCTTATCACTTAGCCTCTCCAAAAAAAGGCTAGATGGTTGTATATCAGGGATTTTGTAGAAATTATTACTGTTCAGTCTAGCTGGACTAGAGCAATACATGACCTTTGAGACATCTTCCTATTCTATGATTATTTTAAATCATTCTCTCCTTTTTGGCACTAAATTTGCATTTCTCTCAAGCGAGGTTATTCATTCTTCTCCTATCTAGATCACAATTCTTTTTCTGTTGTTGTTTAATAAGGAAAACACCACAGAAATGTGAGATGATGAATAAAGAATAACAGCCAATGGAACTGAATCGGCATGAGCTGATTCATCCTTTCTTTTTCCTCCTGTTCTTCTTGGCTGCCACTTTGTTCTGGTGAGACCCGCAGTGGGATTCCAGCTCCTCCTCCTAATGCTGTCATTCAAGCCTCCCTTTACCCTGCAGAAACAAGGTGGGTGGGCTCCTCCTTCCCTGTCTCCTTCCCTGTCAGCCCATGCCACCGACAACTACTGTCACCACTCCTCTCCGACAACTCTGACAGCACCAGCCCCCTGGATCTGATTGCAGCTGTCGCTAACTTTTAGTAAAGCAAAAGGGAAAAAGAAACACACACACACACACACACACACACACACACACACACACACACACACACACACACCTCTAGAAACAAATTAAATTCCCTTAACCCTTACAGCCCACATAGATTCTGCTACCTCATGAACCCATCAGACTTAATTATTGCCTGTAATGTTGTTCTTAGGACCTGACCATTCTTCTTTTGACAATGGAATCCCCAGGACCTTAGAACCCTTTGGACCTGAATTGTGTCCTTTGGACATCATTTCACTGGAGCCAGCTGTTCTCCATAATGATAGAAGTCTCAAATATTGGAAACAGAAATTAGAACAAATGACAGCATGTCATAGCTAAAAGAGAACTCGGGACATAGAATGTTAGCTTAGGAAGAAACCTCAGGCTATTAGGGAGGGACTAAACCTTTAAGATTCTCTAATCTTTGAAGTCCCAGTTAAAATGTCACCTTCTACAGGAAGCCTTTCTTGATAGCTCCTAATTCTAACGTCTTCTCTCTGCTACTCATTTCCGGTTTATCTTCCATGTACCTTGTTTGTTCCTAGCTGTTTGCAAGTTATCTCTCCTATTATCCTGCCAGTTTCTTGAGAGCAGGGCCTGCCTGTATTTGACCTTTCTTTGTAACATCATCGCTTAACACATGACCTGAAACACAGCGGATACTTGATAAATGTTTATTGACTGACTGACCAATGGGCTTTTTGTAGAGATATGCTGAGAGGGGAAGGACTTGTCGATAGTCTCATGGTGGAATTGGAATTATAAATCATATCTTCTTTTAATCTTTCTATCCATCCATTTTAGCTATGTATTTATTTAATATTCATTCATTCATTTATATGTCTATCTGGTCATTTATTTGTTTATCTAGGTCTATTTATCATGCCATTTTCTCTTGGAGAATCTCAGATAAAAGTCTGAGATCTATATATCCCAACAAATTCTGCCCCCTATTCCTACCAAAGAACCCTTGCTGAAAGCTCAGGTAGACCAGAAGGTCCCATAATAAGACCTGGAAAACCACAGTGTCTAAAGACTGTTACTAAAGCATTTAACTTAGCACAGGTACATAAAAGTTTCATAAAGAATGGAAGTCTGGCCATTGCTGTAGCTATAGGATCCCAAGGTATTTTGGTCTTGAGCAACAGTCATGGTTTCCATTCAGTCCACAATAGTGGGTAGCCTAATATTTAGAAATGACAGTTTCAATGTGTGGGACTCACTTGCTTATTCACCTTCTTGTTCTATACTGGACTACTCACCGTCCTCTGAACCTGTATGTGCTCTTCCACACCTGATCTTCAATCAAATTATGCCCAGAATGTCTTCCCTATTACCCTGAAGTACAACTCCATCTGTTGAAATTGTACCCATCTTTCAAGATCCACTTCATAAGTTGATTCCTATAGAAAGCTTTCTCTGAGGAGTCCAAATAGAAGTGATCTCTCCTTCATTTGATTTAATTAAAGTTTGAGCTCATTATAGGTACTTTTATGGTAGGGTCATCTCATAGAGATATATTTGTCCTGGTCCCTTTTGGTGGGCCCTATGTGTTCCAACACCTTATTATACAATATTCTGCAGCAATAAATATGCCATCCTCAACATTTCAAATATTATGCTTTTGTCATACGCAAGACCATACCCTAGAAATTGACTCACAATCTCATCCCTTCCAATGGCCCCCATGTCCTTTGTTATACTATCACATTCTAATATGTGTTACATGTGTCTATTTCATGTCCTACTAGATTGTGAGTGACTTGAGAACAGAGGCTGGGTCTTATTTATCTTTAGGTCTCTCCCAGCCCTTACATCAATCATTAGCGCTAATATTAGAATTTAGGGTAGGAGATGCAGGGAGAAGGAGGTAGCGGACAGTACAATGACTCTAAAATACCTAGTGATGATGGGGCAATAAGAGCAGCAGAAGACAGGGGAAGGATGAAAGAAATATCTCAGATTGCAATATTTTTTTAATTGTCTGAACTAAACCTACTTAGTTGTTTATTTTAATTGTTCAAGAGGTTGTGGGACAAGTCACAATATTTCTTTATCTCAGTTTCTTCGCTTGTAAAATGAAGATAATAATGTTTCAGTTTCCTATTTCATAGAACTATTGTTGGAACAAAAACAAGAACATCTAGTCAGAATAGCCAAAGCAATTCCAATCAGAAAATAATTGTTCATTGTTCATTGTGGGCCAGGCACTGGACTAAGAGCTGGAAATACAGGAAGAGGCAGAAAGAAAGACGGTCCCTGATCTCATGGAGCTTACGTTCTAATGAGAGAAGATACACACAGATAAACTTTAAAAGGGGGGGGAATTGGGGAGACATGCTATGAAAAAAAGGGAATAAAAGTTTATTAATCAGCTATGATGTGCTAGGTACCATCCTAAGCATTTTACATATTTCTCATTCATCCCTCACAACAAGCCTGTGAGTTACACGCTACTGTGATCCTAATTTTACAGTTTGTAAAACTGAGGCAGAGAGAAGTTAAGCCACTTGTCTAAGGTTACACAGTTAATAAGTGCCTAAGACAGTAGTTCTCAACCTTCCTAATGCTGCTACCCTTTAATACTCGTATGTGGACATATCTGCATGTGGGCGGACCTGCCTGGAGACGGACAGAGAAGTGATGTCTCTGTTCCTAAGACCATCGGAAATTATGTGTTTTCTGGTGGTCTTAGGTGACCCCTGTGACCCCTGTGAAAGGGTCGTTCAAACCCCAAAGGGTCACGACCCACAGGTTGAGAACCACTGGAAGACCAAATTTGAGCTCATCTTCTTACCTCCAAATCCATCACTCTACTCACTGCACTACCTAGGGACCTTTCTGATAGGTAAAGTCTAGAAAATTAGAAATGGAGCATTAAAATAATGCAGACATGGTTGCCTAGGTTGGTCTAGCACTTTCCTTAAAATAGAAGAATTATCCAATTAGAGGAGAAGGCCACAATGGCAGAGTATACTTCCAGTATAATAAGTCCAGGAGTACAATGTTCTTTTCCCATGAGGTAGTGATTGTTCTGGAGGTAAATACTTTCAAACATATGAATACAAGGTTCCAAGATGGATGAGAGTTTAGAAACCATCTAATTAAATTCATCAATTTACAAATGTATTGAAATTGTGTTTTGTTAAGTCCCCTCCCCTCACACCCACCAGTTAGTATAGTAAGTATTTACATAGCCAGTGTAAGGTAACAATAAATAGGAAAAGGGGGACCTAGAAGCCATTTGTGGGGAAAAAAACTGCCTCCAGAATTAACTGAGGCCACAGCCAGAATGTGTGTGTTAAACTGAGAGAAGACAGTTAGGACCCAATATAACAGCTCTTTAGTCTGTAAACTACAGATAAACTCCAGAAGCATAATGCTAATCAGGATCCCTAAACTTGTGCTGATAGCTTTCAGATGATATTGCTATGTTAATGAGAAAACCCCAATGTGACCAAGAGTTAGGTCACCCCCCCCCCCCCACCAGAACCCTAGAAGAACGGGACCGCACACCCTGCTCTTTGAGCACTCTCCTACCTGCCCCGGGTCTATGCTGCCTGAGTGTTCCCAACTCTGATTTGCAGCTATATAAGTGACTATGTGTGCCCCTTTCCCTCCTCCTGTCTCTTTCCTATGGCCTCTGGACCTCTCTGTCACCTGATTCCTTGCCCTGTCCCTATGCTATCTGCCTGGGTACTCTTAGTGCCTTATTAAAGTCTGACTGATGCATTACCCTCTCTCTTGCTGCCAATGTGATCTTTACTGGTGAATATCCAAAGAACAGGGTTCATTTGCCCTGACAGCCAGCAATCCTCAACTTTGTGACTCTCTTTCCCTAGGCATGAACCTGGGTACCCAGGATAGGCTTTAAGTTGTCTACAGATGTACCTACCATGGGTGAGTTTGATGCCATGAATCCACCAGTAGAAAGCAAGGTTGGACAGAGGTGCCCCTTGGCTCCCAGGGACCTTCCCTCACAGTCAGGCCAGAATAACACAACACATAAGGAAGCTGAGACCCAGAGAAATTACCTGAATTTCCTGGAGTCACACATGTAGGAAATGGGTGGGTAGAGTTAAGATTTGGAATCAAATTTCCTACTTCCAATTCAAGTCCTCTTTTCCCTCAATAATGAACACATACACACACACACATATTTGTGCCTTATTAAAGTCCGACTGATACATTACTCCCCTCTTGCTGCTAGCATGATCTTTCTTGGTGAGTATACAAAGAACGAGGTATCTCTCTCTCTTTTCTCTCTCTCTCTTTGTCTCTCTCTCTCTCTCTTTCTCTCTCTCCATATATATCAATATATATCCAAATATATACACATATATATATACACATATATTTGTGTGTATATCATGATAGAACATAGTTACCACCACAATTTAAGTTCATTGGAGGCAAGAATAATTTTTTTTTTCCATTTTGGGGTCAGCAAGTTGGCAAGTGGATAAAACATTGTAGGCAGGGTTTTGAAGTCCTAAAAGGCACAGACACCTACTCTGTGACCCTGAGCAAATCATGTAAGATCTCTCAGCCTCAGTTTCCCCATCTGTAAGTTGGGGATCGTTATGGTACCAACTTCCTAGTGTTTTGTGAGTATAAAATGAGATATTTATAAAGGTCTTCACAAACTTCAAATGATATATAAATAATAAATGTTATCATTATACAATTTTGTCTTTACATCCCCTGTGGCAGACATAGTGCCTTGCACATAATAGGTACTTAATAAATGCTTCTTGTATTGGATTGGATTGGATTAGATTGGATTGGACTGGATTGGGATCTTATGAGGGAGGATGCGATGCAGCTGAAGGAGGGTTGATTGGGGGTCCACAGTTTGTTTAAATAATTTCCAGATGTGCACTTAACCTCTCAGACACTCGATTTATTCAGCCATAAAAAGAGAGTTAAGTGTGTTGTTGTTGTTGCTGTTGGTGTAATATTTGCGTCAATAGCTGAAAAAAAAACACTTTATGATTATCTATTGCAATCTCTTAATTAAAGGGATGATAAAACTTAGGCCTAAAGGGGGCTTGTGACTTGTCCAAAGCCACACAACTTCTTAGTGAAGGTGCTGGGATGGAAACTCAGGTCCCTTCTTTCCCAGTTCAAACTCTTTCCACTTTGCCAGCTTCATGGTTTTATTGAGGACCTGTTCTGCCTGAGTAAAGGAAAACAAAAAATCCATAAAACAGTTATGACAAATGGATCAGGGGTTATTTGTTTGCTCTTATCTCACTTGATTTCCTCCTGGCTGGTTCAAGGTTAAGTTGAGGGGTTCAAAGCAGGTTAAGTTCCTGGCTTGTGCAATGCAACCTTTCACCCCCTCCCCATCCCGCTCCTCCCCAGTGACTATCCATTCATCCTACTGCACAAGGAAGGATGGATTTTGGACTATTGCAATGACATTAGCTGCAGAGAAATTTTCTCCTGTACCCTATGCATACACAGAAAAAGACCCATGTCCAGGCGCACATCTGCATGAACTTTTGTGCCTATGAATTATTCAGTAATATTCTGCTGAACCACAGCAGTCCTCTCATCTCATCATTATGGCATGATACACAGGGCACCAGACTGAGATCCATGAGACTTGGGTTCTATTTCCAGCTCTGCAATTGGCTGATTATGTGACTCTGGGCAAGTCATTTTCACTCTGAGACTCATTGACTTCATCTGTAAAATGGGAATAATAGTCCTTGCCAAGCCTCCCTCATCCTATGAATGGATAATGAACCACAGTAATGAACAAATAAGATGAGTGATGAAATACCATGCAAATATAAGTAAGCATTTTCATCCTGGCCCAGTTTTTACCTCCTTTTTGAAGGTGATCAAAGTGAGAAGAGAAAGTGAATTGTCTTATGTTACATGCTAGCAACTGGTGGAGGACGATTCCAACTCAGGCCCTCAGAGTCCAAATTTGGTCCTATTTCTCCTATATTTTGATCTTTTCCCCTATAGGACAGGGTGTTCCAGTCTTCCAATCCTATCTTAGCATGTAAATTCTCTAATAAAATCCTCCTCAGGACAGAGCGTTCCCTTAAAACAGGCTAAGTCCTTAGGATCATGGATTCATGGCTGGAAGAAGCTTCTAAAGTCAAATCCAATTCCATAATTTTACAAAAAGAAGACACTGTAACCCAGAAAGGTTGTGACTTGCCTGCGGTCACACATTGTCAGTTCTGGGATTCTAACTCAGGTCCTCTGATGCTAAAAAAGCATCTCTTTTCACGATACCTCAACAGGAAAATGGAATCAAGAGTTCCATTTTCCTTCATCAGGTCCTGAGAGTCAAAAGAAGTAGGACCAGAAATGGGAGGCAGAGATGCTGCTCATAAACTCAGTTTTTTGTCCATTTTGCTCAGAGATAGCCCTGCAATGGATGCTCTCTTTAGACAGCCTTTGCCCTTCTTGTTCTTGAAATAGGCAGGGGGATGGAGTTGCTCAAACAAATCCCAAAGAAGCAAAAGGTTTTTTGTTATAACAAGACCACGGGGGACTGTTGGAAGCCTTTTAACACTCAGTGCATGCACACACATACACACACACACACACACCCATACACACACGCTCACATCCATTCATACTCCTCCATTCAGACCCTGGGTCAGCATATATGTGTGTACATTGCACCAAACGGACAGATGCCATATATATCGTTTCTTTTTTAAATGATTGTGGCAGTTTTGACTGCATAAAACAGGATGTCAAGGGTGCTAAGAATCACCCTCAGAGATTAATTGAACTATTTGTTCTTCACAATTATCAAATCTGTTATCTGCTTCCCTCTTCTCTTAGATGGTATCAACCTTCCCCCGAGACTTCACAGAGTATAGGGTTTGCCTATCCCTCTAATACATTTACCATGTAAGATTTTCTACTGTGATTATCAGCATTTTTGCCAACTCCCCAAGAGCCAGGACCCTTTCTTAAGCTTTCTATCTTCTACACTGCTGTGCATAGTCCTCTGTATACAGTAGGTGCTTCATAAGTGTTCAATTTGAGTTTAAGATAGGATCTTCATTAATGAATAAAAGATTCAAACACTATTGAAGTAACTGAACCTCATTGCTCCCTGCCCCTCACCCTCTTGAAGTAGAATATAAACCCCTTGAGGTTGCAGATTGCATTTCTCCTTTTGTTTCTCTAGCACCTAGCACAGGGTCTAGTGTGTATTAGGTGCTTAATAGTTGCTTATTGAAATGAATTGGATGTGTTTATGTATTAAAATATGAGGAGGAAGGCCATTTGGAATGTTAGGGGGAATCATCTTTGTCAATTCTCATCTTGAGATCCTTGAGCTTTGAAAAATATGTTAATAATATATATACATATGTTTATATATATATATGTTAATAATAATATACAAATATAACTTGGATACTTTGCAATCCTATATAATTTGTTGTATACATCTAAAAGTATTATTCTGAGAAGAGTTCCCTAGGTTTCACCACACTCCAGAGAGCTCCATGATATAGAAAGAAGGTTAAAAACTCTTGTTCTATGGAAAATATATGGGAAAAAATGAATAAGAATCATATAGCATGAGAAGATGCACAGGAAGTTTGACTCAGTGACTAGGACCTATGACTTGGATTAGTGGATGACACTGTTACCCAAGTGAGATCATAGAACCAAGAATGTGTCAAAGTAAAACAAAAGTAGCCAACATTTCTATAGTCCTGTAATTCTATAAAACTTTTTGTGCATCATCCAATTTGAACCTAACAATGGCCCTATGTAGTGGGTAGTGCTGGTATTATTACTCCCATCTTAGAGAAGAGGAAATTGAGGATCAGATTGGTAAAATGAGTGTCCAACTTCACCCAACTAGCAAGTTGGAGACAATGGCAGAACTGAGTGTCTTAATTCCAAGTTGAGAGCTTTTTTAAGAACACAATGGGTATATTAATGGAGAGAGAGAGAGAGAGAGAGAGAGAGAGAGAGAGAGAGAGAGAGAGAGACAGAGAGAGACAGAGAGAGACAGAGAGAGACAGAGACAGAGAGACAGAGAGAGAGAGACAGAGAGAAAGTTTTTTAATCTTCTTCCTAGTCCAAAATGAGGTTTTTAAAAAAAATCAGCTCTAACTGATCACATTTTATTTGCCTTTTATTTCAATAATTTAAGTTTTCACCATCATTTTTATAACTATTGGGAATTTATGAGTATATTGTGTACAAACTTACTAGGCTATAAACTAGGAGGACAGTGCCTGAATCATCCAATCTTGTATTCTCCTGGTGCTCTAGCATTGCACACCTCTATATCCTCTAAACTTTACCACATTGTAGATAAGGAACATGATTTTGAATGAATGAATATATTAATCAATGTATCAAACATCTTTCACGCTTTGGAGCCCCTTTTAGATGTGTACAAGTTCAAGAGTCAGTGTAATTTAAAAGGAAATTAGATTAAGAGGCAGGAGCTGTGTGCTCTAATATTGATTCTTCCTCTCTCTGGTTGTATGCAGAATGGAATATTAAAGTAATGGGTTTACATTCAGAAGGCTCCAAGTTCAAATCTTCCTTCTACTCTTCACTACATGTATGACCTCCATCAAATGTTTTAATTTCACAATATCCATTTCCTCATTTGTGTAAAATGATAGATTGGCTAGATCTTAGTCTATGGTCCTAAGTCACTTCACATTCAGGGCTTTATCTTCCCCATCTTTTTTTTTTAACTTTTATTTATTTTAGTTTACATCATTCATTTCCACGAGATTTTGAGTTGCAAATTTAAAATGTGGTAGTTGGACCAGATGATGTCCAAGATTATTTCCAATATTGGCATATTCTTTTCCCTGCTTGTAGGACCTTTCTGGCTCTAACATTCCATGCTCTAAGGACCTTTCTAACTAGCAATTGATTGATAAGCAAGCATTTATTAAATGTTTCCTTTATGGACTGTGACAGAAGCTGGGAAGGCAAAGACAAAAAAGAAAAGAGACACAATCTCTACTCTCAAAATGTTTATATTCTATTATTGATAGGGCATTCCATGTTCTAAAGTCTCCTTAGAATCTGCCAGCCTGGGATAGATGTTTGTGTGGTGTGGCAGTGGTGTGTGTGTGTGTGTGTGTGTGTGTGTATGTGTGTGTCTGCACTCACACGCACACAGTGGGGAATGGGGACAGAGGGAGGGTTAGAGATTGTGTACAGGAAAATATGAAATGTACTGGGAATTTCAGTATCTTCTGCAGCCTGTGAAAGCTTAGCCTGCAGGGGAGATGAGTTAGGTTGTCAATGCATCAGCACTCTCCCTTCAGGGAAGCAACCATTAAACCTGTATCTTTATTCTTATCTGGTAGTCTGCGTTTCTATAGTTAATAGTGTCATAATTCAGGAAATCATCCGAAATATATTGATTCAGCACCTATTGTGTGCAGAGCACTCCATTAGATATCAAGGTGGGGCTAGGGTCCACAGTTTGAGTAAGACTCCCTGTTGTTATAAAGCTCCCAATCCTATCGTCTCCAGGATCAAATTAAAATTCTCTATTTGCCTTTTAAAGACCTACAGAACCTGACCTCCTCCTACATTTTCATGCTTGTTACATCTTACCCTGAACAAAAGTACATTGACATTCAGTTATACTGTCTCCCTTGCTATTCTCTGTCTCTATCTTTCTCTGTTTCTCCCTCTGTCTCTCCATCTCTGCCTCTGTCTATGTCCCTGTCTCTCTGTCTAGCTCTGACTCTCTGTCTAGCTCTGTCTCTCTGTCTCTGTCTTTCTGTCTTGACATCTTTGTTTTTCTCTCGGAGTCTTTATCTCTGTATCTCTGTCTCTGTCTCTCTGCCTGTCTTTGTCTCTCTGTCTCTCTGTCTATCTCTGTCTCTCTGTCTCTATCTCTGCCTCTCTCTGTTGTTCGTTCTCTCTCCCCCAAATTCTCATCCTCAATCCCCTATGCCTGGAACTCTCTCCCTTCTCACATCAGCCTGCAAGTTTCTCTGGTTTCCTTGAAGTCTCAGCTAAAGCCCCACCTTCTATGAGAAGCTTTTTCTGATCTCTCTTAATTCTACTGCCTTCTCCCTGTTGATTATATCCAAATTATCTTGTCTATATCTTGTTTGTATGTAGTTGCTTGTATTTTGTCTTTCCAATTAGTTTCAGTTCTTTGAGAGCAGAAACTGTCCTTTTCCTTTCTTTGTATTCCCAGCACTTAACACACAGTCCCTGGCATGAAATAGGTGCTTAGTAAATGCTTGTTGACTTAGTGACTGTCAGGGTAGGCCAGAGACTGAATAAAGTACACAAAACCAGATAATCATTGCATACAATATTACATAATATATTGCAATATTGCATGGTAACAGTGCCATGTAGTAGAAGAAATATTGATTTGGAAGTCAGAAAAAAACTGGTCGGGTTGAAAGGCAGGAAGACAAACCATAAGAGGATATTAAAAGAATTCATGTAAGAGGTGATGAGGGTCTCCTAAAGGAAGATAACCTTTACGAGCAGAGAAAAAAGGGATAGATGTAAGAGTTGTTGTTGACATACAGTCAATGAAACTTAGTGATCAGTTCGATGTGGGGATTGAAGGAGAGGAAGAATCTGTTTGTTGCTTCCTCCTGGGCCAAGGTCTTGGATTGTGATAAGGTTAGATGGGCCTCCTTGTCCTGGGAGAGCAGGATTATCTTTCAGGTCTTCCATTGGTTTATGTCTCTGTGTAAGCCGGGATATACACAGAGATGTTATTCCAAAAACAGTTTGATTTCCAGAGGTTGGTGGTCACTGATGGAAAATAACTTAAGAGTAATTCATGAATCTGTATTTGAAGAGTATGTTCTTTCAGTCCTGTGTTTATCCTTAGAGAGAGTTATTAATAAAGATAAAAGACCCTCAGGGTACCTCAGACTATAGGCCACTTGTCCTGCCCAATGACATATATCCTAGTGGTTCCTCCTTGTGTGCCTAATCCCTACGGTTCCTTCCTCATAAAACAATAGATTTAAGTAACAGATAATTAGAACTGAAAGTCAAGCTTAGAGACCATTGAACCCAATTTCATTTTACAGATGAGGAAACTGAGTCAGATAAGTTAAGTGATTTATTTAAAGTCACACCACTGGTAAGTAGGATTCAAACTCAGCTCTTCCTGACTCCCAGTCCAATACTCATCACTCTATACTGAAGCTGTATGTGCCCTATTGGAAATTTGCATTACTAGCTTTGTAATCTCTCTGATCTTTGAATATACTATAAATTTTGATAGCTCCTTTTTTCATCACTGTTTCTGCTCAGTTCCTGGGGCAGAGTGTTCGTCATACTGTCTTGGGCTGACCTAGTCTTACCAAGATGGCAGAGAAGAGAGATTTTTGGACTTAAAGTCAGGTTAGTCATGACTTGGGGAAGTCACATCCCCTCTCTGAGCTTTAGATTAACTTTTCTCCAAAATGAAGGGATCCAACTGGATTATGCTAGGATCCATTTCAGTTCTGAACATCGTAGATTCTCTGATTTTCAGCATTTACTATTTGGTTGATTGAAACATTCACTGGCGTTATTTTTTTCTCTCAACAAATGCAAAGAAAGCTCAAGTTCTCACAACTCAGGAAGATCAGAGGCACAAACTCATCTCACTAGGGTCATGGGGTTATCGGGACCCAGTGAGAGTTCCTCAGAGAGGATGGGGTTTCTCAACTGCAGTGATAGTCAGCAAGATTGAATGCTGGATAGGAAAAGGGCATCTTAGATTCCAGTCCCTTACCTTGAATCTTTTCCAGAATTTTAAGATGCGCTCTGAGAGGAGGCTGAGCTTCCTTCCTTGAAGGAAACGGGGACTGATTGAAAAAGCAATTAGAGATAATACTGAAAAAAAGGCAGAGCATGCAGCCACCAGGTAGGAAGACTACGAGATACATGAACCCCTGTCCTTACTATCACTGCTGGTGAGAGAGAGATAAGATTACAGGGGATAGGGTAGGGATGCAAAGAGAAGAGGCAGGAAAGAGTCAAGAGGAAAGAGGACCCAGGGAAATCTTAGCTCTGCAAGACGATTAAGAAGGCCTGGCTTCAGTTCTAGAGTAGAATCCTCCTTCATTCTTCTTCCAGAGCACACCATTCTCCAGACATTCTCGAGTTAACTTAGAATGATACTTGAATTATCCCTAGAAAATGCCCAACCTGGAAGAGATCTTAGAACATAGGAGGGAATAGGAGATCTGGGAAGAGCCTTAGAATACAGAATGTGAGAGTATCAGGGGTTTTAGCATGAAATGTTAGAATTAGAAAGAACCTGATAACACAGAATGTTGGATCTGGAAGGAACCTTAGAACATAACAATATAGAATGTCAGATCTGAAAAGGGACTTAAAATACAGACTTTCAGAACACAAGAAGATTTTACTAGAACAATGGAACTAGAACATGTCATAGAACATTGAACATTGATGTTAATAAGCATATTGGTGGTGTTTAGGATAATGCATAACTTTCTCAGGCAGGTTAGATCTCCAAAAATTACTAGACTACTTTTTTCTTCAGGGTTTTAGGGGTAACATTGAAGGAGTACTTGGGGATAGTAATCCATTACCATTACTCATAAGCCCCCACCAATGGACTCCCAAATAATATCTAAGAAGTTAATATAGCCTCAATATCAAATGATAACAATTAGCTTTTATAAAAGGCTACATACTGTGAAGGCACAGTAAGGATCAAAGTCCTATAATATCTTTCCAAAATCTGGGATCCACTTTGCAAAATTGTGTATGTGTGCAGCTAGATGGCTCAGGGGATTTAGATGGCTCACTGGACCTGGAGTCATGAAGACTTAAGTCCAAATTTGGGTTCAGACACTTAATAGTTCTGTAATTCTGAGCAAATCACTTAACTTCTATCTGCCTCAGTTTCCTCATCTGTGAAATAGAGATAACAATAGCATCCATCTCATAGAGTTGTGAGTATGCAATGAGATATTCGTAAAGTGCTTTGAACAATTCTTAGCACACAGTAGGTATAATATAAATGTTTATTCTTTTCTTCTTTCCCCTTCTTGGCATCTTCTGAAGATAAAGTCTTGAAGCTGCCTTTCCTTAATATATCTAATTTGTCCTTTACTTCTGAGG
>CM053587.1:285681183-285708220 GCA_028646515.1 Pseudochirops corinnae
TGGCTTAGGGAAGGAATGACATAAACTCTAAACTGGGTATCTTGCCACACAGGAGAGTAGGGGAGATGGGGATGAGAGGTGGCATGATGCAGGGGAGGGTAGGGGTGGGGGGGGTGTTGCTGGGAGCACATACTTCTGTAAAGGGACAGGGACAGGGTAGAAAATAGAACAAGGAGAAGAGCAGGATAGGAAAGAGGGACATATTTAATCAGTCTCTCACTGCATGTCCATTGTGGAGAGGTTCTGTGTAACTACACATGTACAGCCTGTATTGAATTGCTTGTATTTCCAGTGGGGGTGGCTGGTGAGGGAGGAAGGGAAAGAATCTAGAATTTAAAGTTCTATAATCAAATGTTAAATATATGTATATATATGTAATGATAATTATTATTATTACTAACTACATGCAACTGGGAATTAAGACATACAGGCACTGTGGTAGGGAGATCCATCCTGCCCTACCAGAAAGTCAGAGGGGCAAGGCGGAGGACATAGGAGAGAGCAGATTGGTGGAGGGGTTATACAGTGGGATGGCTGTTTTGGTGTGGTGGGTGGGGGAAAGATGGGGAGTAAATTTCTAACACAAAAATCTTGTGGAAATGAATTATGTAAACAAGAAAATAAATAAATGAATAAAAAAGAAGTTTACAAATTTTTCAGAGGGAGAAGACAAGTAATGAGAGAAAAGAATGGGAGAGAGAGGGGATTTGAAAGGAGGTATGAGAAGTTTTCATGCCTGAGTAGTGGTATTCTGGGTTGTCTTGTTCCTGGATAACTTTTCTTGCATAACTGCTTTCACTTGTCCTTTAAGTTCCCTGGGGAAATCTTTGCTATACCCTCTAGGAATGATTTTCTCTTATGAATTTTCTGAACATGGCATCATTCTTTTTGAGTAGATTCAAAATCTTACAGGTTATTATATTGATAAATTTGGAGTCAGAGGCCCAATGTTTGATTCCTGACTTGGGCATTTCTTATCTTTGCATCTTTGTATCACTTCACATTTCTGGACTCAGTTTCCTAATCTGTAAAATAGGAAAATAATTTATGCACTAACTATATCTTCTGGTTCTTGGGAAGAAAACACTTTATGAACCATAAAATGTCAATGAAATGGTAAGGATTATAATCATCTGTGCCTTCTTTAACTGAAAGTCTCATTGCTATAAGAAGTGAAATGCTTTTAAAAACCGCTTTTTTTGCTCCATCTTATTGAATAAGATACAGGATTCTTAGAATGGAAGCAATAATTAGAGAAGAAAGATAAAAGGGATGAATGTCAAAAGGGCTCAAAGGGGAATCAGCAATAGGATGAGAATCAGTTGGAAGTTGTGATGTACAGAAGAAAGAAAGGAAAGCTCTGAACTATTGACTGAACTAGTCCAAAGAGTGATTGTTAACTATCAGAATTTGGTTCTAGAAGAGAATGACAAGAGACCTATTATCGGCCCTTTGCAATTCAATATTTTTACCAATAACTTGAATAAAGACATAGGTGACATGTTTATTTGGTTTATGGAAGACACAAAACTGGAGAATAATGGATAACATATAGGATGAAAAATTCATGTTGCTCCTCCCCCTAATTCCAATTAACAACTATTTATTAAATGACTGTTGCCTTCTAGGGCTGAATTCAATGGTAAGAAATTTAATGAGGACAAACATAAAGTCCTATATTTTGGTTCAAAAAATCAACTTTGCAAGCATAAGATAGGAGAAAGCTAGAGAATACTTCATATGAAACTGGAACTCCAAACTCAGTATTAGTTAATTAATTAGTTAATTAGTTAACAATTAATTAATTAGTTAATGATGCAGTGTCCGAAAGAAAATGCATGAATAGAAATTCATTGTCCAGAGTGAGGTAACAGTTCCTCTGTTACCCTGCCCTAATCACACCTTATTTGGAGTATTATGCTCAGGTCTGACCACCACACATAAAGGTTATTATCACTAAGTGAAAGGCCATATGCTACATACAAATATTTTGAATATAATACATAATTGCTTTTTAGGATGCTTTGACTATTTAACAGTTCTGCCAAACCAACAGTACATCAGTGTGCCTGTTTTCCTGCAAGCTCTGCCACATTTACCATCTTCTTTTCTTTTTTTCAGTTTTTTTCAGCTTGATTTGTATGAGATAAGGCTTCAAAGAGTTTATTTAATATCTAATTCTCTAATTATTATTGATTTGTAGCATTTTAGATGTCTATCTTTACCTTCCTTCCACTTTTGAGATGGCAAAAACTGGAAATTAATAGCATGTCCATTTATTGGTGAATGACTAAACTAATTTTGATGTATAAATTTAATCGAATAATACTATGCCATGAAAATTTGAGAAAGAGGTAGTTTTAGAGAGACCTGGAAAAATTCATCAACTGATGACAAGTGAAGTTAGTTAATCAGAAGAACAATTTATACTATAACTTCAATATTGTAAAAAAAACATCTCAAAGACTTAAGAATTTTGTTCAATTAAATAATCAATAATGATGCCAAAAGGCTCATGAAGAACACTGCCTGCCTCGTGACAGAGAGATATTGGGATAATATGTTGAATAAGAATCTCATTGTTGAATGCATCTGTAATGATTATGAAATTTGAAGATCCCCTCATATTGGCAAGCTAACATGTACCTAACACTTGGTTTCCAGTTAAATGTTAAGACCCAGAGCTTATGAATCCCACAGTGGGATGGACTTGTTGATGTGGTGGGAGGAGGCCGAACAGGGAGGCGTTGGTACCATGTATATGGAAAAGTCCAAGCTGAGAGAGGTCAGAACTTCTGGGAGCAGCATCATGGAGGCAGAGCAGGTACTGCTGGAGAGAAAGAGAGACCTTCCAGGAAGGAGAAGACTGAAAGAGAGAGAACTGCCAGCGAGAGCTACCTAGTACTTCTGAGGGCCAGCCAGAGCTGCCAAGAACTGAGAAGCATGATTGTGGTACGCCAGTACTTTATCTGTTTTGATGTTACTTTGTTAGATTAGTTTCTTGATAGAGGCCTCAGACCTTGTTGTTGTGTCTATGTTGATTTCTCAGGAAGAAAGTAAGTTGATGAGGATGCTGGCAATGTGAATGAATGTTATTGTGGCTTTGTTAAGTTCTGTCTTCCCAGGAACAGAAACTGTGGGAAGGGGAACTATGGAAGCTGAAAGCCTACCTCGAGCCAAGATGAAAAGACCCCTCCTGAGGTATTTAATGCTGACTGATGATATTGTAACCTAGTTGTGACTGAGGGGTGGATGGTCTTTGTGCTTTCCACTTCCCCTCAAGAGGGTACTTAGTGGTAATTGATGATATTATAATTTAGTTGTAACCTAGGGGTGGAAAACTTTTTACCTTTGTATTTTGTGATTGACTAAATGAATGTACTTTGTTTAAGAAGGAAGACTTTTTGATTGAAGAGATTAAGACAGAGTGACCTAGGGGTAGACTTTGTGATTGACTAAATGAATGCACTTAGTTTAAAAGAGAATTTTAACTTTTGTACTTTGTGAGTGAATTAAAGATTACTAAATGATTGAGTTACTAAATGAATGTACTTTGTTTAAAACTATGTGACCACTTTGGTGAAAACTACATGGCCATTTTAGTGTTAAATTGTTGAGTTGTGACATGGTGAACATTGTATTTTGACTTTTCTGTGAATGTTTTGCCTTAATTCATTACTGAATAAATGGAAATTTCACTATGCTGTGTAAGCAGAATCTTAAAAGCTGTTCACAGCACTAGTCCTCTGGAAAGATGCTCATGGTTGGCTTTACAGCATCCAACACAAGAATATTTTTTTTGCTGAATATGCTTATTTTATTTAAGAATGCATCTTCCTTCCTTCCTTCCTTCCTTCCTTCCTTCCTTCCTTCCTTCGTTCTTTCCTTCCTTCCTTCTTCCTTTAACTCCTTTCCAGTGGGTGGAGGTAAAAGTTTGATCATAAAGACAAAAAATTTTTAAAGGACATATAAGAAAAAGTGACTAGAATGGTGAGACTGGAGAGCTTGTCATATGAAAAGTCATTATAGATACTTGATATAATTAATCTGAAGAAGACAAGGAAGTAAATGGGGTATGGTTTATGGCTTCAAATGTCTTGAAGAGGTATTCTATGAAAGAGGTATTTGTGGAGTAATGGGTAAAGTTACAGGGAAGCTGACTGTCATCCAACCTAAGTCAACATTTCAATAATCAGAGCTGCCAAAAAGTAGAACAGGTTACTTTGTAGGATCGTCAGTCAAATCAGTCAATATTCTTACTATATTCTAGGCATAGTGCTACACCTGGCATATGCCTCTGCTCTCAAGGAGTTCATAGTCTAATGAGGGAGAAATACATAAACAATTAGGTACACAGAAGGTATATATTGAGTAGAGGAAAGATAATCTCAGAAGGGTAGACACTGGCATATGGAGAGACCAGGAAAAGCCTCCTAGCACAAATGATATTTGAGTTAAATCTTGAATGAAACTGGAGAAACTAAGTGTAAGATGTTAGAGGGCAGAGCATTTCAAGTATGAAGAAAAGCTCATGCAAAGGCATAGAGTTGGGAAATGGAATATCATCATTTAAGATTAGAAAGTAGTGCAATATCTCTGGATTGTAGAGTACATGGAAAGTGGCAGAGTGTAAAGAAGACTGAAAAAGGTAGGATGGAGCCAGTGGCATAAGAGTTGTTAAAGGCCAAATGATGAACTTCACAGTTAATCCTAGTAATGACAGGGAACCATTAGTAATGACAGAGTAAGGAGGAGATGTGGGAAGATATAAGATTTAGGTAAATAACCTAGGCAACTGGGTGGTGGCTGGATTAGATTGCTGAGAGGATGAGGCAGGAAGACCAACAAGAAGCCTAAAAATAGGCCAAGTGAGAGGAGGTAAGGGCCTGACTTATAGTTGTGCTTATGTAAGTGGAGAGGAGGGGATTTGTAGGTGAGATATTATTAAGGTCAAAATGACATTATTTGGCAACAGATTACTTATGTGAGTTGACACTCCTATACATCAAGCAAAAATTATCACTTATTGGAATTACTGTATAAAAAATTTCTTTTTTGATGCAAGTCTGACATTAGATTCCTTCTGAAGTTACTTCCATCTCTGATATCCTATAATTCAATAAGACTGGGATTGCACAAATTACTAATTAAAAGCTTTGATTCAAAATCTTTCTCTAAAGACCAAGTGTGGCTAATTGTGAATGAGGTGAGCTGTCTTCCAGGTACAAATAGTATCCAAGATATGATACCAAGACTTCCAAGATCCATCAAACCCACCCACCAATGCTACCCACTTACACTGATGCACAGGAAAGAGGATACGGTCAGATAAAATCTGGAGAGCATCTGCGGATGCTTTAAGATCCAGGACTGCAAGGAATTTATGAGGGCCAGTGATATTTTTCATATATTCATCAGGAGATGGTGTAGTAAAAGGTCTGGGTTCAAATTTTAGCTGTGTTCTTTACTAAATATCATCAAACTACTTCCTTTTTCTGGCTTTCAATTTTCTCCTCTGTGACATAAAGGGGCTTGAACAAAAATGTTGTCTACAATCCCTTGTGACTCTTAGAATTTTGCTAGTTTATGATGACGATGGTTTTGGCAGAGGAAAGGAGATGTGAGAAGTGAACAGCTGGTGACAGACATGATTCCAAAGAGAAGGACTTGAATCTCTGAACTTTGGTCATCACTGCCCTACTTTAGTAGGCCCAGTGTTTAATATTTAAAGACCCACCAATATCGATCAAGTGAAATAAGTATCATTTGTTTGTTTGATTTTACTTCATCGACTTTCAGATCCATTTCTATCTCAACTTTTTCCATTATCATCATCCTTAACCTTCCCTTTCTCCCTTGCCTTTTACATCCATAGTTCCTAGAATTTTGTACTAAAATTAACCCTAGAGATCATAAGATTATAGATTTAGAGCTGGATAGGATCTTAAAGCCATCTAGTCCAATCCCCTCATTTTACACATGAGGAAACTGAGATGAGGAGAAGTCAAGAGACTGTTTTAAAGTCACATAGATTACAAGTATCAGAAGTGGTTTTTGAGTTCAGGTCCTCCAGAGCCCTTTCCACTCTGCCACACTACCTTTTCATGTAATTCAACCTCCTTATTTCACAGAGATGAAAGCTCAGGCTTGGAGAATAGAATAACTTGATTAAGGTCACAAACATTATAAGGAACAGAATATATATTTTTTAACTTCTAGATTTTTTTTTAATTAATGAGAATATATTTTCTTTTCTTCTCACTCCTCCCCCTAATCTCTATTAGTGGGTAGATGGGAAGTACTTTGTAACAAATATTCATGGTCAAGCCAAAGAAATCCCCATGCTGACCATGTCAATTCTCCCTCTTAAATTAATTACTTCTCCATTTATGACCCCACATTCCTGGTTTTAAATCCCATCTTTCTTTTATCACATCAGGTTATCTCTCTCATTCATCTAAATAAGGAGATTATCTTTGTCTTTTCCAAACTCAACCCATCTACATTTACCTTTGATCTTCAGCTCTTGATGCTGAACATTGTACTTCATTTTACAGAGAAGAGAAATGAGACCCAGTGACTTCTCTAGGGTCATATAAATAGCAATTGTGAGAACTCAAATTTATATCCATGTTCCTTGACCCCAGGTTCACTACTCCTTCCACCATGCCACACTGTTAGATAGAATTTATCTATCAGTAAAATAGAATTATAGAAACAGATTCTGGAACTGGAAGATACCTAAGATATCATATATCTCATTCTACACATGAGAATAGCTAAGTACAAGGGGACTAAGTGTTTTGCCTAAGGTCACAAAATTAGTTTTGGAAGGAGGATTTGAACTCAGCACCACTGACTCCAGAACCAATGTTCCTTATACAGTACCATGCTGCTCTGATACTTACTTGCTGAATGACCATGGACAAGTTATTTGATCTCAATGAATCTCTCCTTCCTTATCTTCAGAACAGGGATGGTCTCTCTTGTAACTCTCCTATAGGGTCATTATGAGGCTAAATTAGGTGGTGTATGTCAAATGCTTTGTAAACCTTGAAATACTACAAGGATGCCAGCTGTTATAATAAACACTGGGCGAATTGAATTGTGTATGTGTATATCTATCAACATATATTGTTTATATGTATGTATGTGTATGTATATATATATATATACATATATAAATGCCAATGAAAATTTTCACAAAATCTTTTCTCTTTAGCTTAGACAAACACATCTCCTTCCAAATGATCCTATTCCCCTCCTCCTATTAAAAGGTGACCTTTAATCAGTTTGAGAGGCAGTGGGAGATAAAGGATAAAGTACAGGGCTCAGAAATTCCAAATACAAACTCTAATGTCAATATTTTCTAGATGTATGACTATAGGTAAATCATTCACCTCCTTGATTCTCAGTTTCTTTGTCTGCCAAGTCAAGTGAACAAGTCAAAAAGCATTTCTTAAGAACTGTGTACTCTATAAAGTGTTGGAAATACAAATATAGCAGAAAGACAGTCATTGCCATCAAGAAGCATGTTTTCTATTGGGGTAAGACAACACATGAAAGGGAACTAAAAGGGAAGGAGAAAAAGAAAAAAAAGAGGAGAGGGTGGAAAAATAGGAGAGGAGTCCAGAGAGGAATGAAGACCTGTCTGGTCTGAGCACTTTTCTTAAAATTTAGGGGCTAGGAGTAACTGAGAAATCAGAAGAAGGGGACATAGGGGTATCCTTTCAGTTCCATCTTTCAACTCCAAGCATTTGTCTTTGCTGTCCCCTCTATACCTGGAATACTCTCCAGGCCTCCTCTGGATTCCTTCAAGTCTCAATTAAAATTCTGTCTTTTACAGGAAGCCCCTCCTAACACCTCTTAATTCTAGTGCCTACCCTCTCTTAATTATTTGATATTTATTCTGTATATGGTTTGTTTGTTCATAATTCTTTGTCTGCTGTGTCTCCCATTAGATTTTGAATGTCCTGAGGGCAAAGACTGACTTGTGTTTTTTTCTTTTTTTTTTTTTTTTGTCCCAGACACATGATCAATGCTTTTTTTGAGTGACTGACAGACTGAAGTTCTAGGGTGAGCACAGTGCTGTGACGTGGTAGAGAAGATCTAGAGTCATACTCCCTCTCTGATGATCAGTTTCTTTACCTACAAAATGGTGACAATCACACTTGCATACCTTCCTCATTGTCTTGTCATAAGGAAAGTTCACCAGAAAACCTAAAGAACTATTTTTGTTTGTTGTTGTCATTTTAGTCATATCCAACCCTTTATGACCCATATGGAGTTTTCTTGGCAAGGATACTACAGTGGTTTGTCATCTCCTTCTCCAGATTATTTTACAAATGAGTTAAGGCAAATAGGGTTAAGTGACTTACCTGAGATCACATAAGCTAGTAAGTGTCAGAGTTCAGATTTGAACTAGGGTCTTTGTGACTCCAGGTCTAGAATTCTATCCACTGTACCACCTAACTTCTTCAAAAAGCTATAGAAATATGATTCATTATTATTTTGGCCATTTTTTTTCTGTGGGGCACTGGTAAGTATGATTTGGTTCTTTTCAGTTGTTTCACATTAGTAATAAGAAGGGACCTCGTATATCTCTGCTACAGTCTGTCTTCCTGATGAATGCACCCTCTGCTTCCATGTATCATTTTTGAAGGTCTTTCACAGTATTTTTTTTCTTCCTCCTATAATTCTAGTGGAGTGTAAACACTTCAGTGCTACCATGGCTAGGGTCTACAACTGCCTGCATTAGAACTAGACTTAACATAATCACAACTTGTGAGAGTCTCAGTGAACTTTCTATTTTCGCATAAGCAGCTCTTGCCTCACAGGGTTGGCGATTAAAACTTACAATGGGGAAATCACAATTATAATGCAGAAAATAAAAGATATACCCTGCTCAGCAAATTAGATGATAGGTAATCTAAGTCACAGTGAATAGTGAAATGATATTCACCTCTGTGGCAATCCATATAATAGATGGAGGAAGCACAGTGGCAAGTGTTCAGAGACAGATCATAGGATCAGAGAGTCAGAGCCAAAAAGGACCTCAGCTGTCATATAACCCAAAGCTTTCAATTTACAGATGAGGAAACTAAGTCTTGCATAAGTTACATTTTGTGCACAAACAGATAATAAGTGGTAGAAGCAACATTTGAGCTAAAGTCTCCATGACAGGAAGTTCAGAATTCTTTTAGTGAAGGGAAAGACAGACCATAGTATAGTTGGAATATACCACAGAGAAAAGCAAGTGATTTGGAGGTTGGAAGGGAAGTAGAGATTGATAAATTCTTCCTGCAGATCATATACCTAACATGAAGGCATGCTATAACAATGAACAGGAGCCCTAAACAATTCAGATATATGATCTCTCTCTCATGGCATCCCGACTGATCTTTGCAAAGGTGGAGGTAGCAATGTTTCTTTGATTTTGTTTCTAATTATAAAAAGGATGAATTAGAAGTAATGGCAAGTCTGAGAGGGAATGGCTATATCACAGAATCACAGGATTTCAGAGCTGGAAGTATATTCACAAACAGTGGTCATCAAAACCAACTTGTAACTGTAGAATAATCCACTTTACCACATTCTTGAAGAGTGATCAAAGGGCCCCCACTTAAATATGTTTGTGAGAGGGAATTCACTATCTCCAGAGGCGCTCCATTCCTTATCATTAACTCCATTGATCCACAATCTCATCTATGTGGATATTCCCTCCAATGATGAAATCATCAATAAGCATTTATTAATTGCCTACTATGTGCCAGGCACTCTTCTAACTGCTGGGGATACAAATATTAAAAAGGAAGGCAGTCTCTGCCTTCCAGAAACTGACAATCTATTAGGGAAAGACAGCACACAAAAAGATGAAAAATTTAGGTGGAGTGGGCGAAGATACCTGGTGGAGGGACATGGTAGAGAAGTCAAAAAAATCCAAAATGTGTGTAGTTGGAGAGTCAAAGGACACCAAAATAAGTAAAACTGAGTGAGAAATGAGGAAATGTCTGAGGAAGCAGATCACAATCTGTCCATACTTGCCCATCCTGTGGAGCTCATGTCCATGTCCCCCCAAAAGAATGACATGGTGTGTCCAATCTATAATCCAGTAACCTTCCTTGATTTCCCTTGTTATCAAAAGGATAATAGTGCAGCTAACACAGAACTATATAATGTCAAACTTAAGATATTTTCTATGCAATCTGAAGGGATGAAAAATATTTACTGAGTACCAGCCAGCACTGTGGTAGGTTCTGTGAATATAAATAAGAAAGCAAAATAGTTCTCAAAGAGCTTGCATTCTAATGCATTCTAATGTAAGAGGGAACACATACAGGTCTGTGGCCAAGGAAATGAGTTATGTTCTGAGAAGTCACAAAGATAATGAGTAGAAAAATCAGATGATGCATTGCTACCCCCTTTCCAGAGGAAGTAGTAGTGGTGATTTCATTCTAGTTCTCAAAGAGGTCAAAAAAAAGAGGAAATGAGGAACAGAACAGGAGGAGGTTAGTGCGAAGGTCAGCACACATGGCCCTAAGGAGTGTGAAGCCTGGTGATTCAGGTCCTTCCATGAGTGGGCTCCAATGGTCAAGCTTGGAGGGGGAGCAACAGAAGCAAAAGAAGATGGCTTACTTCTGTTCTCAGGAGCTAAATAGAATAAATCTTTTCTTCAATAAAGTATTCAAAATACCAAAAGACAGCTATTGTGGGCATACTAAGTCTTCTCTTCTGCGGACTTATCATACATAACTCTTTCAACTAATATTTGAGTTTATATGTTCTCCAGTCTTGCTGTGGTCCCAGTCCTCTTCCTCTGAAGATGATCTAGGTTATTATTGTTATTACTAAAGTGCAGCATCCCAAATCTAAGACAACACTCTAGTTAGAGTCTGACTAAGTCAGAAGACCACAGAATTATTATCTTTCCCCTTTGAAACACAATGTCTTATATATGGCTATGTCACATTAAAAACTCATATTGAATTTGTAGTTCACCAAAATTCCAACACCCTTCTTATGTAAATTCTATGTATCTTCTGTCTTGAACTTCTGGAAGTAATCTTTTAAATCTGATTATAGATCAAGTTCATTTCTATTAAATCATATCTGCTTAGCCTATCATTAGATAATCATTCCTACCTAGTTACATATTTTGAATCCTGACTCTGTCATGAAACATAATAGCTTATCCGTCTCAGCATCTTGTTATCTGCCCATATCATGGATGTGCCATTTAGTCCCTTATCTAAGTACAATTTTAAACTGACTGGTTTTTCTAACTGACATTGAGCCATTAATGGCACTTTGAATTTGGTCATTAACTAGTTATGAATCCACTTACTATAGTATCACCTAGCACACATTTCTCCAGCATATGTGTGTGTATGGATATTTTGAGAAATTTTGCCAATTACTTTGTTATTGAAATATCTATGTATCAATCAATAGATAGATAATGAGAAAGAGGGAGAGAGGGAGAGAGAGAAAGAGAGAGAGAGAGAGAGAGAGAGAGAGAGAAGGGGAGAGAGAGAGAAAGAGAGAGAGAGAGAGAGAGAGAGAGAGAGAGAGAGAGAGAGAGAGTATGGCACAAATTGTTCTTGATAAAGCCATACAGTCTCTGTGATCTTTGCTTCTATTTAGGGACATTCACTTAACATCTCATTAGTCATACATTTTATATTTTTTTTCCCCAGGAATCAAAGTCAAGAACCCTGACTATAATCACCTCTCTTAAAAAATTAAAAATAACAAGTTATCACTTTTTGTTTCTCACTTTTCCAGTCCTTCAGTATTTCTCCAGTTGTCCACAATATTTCAAATATTGCTGATAATGTCTTAGCAATCTCATCTGGTAGTTTTGTTTTTTTTTTTTTTCCCCAACACACTGGATGTAACTGATCTAGGCCTGGTTACTTGAATTCTTTGAGGAAAGCATGGTAATCTTTTCTCTGTTTTCTTTCCTTTTTTGGTTATCAACTTCTATCATACATTTTTGGCTCTGTACTTGTCAGTTAAAGTATTATTCTCCTCGGTAGAGAAAGCAGATGTAAAATGAATTCAGTAGGTCTGCCCTCTCTCCGCCATGTGTTATAATTGTTTTGATCACTCCTGGCTATGGCCTCAACCATTCTTTGATCCTTCTCTTCCCCCCCCCCCAAGTAGATATTTAAAGCCTTTTTTATTGTTCTTCGAATTCCTCTCCAGTCCCAGTTCATTCTGAACTCTATCACTTGTGAAGCTATTTTTACAGAATTTGGTCACACTTAAATTCATCTTCTACTATCTGACCTTGTTTCCATATTCTAATGTGCCTTTTAAAAATTTAAGTTGTTTGATTAGTTCCTTATGCATCTACATAATTCTTTTTAAACAGTTACTCCTTTTTCTCCTCATCAGATTTTTTTTTCTTTTTTCTGCATTTTCAGAATTTCGTTTTGATGCCTTCCTTTCCCTAGATCTCTTTCTCTATAGAATTTTAGGTGATTGGATTCTACTTATTCCATTCCTAAATCTACTAAATTGTGTTCTCCCCAAATCCTTAATGTGAAAAGAGCCTGCCTTGGCCTTCTCCTATTCTTTCATGAAATAGAGTGGTTACTTTACCCCATATTTCATGTCATTTTTACATCAGCAGCCTCTTCCTCCAAGTTGATTAGAACCAAGTCCAAAATATCAATTCCTCTAATCACTTCCTCCATATTTTGAAGAATGAAATTATCCTTCATTCAAACAAAGAAATTATTAACTGCTCTGTTTTTGGCAGAAAGAAAGCTCTTTAATATGTATGGATAATTGAAGTTCCTGTCACTACTCTCTTCAACCTCAATGCCAGATTTGTGATATACTCCCCAGCCTTCTTATTGATTTTCTTTTACTTGCATGTCATTAATACAATATTGCAGAGGCAACTAGGTGGCACAGTGGGGACTGTGTGTAGATAGAGTGGGGACCTGATGTTAGAAAATCTGAGTTCAAATTCAGACACTTCAGACACTTGCTGTGTGACCCTGGGCAAGTCATCATTTAGCCAGTTTGCTTGAGTCTCCTCAACTGTAAACATGAGCATAATAATATCATCTATCTCACAGGCACATAGCAGGCTCTATATAAATGCTAGTTGATATTATTAGTCATCACTTTTTCTTCCTCCCTTTATTCCTTTCCTCTCTACTTCTCTTCTTTCACTCCTTCTTCTCTTTCCTTCAAAATGAAGAATATTCTGACTTAGATGACAAAAAAAAATGATAAATACCAGAAGTGATGTAGAAAAATTCACTATAAGGACATATAAAGAAAGATGTTTTCTGCATCTAGAGAAAGAACTGATAAATAGATGTATATATAGGATAACTTTACACACATATGTGTATGTGTACATGTGTGTATACATACATGTATGTGTGTATATGTGTGTATACATACATATACACACACAAACACATATATACACCTATTTGTGTCTAACAGTAGTCATTTCTAGGGTGGGGGAAGGGAGGAAGAAGAAAAAAGGAAATTTACATTTTACCTATTATATGTTTAGAAGAAATAGCAAGTTGTATATAATAGATTTGCAGTTCCATGTGCAATCATCTCTTTTTTTAATATATTATTTTATGGAGATGCTTGTTTTATTCTATAAATTAAAAATAAATAAATATAAAAAAAGAAAAATGGGGGCACTAATGGACTGTTGGTGAAGATGTGAACTGATCTAGTCATTCTGGGGAATAATTTAGAAATATGCCTAAAAGGATAGAAAACTATGCGTGCCCTTTGACCTACCAATACCACTACTAGGTCAGCATCCCAAGAAGAATGAAGAAAAAGGGAAAGGATTCATCTGTTCAAAATTATTTATATTAGCTTTTTTGTAGTGGCAAATAATTGGAAACTGAGTAGAATGACTGACAAGTTGTGGTGTATCCACATTATGGCAAATCACATACCATTGTGATGGAATACTATAGCGCTATAAGAAATAATAAAGAATGTTTCAGAAAAACCTTGGAAGAATTACATGAACTGATGCAAAGTGAAGTGAGCAGAACCAGGAGAACATAATATATAGTAACAGCAATATCATAACAAAATCAACAGTGAAAGACTTAACTACTGTTATCAATTCAAGGAAAGGATTCATAAAAGATGCTATCTACCTCCACAGAGAGAACTAATGTACTCTGAATACAGATTCAAGCGTTTTTTTTTTAAATTTTCTTTACTTTCTTTCCTTTTTTTTTAAAGCAACATGGCTAATATAGAAATGTTTTGCCTTACTTCATATGTACAATGGGTCTAATATGTTTTGCTTTCTCAGTGGCTACTGGAGGGGCTGGAGGGAAGAAGAGAATTAGAAGTTAAAATAAAAATAAACTAAATTAACTTAAAAAGAAGGTGATTGTTAAGACCAGGAGTGTCCAAAAGAGAGTGAAGAGAATGATAAAGCACCATAGATTCTTGTGATTTGAGGTTTGGTTGAAATTTGTCAAGATTTTTCATCTGGAAGAGAAGACTTAGAGAAAGAATGATAGCATTCTTAAAGCATTTGGAAAGTTGTTATAGGAGAGTAAACTTAGACTTATTCTATTGTTTTATGTGCAAAGGAAAAACTGGAAACAATGGATAGAAGTTGCAATGAGACAAACTTAAAATTATACAAATTATATTTGTATATAATTATATATATAATTCTACAAATTATATATGTATGTATATACAAAAATTATACAAAAATTCTTCTTTACAAATTGAGTTAATATAAATGAAATGGATCATTTCAGGACCCAGAAAGTTTCCTTTTCTGGGGTGTCTTCAAGAATGACTGAATTATGATGACTTGGATCTTTCATAAAAAAAAAAATCACTATTTAGACATGAACTAGAATAAACATCTGTAATGGATGAGGTCCCAGTTTGTAGAGCACTTTTAATTTGCCCTTGTGTCCAGGTTCAATTCAACATGTGGAGGCTTGTTGACCCTCCTTCAAGGCTTGCATAATGGAAGGGACTTGCTTTCAAATACAAAGCATATATATGTATTTTCTGACCACTTCCTGTTGGCCTACTATGTGACAACTTTTTTTTTTCAATTTGCTGCTGAATATACTTAGAAAAAGTTCGAGGAAATAATCTTACCTCTTCCCTGGCAACATTCCATTGAGGAAGACTTCTATGAACTACGTGGTAAAAGAGTGGTAGTGGGCCCAATCTCCGACCTAGCCTTAATGTGTTCATGAATACTTGTCACTCCTGATTCTATTATGGATAATCTTTCCTAATGTTAAGTAAATGAGTGTTCTGGTAGGGCTTAGAAGGTTATTAGTGAGACTGGGAGATACATCAAAGCCATCTGTGGTTCCACTCATAATCAGCACCCCAGGGCCAGTAGCAACTGCCATCTAATCCAGTGAGGATCAAACATATCATCAGAAGGACCAGCTTCAACCAGAACAACAACCAGAAATGATGCTGCAACCTCAGCTGAGCCAACTCAGCTGAGCAAGGGAATGTGTGTGATTCCTCTATCGTGATCCCATAACATTATTAAAACGTGGGGATTCTGTAAAGGGAGAAAATGACCCCCAGAGCAATGATTTAGGAAAAACCCATTAGTGCCAACCCCTGAGGAGAGCTATAATCATTTTTCTTCTGAGATCCAACCTGCTATGGAAGCCAGGATTGGGAGAGTGAGCCTGATAGAGGTAATGCATCTAGGAAGATCCTTCTCTTACATCTGTGTCTTGGCTTTTTAGCTCACCACACCATGCCTTTCAAAAATCACTTTTATTTCTCACAAATAATTTGCTGGCCACACTAGTCTAGGGGAATTTATCCTTTTGATTGTAAATTGCAGTCTTTGCTTTATTTCTTTTAGTTAGTTGCTTAGAAATGTGTCATAGGCAACATCACCAGGTGTGTACATTCCTGGGGAAAATTCATGGCACTGCCACAACTCCACTCCCATACTGCCAGTTGGAGAAAGCAAAGGAAAATAGATGAACCTGCCAGTCTTACTCTACACTCACCTTTTGCACTTATTTCAGCTAAATAACAACACACAAAAGTTAGTGAGCTAAGGTTGTTTTTATTTGTTTATTTTTAATGTAGCATGAGAATAAACAATACTGCACAAAGAAAGAAAAGACTAGGGAAAAAAGGAAGTCCAAGGGTTGAGCAACATAGTCCAGTGGAAATATGACAGTATCTTTGACTACAAGGCAAGAATATGGATTTTCTGTTTAGACTCTGGAGAGGGGAACTGGGGAACCATGGCTTCCTCCTTGGCTTGGGGTCAAAGGAATAGAGATTATAAATGGTCCAGGTCCACTTTGCACCACAGGGTGTATTAATCCTCACCCTCACATCATTCACATAGTAGAGGTGATCAGCTCTAAATGAAAGAGCTGGGGTTTGGGCACAGAGTGAGAACAAACTTTGGTGCAATCATCTCATCACATGTACTTAAAATGGAGGACTGCCACTAAACAAGTGGACCCTATTTCCTTCCCCTGATCTTTCCTTTGTTTCTTCTCCCAAACTCTTTGCAAACAGTCTTAGAAACTCTTATAGGTGTCCTTGTTCCAAACTATCCCCTTCTGGAATGTATGTGTGTGTGTGTGTGTGTATGTGTGTGTGTGTGTGTGTATACATACATATATAACTTGAAAAGGCTTATATAGCCCTTGAAGTCCCTTCAACTCTAAGATTATGTGATAGTGATGATAAAAATTTTGTTTTGTTGTTGATTATTGCAACCTACAAAACTCCCAAGTGCATCCCAAAGCACATTAAATGTAATTTGTAAATATTTAACAAAATAAATAAACATATAATACAGTAGAGATAATTTCAATTTGTGGTTTTCTAAGTCAACATGAGGATAGCAGGGATCAGTTTCTTTTTGAGTTTGACACTGCTGTTCTACCCTATACTTCCTCTGAGTTCTACATTACCTCATATGAGTATAGTTTCTTAAAATAAAATGCTACTCTGCCCACTTCTTCTAATATATTCTGAAGAAATAAGTCATATTCCAGTCAAGAAACCCATCCTGCCAAGTCTCGATGATAACTGGGAAGTCAAATTTTCCTTCTTGCCAATATATCATGCTTTGGTACATAGAGGGGATTCAAATGCTCCTTCCATTACCTTTAGAGGCAACTCTTCTGAAAAGGGAGCCCCACAATTGTCAACCAACTGCCAACACACAGGACAGGTAAGCCAACTAGATGAAGCAGTAAGGCTCCCTGAGGAGACAGGAGGTATTGGTACCTGCCATTTTGATCATCTACCCTCAAAACCCCACTAAAGACATCTCAGAATCCTGAGCCTTGGGAATAGCAGTACCCCTAAAAACACCAGATTTAATTCCACTTTAGCCCCCATGTCTTCCAATGAGTGGAGAAATAAACATGTAGAAGGGATCCAACTTCCTGACCATGAACATCGACAACTACTGACTTATTTTCATCAACAGTCAGATAGGCACAGGAGCCCTAGGAGTGCCAACATCCACCAGATCACCAGTCCTGATACTAGCCCTGCCTTCATAGCCATCATTTTGGGTGGCAAATCATGTGGACCAACTACTGACCAACTATCATACATAGGGAAAGCAAGTTTGTCTGGCTAAAGCAGAGAGGCACCCTGAGGGAGAGAAGGAAAGACAATATGTGCCATGAAAGTCAAACCACCACTGCCACCTTGTCTATCATCTCTTCTTGGGTCCTATGGAGACAGCCTAGCACCATAAGCACAAAAGTCTTGGAAATATATTTTCAGCCCATTTCCCCCAGACATCTGCCTGCACCATAGAGATTCAGCTCATGACTTCTCTTGAAGAGGTTGTAGTTACAGATACTAAAGATCCAGAAAAATAAAAAAAGTTCTTGACATCAATGTCCTTGCCAGTGCCAAATGCTTCAACACCATAAACTCATTTCCTTCTATCAGTGGAAATGACATTCAGGAAGAAGCAACAGTATCTGCTTTGCCTCCACACTCTAAGGACCATGAGACCTTTCCATCCGACTTCAGCTGAAACCTTCCCTATTCTCCATTTGAATCTGAGATCATTGAGAACAGAAACTATATATATATAAATATATATATATATACACATATATGTATATATATGCATGTGTGTGTGCGTATATACATATATATATATATATATACACATATACATATTTATTTATTTATTTGTTTTCCAATCTGTATTCTTAGGCATTAATGGATGCTTCATCTATTGAGGCTTGGACTTTTTTCCCCTGTTATTGTTGGACATGTCAATTGCTATTCATTTTCCTGCTTTATAACTACTACTATGGTCACTGGTTTTATATATCTGTGAAGGCAATCCTCACCTACACTCCATACACTTTGCAATTAAAGCCCCCTAATCATACACAGGCAATAAGGTAGAGCAGTGGATGAAGTAGCCAACTTGGAGCCAGAGAGACTTAAAGTTCAGTTTCTAACTTTGACTACTTAGCTATTTAACCATGGGCAAGTAACTTAACCTCTCTGTTCCTCAGTTTCTTCATCTGTAAAATGGGGATTACAATAATACCCAATGAGATTGTAAAAATCCAGTGAGATAACACATATAAAGTACTTTATAAACCTTAAGCTGTATAAATGCTTGCTATTGCTAATCACATCGAGAGGTAAAATTTTATAGAGCCTAGAAAACTAATATGAAATCCAGGAAGATTTGAGTTTAAATTCCATCTTTGACTTGTGACCCATACTAGTTTTTTTTTTTTTTTAGTCTATAGACCAGTAACTTAATCTTTTATGCTCCTCCCCCCCAGCAGCTCACTAAGACTATAAACACAAAACTCTACCTACAGATGTAGAGTTTCCTCACCTTAGTAGTCCCTCCACTAGTGAAATCACAGATCCATACCCTTTCCATATTCACAATAAGAGTTAATAGGTTTATTTTTGCCTGTGTCCTTAGGGATGATTTCTAATGGGATGCTTCAGGGCTCTGTCCTTGACTCTGTGCAGTTCCACAAATTTATCAATACCAAAAATGATCCACATATACTTGTCACATTTGCAGACCACACTGGGGTAGCATTTGTTCAGTGGGGCATTGCTAACATGTTGCATGGCAAAGTCAGGATCATACCAAATCATTAAATGACAGGACAATGACATTTCATAGAGTTTGATCCCTAAGGATTTTTCCTGCTTTAAAAGTTTCTCTATTCTAAAGGCTATTATATTATATTACATCATATCATATTATACTATTATATTATACTATTTCTATGTTCTAGGTCTTCTAGCAGTAACATTTTATATTTTAATATCAGTCTCATCTTGGAAAGTCTATGTTCTATTTCCCAAGAGAGTTTTTCTATCTAACACTATATTCTTTATGTTCCCTGATCCCCTCCAGTCCTGACATTTGAAGTCCTATTTTCTGAAAATTCTTCTATTTCCAACAGTCTATACTCTATGTTCTAATGCCCTTTCCCATTATGATATGTCATGTGCTTTGTTCTGCAAGTTTCCTTTCAGTTTTGCCCCTGTGTGTTGTGTGTTCTAAGATCCTTTCCACCCCAAGAATTACATGATTCTGTAGTCCCCATTCCCCAGAGTCTTTCTGCTTTGTACTTTGTTCCACAGGGCAACAGAGGTATATGTGTGAGGGAGGCAGAGAAGGAAGAATGACTCACTCACTGGAAAAGGCAAGTTCGTAAATGTATTGGAAAGAGGATAACAGCTGTTAGAAGGCCTCATTGCTTGTGGTTAACAGTGAAGTACACCTGGCCCTCTGCTTTATATGCTTGGCTCTGACAATTGCATTTGTGAGTTGTAAATCTATTGGGAAGAAGGGCTTTGAGAACGACAGCTGCCTATAGTGCCTTCTGTGAATAAGCTTGAGAGTTGGTATCTATGCTTCTTTGTAAAGGCTATAAAAAAGCTGCATCTCTCTCTCTCTCTCTCTCTCTCTCTCTCTCTCTCTCTCTCTCTCTCTTTCTTTTTCTCTCTCTCTCTCTCTCTCTCTCACATGCTGAGCTCGAGAAGAAGAAAATAAAGAGGAGGAAACAAGACACTCGATCTCCAAAATCCATGCACCCAGTTGAAAAGACATAGTCCCAACCTCAGAAAGACTACCTGAGCAGAGGGAGCATGACCTTGAGGAGCCAGTGTTCTGAGGTTAAGATAAAGTTACTGATATGAGGAGAAATTCATATGTAGAATTAGACAGTCCTTTGGGAGCCCTCATTTTGAAGGGGTAAAAGCAGATTCTTCTCTTATGGATTCTCAAAGGAGAAAATGTGATGCTGTGGAAGACATAGAGATGGAGGGAATCAATATATAATTTATAAAAATAATAAAGGGGGGCTTATATCCAGCTTCAGAATGGAGAAGAACAAGATAGCTGTATTTTTATACAAAGAGGTCTGCACTATAAGCCTAGATGCTGTTTGTTATTGTCATTTCAGTCATGTCTGACTTGTCATGATCCCATTTGACATTATACTGGCAAAGATAACAGGGTGGTTTTCCATTTCTTTCTCTGGCTCATTTTTCCAGATGAGGAAACTGAGGTAAACAGGGTTTAGTGACCTGCCCAGGGTCACATAGCTAGTAAGTGTCTGAGGCCAGATTTGGACAAAAAGAAGCTAAGTCACTTCCCTTTTCTTAGTCTTGCTTCACTTCAGGAAAACTGAGATAATGATTCCTGCCTTGCTTCCTTAGCAATACTTCTGTGACATTCACAGCAAGAATGGATGAGAAAGCAATTTGTAAACTCTCAGGCACCGTGAAGAATTATTATAAGAATGATGAACTAATTATCTTGAGGGAAAAAAGCACACTCTACAAAGGAAAATGATGGGCTGTGGGCTTAAGAGATAATAACAATCTCTTGCATCTCTAGTTTCTGAAGCACATTCATAACCATTATGCCATTTAATCTTTACAACATCTGCATGGTATAATTAGCCCCATTTCACAGATGGGGAAGCAGCAGCCCAGAGAGTTCAGCTGAATTGCTCAGGGTCACCAAGGAAGACAGTAATAAAGCCAGGATATGATCCCAGGAGTCTGGACTCACAGGCAACCCTACTAAAAGACTACCTCATGAATTGCTTGCCTATTAGCATGACAACAAACCTTCTTTAGGTGCTATCAGATTCTTCCTATGCAGAACTCATCTCTATCTTAAAACCAGAGGGTGCAATAGCCTAGACTGAGAGCAATGCAGCACTGAGAGCTCATCACTGTCTCCTAAACTTTGAATGAATAAAAGAAAAGCTGGAAGAAAAGAAAACTAGGCCCTGGGAAGCCTGTTGTTTTTTTTTTTTTCTTCCCAAAAACATCAAGGTTTAATGGAGTGAGTGGGAAGAACACTCCCATTTGGGAGAGAGCATCCATAAATTGAAATATCTTCACTTGCTAGTTATGTGACCCTGGATAAATTATTTAACCCCCCTAGATTCTATTTTCCTTAATAGTGAAATGGGACTAATAATAACTGTTCTACCTATATTGCAGGAATTTTATGGAAATTGCAGAAAGGGGACATGTAAGTCACTTTTAAACTGGAAAGTGGGTTGTAAGTATGAACTGTTGTTATCAGTTTCATATAAAGACATTTTGCAGGTTAACATTATGAGGAGGGGATTATGAAGAATAGGGTAGCCCAAAAGATGAAGTAAGAATTACCTTGAGAGCTTAGATTGTAAGCAGAGAGAAACATGCTTGAATCCTTTAACCCAAACCCTTAACTTTGCCTTCAAGATAAAAGACAAAAAGGATCTCAAGAAATAAAGGGAAATTCTAACTTTTTTTTTTACTAAGTTTGAAAGTAGAAGATTGTGATGGAGCATAAAAGAAAGAAGGACCACTAAACCCTTGTTCCCTCTTCCTAAAGATGAGAGTGCTGCACCATCTGAGGAGAAAGTATCTGCTTGTCCTCCAAGTAATGCAGATGGGGATCCACAGGTAACATCTGATGAGAATCATGCAGTAGAGGTTATAGAAAGAAGATGTAAGTTTTTGACTGTTATGTCCATCTGAAAACTACTGGCACATCAGTTTGTTTACCTGGCAACAAAAATAGACTCTTGTTTTCCAAGATATGAAAGGACTTCTCAAGACTTGCCAAATCAGTTCATAGCTATGCACTTCTAGCAATTCATGTGGGTATAAGTAGTTTGGTTGAAAGTAATTTAATAGGTAAGTATAACCAAATCTTGGGCATGGAAATGAAGGCTTCACTGGGACATAAGGCATTTTTGTCATTGCTTACAATTGAGTACAAAAGATTCCAATAAAAAAAAAATGTGGGACATGGACAGCAGTTTAAGAAGATGATATCTATGTGAGAATGGGATTGGAATTATGAACCACTACTTAAAATATAAGCATTGCAGAATCTTGTCTAGGGTTGGAGGACACCAAACAAGGGCTAATAAAGAACAGGTTTATATAGAATCATTTCAATCTAATCAAAAGCACTTTAAACTGAAAGAGAATGGGGAGAGAAAACTCTGTATATACAATGAAGATATAGATAATTGTAGGAAGAAGTATAGCAATAGAGAATGCCAAAATTCCCAGTAGCTAAAAATTACAAATAGAAGGAAACAATAAGAATCACAGACTTAACTGAAAATAAATAAATATAAATATATATATATATATATAGTTAATAAATGATGTAAATAAGAGATTCTAATGCATAGATAACACTGAGTCCTATAAGATGGGACTTGTGACTGAATTGTGATTCTAGAATTTCATTTAATAGAAATAAGCAAAAAGGGGGATAGGCACAAGCAGCATTAAATATTACAAAGGTGCATACATTCAAAGATATCCAAGAGCTGAAGAAAGGAAAAATGTTTGGAGGAAAGTAGTCATGGCAGCTAGATGACTCAGTGGATAGAGTGCTGGGCCCGGAGCAGGGAAGACTTGAGTTCCAATCTGGCCTAAGACTCTTACTAATTGTGACTCTGAGTAAATCATTTAACCTCTGAATGCCTTAATCAAGTGGAGAAGGAGATGGCAAGGAAATTTGCCAAGGAAAGCCCATGGATAGTATTGTGATGCTATGGCCCATGGGATCGTTAAAAGTCAGACACTACATAACAACAAACAGTAAAAACTATTGAGTCACAATATGTGAAAAGAGAAACAAAAGCAAAATTTAACCAGCTTTATACTACAGACACCTGAACAAAACCTGAAATGAATAAGACGCTCAGCTAAGGGATCACAAGTCAGGGGGGCAGAGTCAAGATGGCGGTGTACAAGCAGGAAAACTCTGTGGGCTCCCCTCAGTAACCACCTCGAATACCTATAAAATATGACTCTAAACAAATTTTAGAGCTACAGAACCCACAAAGTGACAGAAAGGAATAAATATCCTGCTGAAGGCAGCCCATCAGGCCTGCAGGAAGGGTCCATCCCAGTGCTCTGGGAACAGAGCCCAACGCTGCATGAGCCTGCTGCTTTAGCCTCAGGGTAGCTCTGACCAGCCATGGCTGGAGCATTTGGGGGAGTAGATCAGCAGCAGCTGTGGTGGTTTCCAGACTTATCAACCCATAAATGCCAAAGACAAAGTAAAAAGTCAGTGGAATTCTGCTGGATCTGTGGGGGACAGAGTGTAGTCAGCCCTTGACCCCAGAGCTAGAAGTGGCAGAGGTGTGGCAGTCCTGCAGTCACTTCCATGTAACTGCTTCAGAGCTCTCAGCCTACACAGCATAGTGGAGCCAAGCAAACATTTAGAGGCTAAGCACTCTTGCCTTAACCTGGCTGGATCTGGATCACTGTCTTGGGGAGTGGTCCTGAAGTGTGTGACCAGTGAGCCTAAAACTGGTGGGGGTTGTAGAGACAGCAGCCTCCTAATAGCTCTGGCAGCTTCAAAAACCCCAGTGATTTGGGACAAAGCTCTCTCCTCTGGAAGCAAAGTTCTACTGTGGCAAAGAGCACAAAAGTCAAGTAATTGAGTGGCAACATGAGCAAGCAAAGCAAGCACAGCCATCCAAATTTAGATTCCTTTTTTGGGGACTAAAAGGATCAAAGCATGGAATGGAAGGAAGACAACAAAGTCAGAACTCTTGCACCAAAAGCTCCCAAGAAAAATGTGAACTGGTTACAGGGTACAGAGGAATTCAAGAAGGATTTTGAAAATCAAGTAAGAGAAATGGTATAAAAGTTGGGAAGAGAAATGAGAATGATGCAAGAAAATCATGAAAAGAGAGTCAACAACCTGACTGAAGAAAATAACACCTTAAAAAAATAGACTAACTCAGATGGCAAAAGAGGTCCAAAAAGCCAATGAGGAGAAGAATACCTTACAAAGCCAAATTTGCCAGAGGCAAAAAGAATTTCAAAAGCTCACTGAAGAGAATAATGCCTTCACAATTAGATTGGAGCACATGGAAGCTAATGACTTTATGAAAAATCAAGATACTATTAAACAGATTGAAACAAATAAAAAAAATAGAAGGCAATGTGAAATACTTCATTGGAAAAACCACTGACCTGGAAAATTGATCCAGGAGAGACAATTTTAAAATTGTTGGACAATGATAAAAAAAAAAAAACCATGATAAAAGAAAAAAAACCTAGAAATCATCCTTCAAGAAATTCTCAAGGAAAATTGTCCTGATATTTTAAAACCAGAGGGAAAAATAGAAATGGAAAGAATTCACTGTTCACCTCTTAAAAAAGATGCCAAAAAAAAAACTCCTAGGAATATTATAACCAGGTTCTGGAGCTCCCAGATCAAGGAGAAAATATTACAAGCTGCCAAGAAGAAACAATTTGAATATTGTGGAGACACAGTCAGGATAATACAGGATCTAGCAGTTTCTACATCAAGGGATTGAAGGGCTTTGGCATATGATATTCTGGAGATCAAAGGAGCTAGGATTAAAACCAAGAATCACCTACCCAGCAAAATTGAGTATAATGTTGCATGGGAAAATATGGTCATTGAATGAGGTGGAGGATTTTCAATCATTCTTAATGAAAAAAACAGAACTGAATAGAAAATTTGACATTCAAATGCAAAAAGCAAAAGAAGCATGAGAAGGTAAATAGGGCAAAGAAATCATAAGAAACTTATCAAAGTTGAACTCTTTACATGCCTACATAGAAAAATGATAACTGTAACTTATGAAACTTTTTTCAGTATGAGGATAGTTGAAGGGAATATATAAATGTACATATGTATATACATACATATATGTATATATAGGAGGTTATATATGCATATGAATACATATGTGAGAGTTTGTATATGTGTGTACAAGTATACATAGACAGAGGGCACAGGATCAATTGAACAGAAAGGGATAATATTTATAAGGTGATATTAAGAGGTGAGAGAAGAATATAATGAGAGGAGATGGGGAAAGATAAAATGGAGTTAATTATCTCATATAGAAGAGGCAAGGCATAACTTTTACAATGAAGGGGAACAAGAGGAAGGCAAAAGGCAATGGGTCAACCATACTCTCATTTAATTTGGCTTAGGGAGGAAATACATACACTCTAAATTGGGTATCTTGTCCTATAGGAGAGTAGGGGGGAAGGGGATGAGAGGGGGAGGATGGAGGGGAGGGAAGGTTGGGGAGAAGGGTAGTTAGAAGCACACACTTTTGTAAAGTGACAAGGACAAAGTAGAGAATAGAACAAGTGGGGGACAGGAAAGGATGGAGGAAAATATAGTCAATTTTTCACAATAATTTTGCTATGGAAAAGTTTTGCATAATTACACATGTACAACCTATATTGAATTGCTTATCTTCCGAGTAAGGGTTGGTGATGAGGGAGGAAGGGAAAGAATCTGGAATTTAAAGTTTTAAAATCAAATGTTTAAAATTATTATTATTATTATTATTATTATTGATTTACATACAACTGGGAAATAAGATATATAAGCACTGTGGTATGGAGATCAGTCTTGCCCTACCAGAAAGTCCGAGGCAGGATAGGGGAGGATATAGGAGAGAGCAGATTGGGGCAGGGGGTATACAATGGGATTGCTGTTTTGGGCTGGTGGGCAGGGGAAAGATGGGGAGAAAATTTGTAACTCAAAATCTTGTGGAAATAAATGATGTAAAGTAAAAATAAACATAAAAGTGAATTTAAAATAAATAAATAAATTTGAAGGCTGAAAAAACAAAAGAGATCATAAGTCCAACATGGAGACATGGGATAACACTGATGGAATATTTGAGTAATGTGGACATGTCTAAGACGTCTCACTGTTAAAAGCAGAGCAGGTAATAGTTCATTGGCTTGCATCAATGGTAATTTCATCCTTCACAAATGGTGGGAAAAATGAAGAAAACTATTCTTTCATATCTAACTTTGACCAACAAGGGGGAATCAGGTGCTGAAGACCCTTCCATCTTAGAAACTGTGATAGAGAGGGAGGGAAAGCCAAATATAGTGTGACATGCCTTACAGATTTTGGGAAAATGGATTTCAAAGGGTTCAGAGAAATAGAAATAGTAGACTTCCTAGTATAAAATTTGAGAGCAGAAATAAATCCAGGAAAGTGAAAATTGTTGAGATTAAAATTATGAATACATAAACAAATAAATGTATTTGGTACAAAAAACAGAGATATGTTGTACAGTGAAAGAATGTGTGTGTGTGTGTGTGTGCCTAAAGAGATTAAAATGCTTAATAAGGAAAGCATTGACCAACTTAGATTTTTAAAGGTATGTATCAAAGATGGAAACAAAAGTATAGAATGCAAGAAAAATGCAAAAGTGTGACAAGATCTGATATGAATAGTGTCGGGAGAACTGAAACTGCTGGCAAAAAATGTACTAAGAACCTTGAGATTTTTTAATTAATATATTTTGATTTTACATTTATTTATTAAAAATATCCTTTTCGGGGGGGCGGAGCCAAGATGGCGGTGTAGCAGCAGCAACATATCGCAGCTCTCACATAGCCACCCCAAAATACCCATAAAATAGGACTCTAAACCAATCCTAGAACTCCAAAACGCACACAAAGATACTTCCCACTAAAGTCAGCT
>CM053587.1:285708720-285732772 GCA_028646515.1 Pseudochirops corinnae
CTATACATGATTGCACGCCACCATGGGGGGGGGGGGGAAGGGAGGGGAGAAAATCTGAAACTCAAGTGATTGTGGAACTGAATCTTGTAAATTAAAAGTAAATGAATAAATAAAAAAAAATTTTAAAAAAAAAGAATATTTTCAGTGAGTCTATGTGAAAAGATAAATTTACATCTTAAATACTTTTACTTAACTACAAAAAAAGATGTTCTGTTCCCCTGTACAATAGTCTGTAGAACATTAAATATAACATAGCAATAGCAGGAGAGTGACTTATCAAAGGACTATTTCTATCTGAACATTATAAAAATGAGAATAGAATAATAACAGTAATAATAAATCAGAAGTTTGCTATCTTTCATTAATAGATGACAAATCCCCCCTACAATCAAAACATATCTCAAAATATCCTTGAAAATTCATCAAATGACCTGTTCTGGAATTAGGTTATTATCACAGTCAGAACAATTTTTCAAATTCTCCTAAAAATAACATTGATTCTTAAACATTTAAAAATTCTTTTTTTTAATTGCTATCACCATGCCAAATACTCAACATTTCCAAGCTATATAGGAAGAAAAACTTTCAAAATATAGAGGCCCAGCAGAAGAAATCTAAATCATTCAAGGAGAAGATTCATGTCATCCCTGTCACCTTGTCAGCTGTTGGAGTTGTTCCAAAAATGCTTTTGGTGATCCTACTAAAGATGTGTTTATATACCAATACCTCTGTTCAATTATCAAAAATAAGTTATTTTATACACGTATATACTTATCCACATAACACTAAACATGAAAGATATTAACAAAATAGTGACTTGTCCCAGGAGCATTTCTATTTGAATCCCATTGAAAATAATGATACAATACCATCTTCCATTTATATACTTTGTTTTGCAAAGCATTTCTGAAACATTATATACTTTCATCTTTACAAGAACCTTATGAGGTAAGTGCTACTATTATTTCCATTTGATAAATGAGGAAATTAATGTTTAGAGGTTCAGTGTGTGAACCAGGCTTGTGAGTATCTGAGACTGACTTCAAATCCAGTTCTTCTTGACTCCTTGTCTAGTACTCTATGACATATGACATGACATATAACACTCATAAGACATACATCTTTTCCTCTTTCTAGACTCGGCCACCCCCTTTCCTTAGCACAAACTTCTGCATTCAGCAGATGCTTAATAAATTTATTTGCTGTTATATTGATGAATGGTGATTTCCTTGCTCCTGCATTCTCATGGATGTGATCTTATTAACTCTCTACTATTTAATCAAATGAAGTTCAAATATTTACACTTCTAATTCACAGTGATTGGAAATGTAGTTTTTTGAAACCCCCCGACACTATACCACAAACAAACCCACCTTTGTATCCAGAGAGGTTAGTTTCAGAATGATTTTCTAAGCCAAAAAAACTAATTCAGGCCCAAAAATGGGTCATAAATAAGTCCTGTTTTTATCATTTTGTGTTAAGCCAGATGTCTCTCTTCGCACCTCTATCCCCACCAAAGGACTCTTTTCACTAGGTCAGACACAACCACAAAGCACCTGACTACTGAAAGTCAACATGACTCAATGATTCCTCCTTCCCAGAAGATGAATCAAGGAGAACAAACCTCAAACTCTGAAATATCAAAGTAGAAGGTCTGTAACAGAGACAAGGGCACCATCTATGTAAAGGAGAGGATTCTGGAATCAGAAAAGGGTTGGCATAAGAGACAGAGACCCCCAGAGAAACAATCCTGCTTGGTGATTGATCATACTATGCTCAGTGGAGGTGATGTGTGAACTGTGCCCCAACTTGGCCTGAAAACTAGCTTTATAATTTTAGTAACAAGTTATCAGATTCTGTTCTAATCATTCTATGATCCTTGATTGTTTCGGAATTCCATTTCTTCAGAAAATTAAAATGCTTGTTCTGTTCCTGCTTTAAAAAAAAAAAAAAGAAGATGAATCAAGGATTTCAACAGCTCTCCCAGTGATATATTCAACCCTTCAAACCAAGGCTTAATTCCAACTCAGAAGCTGGCTTCAGCCAGTCAGCCCTCCTTGTTTTTGGTCTTGTCATTAAAGATGGGATGAGGATACAACAGGAAAAGAAAGGGAAATGGGAACTAGGGCAGCACTCAGAGCTGTAAGAGTCTTCCAGAAAATTCCTCTGAGGTTTTGAACGAGACATTTAATGAGAAACCTGTAGCCCTTCAATCCCAATTTGTTGTACCCAAACCCAATTCCCAGGTCACTATACACCACCTGATATGTGGCCCACCATTAAGCCCCTTTATGTTTCTATCTTTGTCTCTATTCTACACTCTGTAATAGCTTGAAACAGCTTAAAAGGCATAGTTCTAGGCATTGCCCAAGGCCTAGTCCCCTAACTCCCTCTTTCCTCAAATCAGCATTACTGTACATTTTCCCTAAATCAGGAAAGTACAGGGTTCAGCCTAGGGTTATGGTACAAGACTATCTTATGTAGAGACCACCCTCTCTTCCAGTGACCAAGCAGGGTCCCCACACCCTTTGCCCAGAACATGACCCTGGCCTGTTCTGGGGAATTCCAGTCCCCCTTACTCCATGACCCTCTACCCTGCTCTGGAAAGTTGCCCATGACCCTCCATCCTGTACCCTCCACCCTGTTCTAGGAGGGACCCCCATGTCACAGAACGGTTGCACCCTTGTACCCTTGAGCCATGTTCCCAAATTAGCCCTGAGCTATAGATCTAATCAATCACTGTTCTTTGCTTCTGTAAGTCATTGCTTCTGTGAGCTCCCCTCCCTGATTGTGGTTTTTGTGGTTTTAGCCTTTTTAAAAAATGGTCCTATCTTCAATGGACACTACCAATTTGAGTGAACATTCTAGTAGTCACCTGCTTGCTCAATAAATCCACACCTAAACTTTACCTTGAACCCAGGTCTCTGCTCGCTCTTATTCTCTGCACAACAAATTGAACTCGGAATTCTGAAGGAGAATGAGAGATTCACTAGACCAGAAATGTTTTGTAAGCTGAGTCTTCCCCATACTCATGGTAATATATATGAGGATATGAATGATATGGGATTTGCATAGAGTGTGGAACTCCTAGTGTGGAAACTTTCAAAGACTATAAGCTCCTTGAGGGCAGGAGCTGTGTTGTTGTTGTTATTGTTGTTGTTTTTTTTTACATTTTATTCTAAGTACCCAGCACAATACCTGTAATATAGCAAATTCATTCTATTGGATCTGTTATGTCACCTATCTAGTTGTCCCACTGCAATACGCACATCACAGCCCACCCACATCTACATATCCACTGTGTGTGTGTGTGATTTTTATACATACTCTTCCATATGTTCACCATGGAGAATCTACCTATAAGCACCTAGAGGCCTTTTTCATTTTATGTTGGCATCACAATGATACAAGTATAGTTCTTAGGCTGTCCACCCATTATCCCTTACTCTAACCACATGACCAGTCTATCTTCTCTTCCTTGAATATATTTCCTGATAATATCTCTAACTCCTGTTTTTCCTTGATTTTCCTCAATTATGAAACCTTACAAAAAATGGTACTTAATCAATACTTGTTGAATTAAATTACCATGAAACTGAACTCCCCCTGCTTCAAATGCTATCTATTGTAAATGAATCTTACGGACTGATGTGCCCTATGGAGGTACATGGAAGTTAATGGACCCACCTAATGTCCAAAGCTAGTAAGCATCAGAGAAAGGATGTGAAACAAGGTCTTCCTAATTCTAAACCCAGTATTCTTTTCACAACAGTGACATAGAAACATGGACATATAAAACATTAAAACTAAAAGTTACTCCCAGGGTTCTCTTATTCAATCTCTATCTGAGGAAGAATATCTTTTCAACATCCTTAATAACTAGTGGCCATTCAGGCTTTATTTGAGCTCCTCCAGGGGTGGAAAATGTACTATTTTTTTTAAACTATCCCATTGTGGAACATCTCTGATCACCAGAAAATTCTTCCTCATATTAAATTGAAATTTGAGTTTCTTTGATTTCCCCTATCTGGTCTTAGGTCTGCTTTCTAGGGGAATGTACAACAGATCTGCTCCTTCTGTCATTTCAGATGCTTCAAGACACTGATCATGACTAATTACTCGCTGTTTTGGTGAAATTGAATCCCAGAGAGAGCTCAGGGTCACACAATGAACTAGCAACAATGCCAAGACTAGGATCTTGAATCTCAGCCCTGTATTCTTTGCACCAAACCCCATTACTGCCTGCTGCCCTCAGCCTACATTCTTTTGAAGTAAGAAACAAAGCTCATGGCTGGCCCTTAGGAAAGGTGGGGAATTGGACAAGCTTTCTTGGCATATTCATTTGCTTCCTTCTTCATAGTCTATGGTGTTTTTTGTTGTTGTTGTTGTTGTTGTTGTTGTTGTTGTTATTGTTGCTACTCCATGAAGCTCCACACTTGGACAGGTCCCCTCTGACTGTGTCCCATGCTCTAAAATTATTCTATCACTATTAAAACTCTAGTAGTGCTCCTATCTCCACTAGAGAAAAAATAATCTGAGAAGTTGATAAATTTAAGGTGTCAATGACTACCAGTGCTTTCTTTTTTTTAATCTCAAAAGGTATTTATATCCTGAAAGAGAACACCATATAGCAGTAGATTTCCCAAAGACTAAGGTCTAATGATGGAATTTCAGCGTGGCAGGCTGGTGTAGGAGAAACAAAGTAGAATACCCTCATTACTACTACAACTATGACAAGTACTACAACTATTACAATGAGGACTTGGACTAGGCCTATGACTATGCTTATGCCTGTGCCTATGCCTATGCCTATGCCTATGCCTATGCCTATGCCTATGACTGCTATACTACTGCTGCTGCCACCTCTGCTACTACTACAAACAACAAAAAAATCAACCATAAAAGCAACAAGAACATCACTTCACAGAGTAATAGTAAAGGCTGAAAATAGATATATCTTATTGAACTTAGTGAACCTAAGTAGTATTGATTTTACAATGAATGGAGCCTATGAAATGGACCCAATCCAAAAATGTAAGCAAAAGACCCTCCATAGATGCCATTTACATAAACTCAACCAAAGATATGTAGACAAAGAAATATTCAACTAATGGTTAAGTAGATTTATTTCTACAAATTGAAGGATTTATGATAACCATGCAGGATCAGGTCTTTATTACCAGAAATTTCAAAAAAGATCATTCTTACATAGCCCAGACTTATTGAGCAATACAGACTTTGCAAGTAGATGTTAGAAACAGTACAAAGTATTGTCACAGTTTGCAAAATTTAGTGCCGCTCAGATATCTAGAAAGCTATGGTCAAGTGTCCAGAATTATACACTAGAGGTTCACTATTCTTCATAAACTAAGATGAAAAATCACCCTCTTGCAAGTCAAGTACAAACCTGAAAATATTCTTGAGAATCTAATAAATACATTGTACTGGAGGTGGAACATTATTATAGATAAAACTATTGACTATAATTGCCCAGACATAACCCTGACCCACAAAAATTTAAGAAGCTTTTTAATAGATTTGTCATACTGAATACTCCTATCCTCTAAATTACATTGAATGAAAATCTCTCAAAATATAGAATACTAGCAGAAAAAAAATCAAAACCATGTGGGAACAGGAAGGAATTAAGTAACATCTCCTCTGTGGCCCTGTCTATTGCTCTAGATATCCCAAAGATGCCTTTAGAGAAGTTAATGGAGATGAGTATGTATCACAATACTCTTATTTCATGGAATAGTCATTTCATTCCTTCCCCATGCAATAGTTTACCAAATATTAAACATAAAAGTGTATAGTAACATATATCAGGAATTTCCTGAGCTCCATCAAAAAGAGATGAGAAGAAAGAAATAATAGCGAGAGAAATAATAAAACATATTTGTATCACTTTACAGTTTACAAAGTAAAGCATCTTCTTCAAAGTCACCTTGTGAAGTATACAGTAAAACTATAACCCCATTTTACTGATGAAGAAAATAAGACTCAGAGTGCAAGTAATTTTCACATGGAATGGTGGCAAGGGCATTGAACTGATGTAATTGGGAAGCTTAAGTTTTAAAAATAAGGATTTATAAGCATCTATGTGACAAGCACTATGATCAATGTTGGCAGTTCAAACAAGGCAAAAAATAGTCCCTACCCAATAGGAGCTCATAGTCTAATATAACTATATACAAATATTGTATGTATAAGTCATATTGGAACTAGTCTCAGAAAAAAGGCACTAAGATTAAAGAGAACCTGGAAAGACTTCTTACAGAAGGTAAGCACAAAGAGCCCACAAAAAGGCGAGAAAGAAAAGTGATAATGATGGTAGTTCTACTATAAATCGCAAAGGCCCATAGAAGAAATGGATGGTGAGTTCCTAATGAAGATAACATATTGGACCCAAAGTCATAATGGAATCAATCAATCAGTCAGGCATACTTTATTAAGCACTTATGTTCCAGGCACTAGAGATAGATGCAAAGACAAAAATTAAACAATTCTACTCATTTACATTCTATCTGAGGAAACAGTACTTCCAGATATAAGAGTAAATACAGTCAATCTTCAGCTTTCAAGGGGGTAATGTTCCTGGAAATGGTGGGAAGGTAAAAAAAAAAAAAAAAGAATATTGATACATTGAACCTATGGGAAATATGGGGTTAGGTTCTTACCACCATTAAAAGCTGTACTCTCTCCCTAGAAATTGCTGAAAATAGAGTTTTCAGCACACAATTCATTATAACAAAACATTAATTCTGATAATATGCACTTTTACTAACACAGTAACCATGAAATAACCTATAAAATGCAGCTGAAGAAGAGGCAATGCCTGATGGGACAGGAAGGGGAAGGGGCGATTATGTCAGAAGAATATAGAGTTAAAAAAAAAAAATGAAAAGGGGTAACCTGCCATTTCTAAACTCCCTTTCACCTCAATGGATGTGTTCTCCAGTGAAAAGCACAGGCCTCAGAATGAGTCCCTGACCCCAATCAGATCTCTGAACTCTCCAAAGGATGGATATTGCAGGGGCAGGTACAAGAGGCAGGGGAATGGGGGGAAGTGGAGCTCTCACTTAACCATGAGAGCATCTGAAAGATGGTGGGAAAGACCTTACCTCATTTATTCTCAAACTTAGTCACTTTCCCATTTTTTTTTAATTCCCTCATCCTGCTCTTGAAAAGTTACTTTAGCACCTTCTAAAGAGGATTCACAAACACATTTATTAATACTTTCTTCCTTTTTGTAGATATAACCCATGCACGGGGAGTCTTTACGCTACAATGGTAGTGTGAGCAAGACCATTGAAGTACCTAGTAGAATGCCAGCTGCTAAAAAGATCTGTATGCATGTCTTTCTCATTTTTTTCTCTACTGTACATAGCCCCAAATGTGCACTGTTGCCAATACAAAAGTGAAAATGAAGTTACTAATAAAATCACCAGAATGCTTGAAGTCTAAAAAATTAAAAGGGCAGATGTTGAGACTTGACTATACAATATGCAGACAAAGTAAAATCAAAGTAATTTTACTTAGGCATCACAAGCAAATCCTGCAGTAGCTGGGGGAGATGGGAATGGGTCTTATCGATGAAATAGCTGAGCTTTAAAGCATACTGGGAGGTGATGAGGGAATGTGGGGCCATTGGTACAAGGGTTATGGAATATTGTATGTCAAGTACATGGTAGATTTGCAGTTTCTTTTTCTTTCTTTCTTTCTTTCTTTCTTTCTTTCTTTCTTTCTTTCTTTCACAAACCAAACCATTTAATTATGTCTTCGAAGTTAAACAATATATAGAGCTCAATCTCAAACCCTGAGGCTGCTGAGGCAATCTCAGGCTCAAAAAGTAAAGTCCCCTGCTGTGGGATCCTCTACCAAGAGTTCAGGAGGAGGGACAGAATGCAGGCAGATAAAAGACAGTGGGTATGCATTATGCACAGTCTGGAAGTTTTATGTTCTGCTGGGGACAGACTCAAATGGTCTTAAGGATGAGAAGAGGGCAGACAATGGTTTTGCAAAAAATGGTTTTAATGGGGAAAAAATAAAGTAAGCTACACTCCATCTTCACTCCTCACTTCCCACGCAATGCTTGAACCCCAGACCATAACACCCCAATAACACATGCCTGTGTCATAGCTGCCATCCTGGGTGAACTCAGTCCCTTTTACCCTCTATTTACTTGAATGATCCCACAGCAAGGGCCTTCCCTTTCTGAGATAAGGCAGAGAACTATCAAAATGACATTATAGCAAGCACTTGACTTGAACCCTCTAGCAGCATACTCATTTAGCATGCAATATTTTAATTTCCAAAAAGACAAAAAAACCCACACCAAGTTTTATTTGTTCTCCTTTTTCTCTTCTTTCTTGGCATCGCCCTTTTCCTTATCTTTGTCTTTCTCCTTTTTGTCTTTCCTCTCCTTTTTGCTCTCTTCCTTTTCCTGCCCCTCTTTCTTCCCGGCATCCCAGTTGGCAATCTTGTTGTTGATGAGGTTGTACAAGACAACCACTGAGCGGATCAAGGAGGCCAAGTACACTGCCACCATTTGGTCATTGGTCTTCAGGTAAAATGCCTTGACAAATTCTTGTAGGTTGACATCAGGCGACAGATTGAAGACATCCTGTAGCTGGTAGGTTATCTGGTGGCTGATGGGCAACTTGCCCATTGCCACTTTCTCCAGGTAGCTCCTGATGTCCAGAAGCTTGGAGTTCAGTCCCTTTAAGCCATGGACCTGATTCGTGAAACACTGAGAAAAGGGTGCCCACTCTGGTGTCTTTGATGTCTCAGAGTAGGTGCTCCACTCCCACTTCTGCTGCCTCTGCTCCGATTTCACTGGTCACATGCTCAAATGTCTTGGAGGTTGGAGTTTCGTCATCAGTCATCATGAACTTCTTCAACAGAAATATATGCTTCTGGGCAGCCCAAGGTCCTTTGGCTTCAAGTCAATAATCATCAATACCCAGTTAAGACTATATCTTTTCATGAGTTCATTGATGGCAACGTCATTCTTGTGTAGTTTTGGGCCTGTATGGTATCATCCAACTCTTCTTTCTCTGGCATTGACCTTCTTAAACATTCCATATATATTTTCCAAATAGTCGTGATCAAGAAACCAGACTGAGTCATTTTTGTCATCTTCATCAAAAGGAACTGCAAAACTGTTGGCTACATAAAGTACTTTTTTCTGCCATGACTCTAAGAGCACACCAACAACACGTTTCTGATTTACAACTTTTTCTATTCGGTTGAAGTGATCCACCACACTGAGGAGCACCAGGGGGTGAACCACGACCTTCTGCACTGCCTGCTCAGGCATCGCGCCCGTCAGCTAAGCCTGTGAAAGTCGGCAGCCATGGCAAACCCCCTAAGCAGCCGCGGCGAACCCCCTAAGCAGCCACAGCGAACCCCCTAAGCATCCACAAACTCCAGGCTCGGGCTCTGTTCTTTCTGCAGGCTCGGGCTCTGTTCTTTCTCCTGCCTCACGCAGTCGCTCTCCTTCCGCTCCCTCTCCCTAGATTTGCAGTTTCATGTACGATCATCTTTTTTATTGTACAATGTTGTGGAAATGCTTGTTGTTGTTGTTGTTGTTTTTCTTTCTGTGAATTGAAAATAAAACAGACCTCAAAAAAGTAAGAAGCGGAATGTAGGCTAGATGGACTGAAAGAGAGTGTGACTCCACCTCTAACTTGCTCTGTGACTAACCAGGTTACATAACCTTTCTGATCCTTTCTTCTTATATTGAGGGAAAGGATTAGAACACTGAGTAAAGGGAAATAGCAATAAAGGATCTAATGAGTAGAAATCAGAACATGCCTCTTTCTCCTCAGCAGAGAGGCAAAGATGACTAGAGTAGAATTTTGTGTAAATTGTCCAATTGTATCATTGTAGTGGGCATAATTATATTTTGTTTTTCTTTGTTATAAAGGAGGATTCAATTTGAATCAAAGGCAGATGGAGGGAAAATGATGCCTTTTTAAATTCAGAAAAGAACTATGAAATAAGACAAAAGGCATCAATAAAACATTTATTTTGAAGAAATGAATGAAAGACAAATTGAACAAGAACTGTCTAAGGGTCATTTCAGTCTAATATCACATGATCCTTTATTTTGGAAGCTGAGAGTGAGGTTCAGACTTTCTGGAGATCATTTGATAGGAGCACAAGATTTCTATCCTACTTAGACTGCCACAAGGGAGGAATATATTACTGTTCAAGGAAGGTAGTTGTTACTCCTTGGAAAATGGAGTTGAAAGCCTGAGGGCAGAATGAATTGGGACTCAGGGACACTAAAAATTTTGAGCATAAAGTATTCTTAGCTCCCTGCTCAGCTGTCTGAGAGGAGATTCTTTATTAATGCTTCTTGATTTGTTGACTTGATTGTTGAAATCACCTAGCCCAATTTCCTTAGTTTATGGATAGGGCAATGGAGCCCAAAGAGGGGAGACAATTATTGTAGTTTATGCATGAATGCAGATCTTCTGAAGGTTAGGGGCTCTTTCCATTATAGCCTACTGTCTCCTCAAAAATAAGTTCATTCATTTCATTTTCACAAATATCTGTAATTTGCCTACTATGTGAAAGAGTCTGTACTTGATGTTTAGGTATATAAATATGTAAGAAAAATTTCCCTAAGAATTAGAACTATGACAAAATGCCATAGATGACCCCAGGCAACAAGTTCCCCATCATTAAAGGTTTGAGGGGTTTTTTTGTTGTTGTTATTGTTGTTCTGTTTTATTTTGTTTTGTTTTACCAAATATTAGATAACCACTTTGGGGGAATTTGGTACAGAGGATTCTTGGTTACGTTAGATAAATTGGCTTTTCTGCGGTCACGTCCAACTCTGATAGTCTATGCCTATGAATGAAAACACAGTGGTAACAGGGGAAATAGCTCCTGTAACTATGATGCCAATTAGAATAAGTACAAAAATAGGATTTGATGAGGTACTTGGACTAAGGGACGGAGCTTGAAGGAACAAGTAAATATTTCATGAAGGATGTGGTATTTAGATTAGGTCCATGGAAAGGACTCTAGTTCCCAAAAAGATTGGTTAGGTCAAGGTAGTGCCCTTGATCTTTAGAATTACTCTCCCAACTACAGCTAAGATTGCTATCTTGGGCACCCAGAGAAAGGCTCCTAGTTACATATTCAAAGTCTAGGTGTATTCTCAGAGAAGTGTATTAGATAGGGTATTTAACGAGAGGGAAATGCTAGTTCAGTTGCTGCGAACATCCGTAAAAGTCTGTGACCCATACTGTCAGCTCATACAGACAGACTCCAGGGGAAACTGGGCTCAAGCTTAGAGCAAATACAGCAAAGTTCTTAGAAATTATTTTTGCCAGAGTTCTTAACATATTTCCCTTAGGTATGTTGTAGCTCTTCTGTTGTTGTCTTTGTAGTCTGAAATATGCATTTCTGTTCCTGGTTTTTGAAGCAAACACGTTGATCAACTGTTCTAGGGATTATTTTTCAGGCAATGGGAAGATAGGAAGTCCTAAATCCTACAGATCCTTTTGAAGTTCATAAAATCAACCTCTCACAAAGCAGGATGGGGAGGAGATTGAGGCTGAGATAAAGCCCAGGGTTCTAGTCTTTCACTCCAATCATTTCCTTTTCAGGTGCTTAGCTGGAACATTTTCTTTTCTCTGTTGCAAAGTATCCCAGATTACAATGAACTTTATGGTTTTATATAGGCCCCAGGGGGCATGACCAAATCTTCAACCAATCCAAACAGAGCTATTTCCCCTAGGGAAGTGTTTAAGCCTTATTCATTCAAAGGAATTATCTATATATGTTCTCATCAAACGTATCTGTGCGAGACATCACTTATTTTAAGGAGAGTAGGGTAATTGTCTAGGTTGTCTTCCACCTTTAGAGTAGAATGGAACACTAGGTCAAGCCAAGATCAGCATCATTAGACACAAGCTATTGATGTAGTGATTCTTTTATCTCTCATAAATGGAAGGACCCTAGTACTGATCAGAGCTTGCCCATAGAATGCTGGAAGCACAGAATTCAGAAATGGAAGAGACCCTAGAGATTATCTATTCTAAACTTTTCATTTAACAGGCAAGGCCCAGTGACTTGTCTAAGGTCAAACAGTTAGAAAGACCACATAGACCAAATTCAGACTCAATCTAGAGGCAGCTAGGTGGTGTAGTAGATAGAGTTCTGGGCCTGGAGTCAAGAAGATCTGAGTTCAAATTTGACCACAGATACTCCCTGGTGATCCCACGCAAGTTACCTAATATCTGTCTGCCTCAGTTTCTTCAATTGTAGAAGGCACATAATAACACTTTCTAAGGGTTGTTGTGAGGATCAAAGAAGATAACATTTGTAAAGTGCTTAGCACAGTGTCTGACACATAGTAGGCATTTAATTAATGCTTCATTAAAAAAAGAATAACCAGTTCAGAGTGTGTGACAGTTTCATTGCCCTTGTCTCACAGACCTACAGTGCACTACCCATCTGGGTAAGTGACAACAGGTTGGATAGAAGGAGGGGGAGGGAAAGGCACTGTCAGCCTAGGGGGCAGGCTCAGAACTAGCCTGGCCATTACAGATAGACAGCATGGAGTGGGGCAAGGCTTAGATGCAGTGAAATAAGAAAGGATAGCAGAAGGGGAGAATTTTGTCCACATCCTCCTCTTCCCCAGGGATAGATCTGTTGGTGGGTTTTTTCACCTTAGTTCCATTAACACCTTCCTCCAAGTTTTACATTCCCAATCTCCCTCCAGACAAAAGCTGCTATTAGCTTCTCCTTAGAGGCTCTAAATCCCTGGTGCTCAGCAAAATTCCCTTCTGATTGAAACAGCAGCGTTCAGGCACTCTGAGCCTTTCTTCAGAGCTCATCAAAGCTGCTCAAAAGGAAGATTAACAACTGCATCCCATCAGAGGTGGCATTGTAGCTCACTCCCTGCCTAAGCCATGCCTAGCAATCCCCAGAAAATCTTAACCATAGAATTTTAGAATGATAGAATCATAGAATGTCAGAAATTGAGAATCATAGCCAATGTGTGTTAAAATATTTTAGATTCAGAGAATACTCAAAATCAAAGAATCCCCAAACCACAATCATCAAACATTAGAATGTCACGATTATATTATTAGAATATTCATATGTTAGTATCAAAGACATGGAATCTTGGAACCAGGGTTAGAAAATGAGAGTGGTAGAATAATAAAGTACTAGAATCTCAACATCATCATTATAGAACATTTGAACTGTAAAATCATTCTGTTATATCCTGATATATTCTATATCATTAGATGTAGAATAGGCCTTGGAAGTCATCTAGTCTAACCTCCCACCTAATTCATAGATCTCTTCTAATATAATATAATGTGAGGCAATATAATTCAACACAGTACAGTAGAATATAATAGATCACAATACAACACACTACAATACATCCCTGTCTAATGGCCATCAAGGTTGTCCATGAATATCTCTTTTTATGGGAAACAACCAGCCTCCTAGGGAAGCTACCCTTTTTGGATAGTTCTGAATGTTAGAAAGCTTTTGTTCATGCTGATCTCTGCCTCCCTCTAACACCCATTCACATTCAAGATAGATTGAAAGACAGAAGAGCAGAAGAATATCTAGGACAAGAATGTTGACCTAGAGTGACAAAATTCAGGGGGCATTTATACATATCTGCACTTGTGTTCCTTCCTTAAGTGGAATTAACACATTGCAAAGATAATTAATTAAAATGAGATGCAACAAAATGGCTTCCTTCCTCCTTAACTCAAATGAGTTCTCTGACTTGGTCTAAATGAGTTCGGTCTCAGATGAAAGGCTTTGCCATTTTCTGGAGGTCTCTACTCATGGAGATAAGTATCTGTTTCTAAGAAATGAGGCCTTGTGTCCCCTGATTCAAGGTCTCAACTTAAGACCCAGCCTTATGTAACAGTAATCAATTTAGCAGATACTTAGCCCTTAGTAGTAGCTTAAGGCCAAGTATGGAAGGTGTGAGCTCTGTCTTCTGTTGCTGCCATGGCAGGAAGGCGTTGGCTGAGACAGGAGGCCAGTGTGTGTATATAAGAAGAGTTCTAGAGAAAGAGAGACAGAATCAGGAATGTTCCTCCTGGTGGCTCCTGGTGGAGGAAACAGGATTGTCCCAGCATCTGGGAGCTGGGCTTGCTGGACTAAGGACTGAGTTGTAGTTTTCTAGAGACCTGAATCTGGTGAAGGCTGCCTGGAAAGCTGCCTGGAAGGCTGAGAGGCCTGCCTGGAAGGCCACCTGGAAGGCTGAGATTCCTTCTGGGTTCTAGGGCCATCTGAACTGCTGTAGAAGTGAAGAAGCATGACTGGGATAAGCCTTTATGTGTTTGTGGCTTGGTGGATCCTTGAGTTCCAGGCAACAGAAGTGGTGAAGAGTCTGAGACGTTCCAGACCCTGTGAACTTCAGTGTGTAACAGGGACTGCCTGGAGGACTGGACAAGGACATAGGAGCTGTCTACTTCTGAGGACTGGATGAGAACCTGGGAGTTGTCTGCTCCCGGAATCCAGGTGACTGTTTGGTAGATTCACGTAGGATCTGGGACCATAGAAAGGGATCAAGGGAATCAGACAGACCACCTGGAGTCAAGATGAAGAAAAGGCCTCTCCTCAGATATAGAATACCTGATGAAATTGAGATTTGCTGGACAGGGAGGGGTAGAGGGTTTGTGTGGTTTCCTAATGATTGTATTTAGTGCCTGATTGCTAGATAAATGACTGATTAAGTTAATCTATAGTTGCCCCAGGAGTGGAAGATTGATTATTGTATTGTGAATTGATTGAATGATTAAGTAAGGAGGATTTCCCCCTTAGGGAAACCAGATAATTATTCTTTTGTTCTTAGTTCTAAATATTGTGGCCACTGTAATGAAAACTGTGTGGCCATTCTAATGGTAAGCTATTGTGAACACTATATTGTAATTTTCTGTGATAAGATGTAGTATTATGAATATTATATTGTGATTTGTTGTGAATGTTTGCCTTGATTTGTAATGGAATAAACAAAGTGTTCATTATACTGTATAATCTCAACCTTAAAAGGTGTTCACAGCAGTATTCTTCTGGGAATCTGCTTGTGCATGGTGTTACACCCTCCCCTCAAATAAATTTGATTTGAGGGAATTTTTTTTATGCTCTGTGCACCAGAATTACTCATTTGGGCTCTATGGAATAGAAGAAATGATAAACAGTAATGGACAAATCATGAAATCTTCAAAAATTTGGGATGCTCATTCAACAATGCCAGGTTCCTAAGTTTTAATGAGCCTATACATATGGTAAAAATCCGGGTAGTTAGTTTGGGGAGGCTTCTTGGATGAGGCATTGTTGACACTGATCTGAGTATTACATAAATGTTGCTATTTATACCATCTTGGACAAATCATTTAAGCTGAACTCCTTCTGTAAAATGAGGGGGGTAGATAAGATGACTCAACGATTCATAGTTCTGCTACTTGCTGTGTGTGAGACCTTAAGCACCTTCACCTCTGTAGGCCTCAGTGTCTCCCTTTGTCACTTAATGAGGTGGGGCTAAGTCCCCTTCCAACTCTAGAGTCTATGATCCCAGGAAGGGTATTCCCATCTGGAAACTAAGGCACATTTCCCATGCAGGGGATCACAGTACAAAATTCCTTCCTTTACAGCTTCACAGGAGGCACATACCACACACCTGGATCATTAGAACTCATTGGCAGTTCTGCCTTACTCCTGACATTCTGCAAAGGAATCAACCAGTGCCATACTATGTGATCCAATGCACCCCAACCCAATCTCTTCCCATCCCATCTAATCCGACAAAATACAACACTGCACAATACAATACAAGCAACACAAAATAATATAACATAACACGACCATACAACTCAACATAATACAACATAATGCAGTACAATGAAGTACAATGCATTGCAGTGTAGTATGGTGTGATACTGTTTAACAAGTGTATTGGTAATGGAATTTGGAGATGCCTCTGTATTGGGTTGGTTTTTGAGTTGAGTATTAAAACCTAGAGCTTGTGAATCCCACTTGTGGGATGGACTTGTTGATGTGAAGAAAGAGGGCTGAACTGGGAGGAGCCATGAATTGAGAGAGAGGCTCAAGCCTAGAGACGGCCAGAAGGACTTTGGGAGAGCACTATCCAGTATTGTGGAGCCTGAGTTGCTGAGAGAAAGACTGCTAAGAGCCCGGAACTGCCCAGGACTTTTGAAACTGTCACCTGGACCTGCTAAGAACTGAGGAGGCATGGTTGTGATGCCGGTATTTTGTCTGTCTGTTTTGATGTTGTTTTGCCAGATTCACCTGATGGTGAAGAACAGTGTTGCTGTTGTAGAGGTCCTGGAGCCTGGCTGTTGGTTCAGAAGCCCCAAAGGAGGATTTTCTTGTGGTACTTGCACAGAAATCCTGGAAAAGGGCCTTGCTGATGTTTTCAGGGATTCTGGGACTGTTCTACAGGCAGAGAGTGACTTGATGAGCACACTGGCTATGGCTTTGTTGAGTCTTGTCTCCCCAAGAACTGAGATTGCTGAGGGCTTGCCTCGAGTGAAGATAAAAGAAGGCCCTTTCCTTGGGTATTCAATGCTGAGCTTAACTTTGTTGTGACTTAAGGATGGATGGCCTTTTGTGCTCTCCTGCCCCTTTTGAGATTCAGGGGTGGAAAGCCTTTGAGTTTTCTTTGTGCTCTATGATTGACCAAATGAATGTACTTTGTTTATGACTGGAGACTAATCTCCATTTGAGAAGAGATTTTTGACTGACTAAATGAATATACTGTCTAGGAGTGGAGTAGTACCTGGACTGAATTGAGAACTTACTTGCTAAAGGAACAAGTTACACTGTATTTTGACTTTCTCTGTTCTGTGAATGTTTGCTGAATAAATGGGGTTTACTATGCTGGCAATCCGAACCTTGGAAGTTGCCTTTGCTTGGCATTACAATAAGATAAAGCAACCCTGCAGTATAGTACAAAATTACACCTATTCCATGAAGAGCCCCATGCTCAGCACTAGGAGAATTGCAGAGTTCAAATAAGACATGGTCTATGACAATAGACACAGGAAGAGGGGTTGGAGAAGGGTCAGGGAAGACTTCCAAGTTGGGTTTCAATTTAAAGAATGGATCGGCAACTGGCAAGTGAAGAAGAGAAGCCATTCTAAGAATAAGGAACAGATCAAGGAAAAATCTTGAGGCAGAATAACAGAGGGTATGCACAGGAGGGAGATCACTTTGGCTGGAATCCAGAATGCATGAAGAGAGATAGTATTAGATGAGACTGAAAAGGTAGAGGTGGTGCCATGTTGAAAGCTTTGAATGCCAGGCATAGGAACGCCCAGTATGCCAAGATAGTGCTTGCAGGATTATACAAGCTGTCGTTGTCATGACCTACCTTTTTAATTTCCACATACACATGGCCAACAGGATGGCAGCTGCTAGGGAACTCTAGATAATAAGACTTTGATTGCTTTCTAAAGTACCTTGGAGGGCAGTCAGGCTGAGGGAAACAGGAGCAGAAGGTGGGGGAAAACATCACAACATCACCACTTTCCCAGAGAGACCAAGATTTCATTCAAGGACTTTCTTGGAATGCCCTTCTCTTTTGAAATGCAAAATGTGCCCTGGGGCATATGGAACTCTCCCAGAAGCAAAGACCTCAGAATATGCTATTCCACAGAACTGGCTGGCAACTCTGAGTGGGGTCACAGTTTTATTTATAGCCCTGCAGAGGCAAGGCCATGACCCCAAAGATGACAGGGTTGCTATGAACTTGGACTCCACATATTTTTATTGAGCTCTTTGTTCCTGGCTCAGCAGGAAAATGAAAACATTAGGAGAATTTGTCTCTGATATCAACAAGTACTGAATCCAAAGACCATTGAATCCTATCTTCAGATCATCATTTACACACTGATCCTTCTTCAGGTTCTATTCCCCTCAGTAGAATGTAAGCTCCTTGAGGTCAAGGCTATTTTTTAATTTTATCTTTGTGTTCCCACAACTTAACATACATCCTGGTACACAGAAGATGCTTGACAAATATTTACTGTATTTATATTAAACAGCAGCCATCTGAAGAACACTTAAAGTAGGACAACAAAGAGAGTTGGGAATTTCACATGAAAGAACTGAGGATGTCTAGTTTGGATGAGAGAAGACTTAGGTGAGACTTAGCTATCTTCATGTATTTTAAGAGTTATCACATGGAAGAAGTAATTGACTTGGTCGGCTTGATCTCAAAGGGCACAACTACAAACCACAGATTGGTGGTGAAGGCCACAGATTTCCACGGGATATAATAAGGACTTTATTGACAATGAGAGGTGACCAAAAGAATAGTAGGTTACCTCAAGAGGTGGTGAGTTCCCTATCTCTGGAGACCTTTAAATGAAAGCTGTATAATTGCTTTCTCAGGTTTACAGGATTACAAAAATAGAATTGAAAGGGAGGTCATAGGCCAATTAATCTAAATCTTTTTTTTTTTAAGACCAGGGAGTTCAAGGGAGTTTTCCAAGGTCACGTAGATAGCAAGTTTCAGAGGCAAGATTTGAACCCAGGTCCTATGACTCAAGTTAGTGCTCTTTTTGTTAGCATGTTGTAGATGGAATTCATCTTCAGGTCTAGTTTGAATTACATGCTTCATAGGGTCTCTTACAGCTCTGATTGAAAGTAAAAATTATGCTAGTTTAAACCCAACATATTGAAGTACTTCCTTATGATGAAAGTGGTTACACAAGGGAAATGAGCTCCACAGCATGTCCACCATGCCTGTAATTCTCACCTTCTTCATCTCTATTACCTGGTTCCCCCAACTTCCTTCAAGCCCTGGTTTCAATCCCACCTTCTACAAGAAGGCTTTACCATTCTACCTTAATGTTGATTGTATCTAATTTATTCGCTATCTTGTATGTGCATAGTTTATGTACATTGTCTTCTCCTTTAGAATATGAGTTTCTGAAACCTGGATTTTTTTTTCATTTCTTTGTATCTCCAGAATTTAGCTTAATGCCTGGGACATAATAGGTGCTTAATAAATGCTTGCTGAGATGAAATGATTCCCCCTATCACTGGACTAATTTAAGCAGAATCCATACAACACTTCTCAAGGATGCTGCTTTGGTATAGATTAGGCTATTTGTTTTTTGAAGTCCTTTCTAGCTCTGAAATTCCATGATCTTGGGAATCAGCATTTAATTTTTTCAATTGTATTTGGGGATACAAGGGTCATTTTCTGGGGAGGGAAGGAGAATCATCAGGCCACTGTTGATTGGCGGCTTTAGGTGTATAATTAGTGTCTTACCAGCTTCAGTGATTTCTAGGCACCAAGAAGCTTGAGATAAAAAGTTATATTCTAAGAGAGAACAGATAGGAAGGGACTTTATATCTGTCAAGGGTAATTATGATCCTTACTCCCATTTCTATGGCTCTTTAGGATTTTCAAAGCATCTTTCCTCATAACAACTAGTAAAAGAATTTTATCCACCAAAGATGACAAAACAGAAAAATGACAGTTGTTGGAAAGGCTGTGAGGAACAAGGCATACGAATGAACTGTTGATTGAGCTGTGAATTCATCCAGCCATTCTGGAAAGCAGTTTGGAACTACATCATAACAGTCATGTAGAAATATTGCTTCTAGGTTCTACATGCCAAAGAAATCAATGAAAGAAGAAAAATATCCACATATATAAAACTATTTATACCAGCCCTTTCTGTTGTAGCAAAGGAGTGAAAAAAAAGGGTTCCCATCATTTGGGGAATGGCTGAACTAATCATGTTATATGAAGGCAATGGAATATTATTACTCCACCAAAAAGGGCACAATTTCTGAGACACCTGAGAAGACTTGTATGAACTGATGAAGAGTGAAATGAGATAATCCAAGAGAACAATTTATACCCTAACAATAACATTATAAAGAAAAGCAACTTTTAAATACTTTAGAAACTTAAGAATTGCAATGGCCAACCAAGAATCCAAAAGCCTGATGTGAAGCAGGTTACCCATCTGTTGACAGAAAGATAATAGTCTCAAGGGGAAAAAGGAGAAATACATTTTGGAGCATGGAATATATATATATGGATATGGCCTCCTTGATGGCTTTTTATCTACATGACTTGTGTTTTTCTTCCCTTTTATAATAAGTGATTTGGGGGTGGCAGCTAGCTGTAATGTTGCCAAAAAATAGAAGCAATGAAAGAAAACTGGGTCATCAAAGCATTTTTTTTAATACACAAAAGAGAACAGAAGGAATTTCAGAAAGAAATACAGACAAGCATAATGGCTTTGAAAGTAACATGTTGAATTTATTATAAACTTTTTTTAAAGGCAAGCTATATGTAATAGACTCACAGTTTCACATATAATCCTCTTTTCTGTACTATTTTTATAAAGAAGTATTATTTTTTGGTGTTCTTTTAATTCAGTATTAAAGAATTTTAAAAAGAATTAATGCCCACATTTTGCAGAAGATGAGATTGAAGCTCAGAGATCTTACATGCTTTGCTCAATGTTATAAAACTAGTAAGAGTCAGTCAGGATTTGAGTCCATTTTTCTAAACTTCAAGTCCAGCACTCTTTCCAAAGTGCCAAGCATATGTGAGGAATTCACATCATTATTATGATATGTGTATAATTGTTAATTGATTGATTGGTTCAGCCATACAGGTGCCCTGGGATCTACTCTTGGTAGTTTCCCATCCAGAGGCAAAGAATGGCAACATAATGAATCACAGTTCATTTGAAAAAAAGTGCACCCCAGGATACTGTCTAATATGACTTTATTCTCCTGTAATGAGCTTATAATGGCTAAGGGGCCTTGAGCTGAAAAGACTCTTGGTATCCCGAAGCACTTGATGCAATTTCCTCTTGTTTAATGAGCAGCTGTTTTCCATTAGCATTGATGGTAGTTCCACAGTTGACCAACTTATACAGCTGGACACATCTGCAGTTATTCTGCACACATAACAGTTCAGGTGCCAAATTTTCAGGTATCAGGTATAGGGAGCAGAGATGACAACACCATAGAGTCATCAAATGTCTGATCTGGAAAGGACCTTAGAGCATGGAGTGTCAGAGCTGGAAATTAGAACAGTGCTTCTCAAACTTTTTGGTCTCAGGCCTTACTTTAAAAAAAAAATCAATCAATCAATCAATTAATTAATTAATTTACTTTTAGTTTATAGCATTCAGTTCCACAAGCTTTTGAGTTTCAAATTTTCTCCCCTTCCCTCTCCATCCCCACCATGGCAGCATGTAATCTGACGTAGATTCTACAAATACTTTCAGGTTAAACATTGTAAAGGAGAATTATAACCAATGGAATGAATGAGGAAGAAGAAGCAAAACAAAATAAAACACAAAAGAGAGAGAGCAAGTAGTTTGCTTCAATCTGCATTCAGACTCTGGATGTGGATAGCCTTTTCCATCATGAGTCCTTTGGAGTTGTCTTATAATCTTGCATTGCTGAGAGAAGCCCAGTCTATCAAAGTCAGTCCTCACAGATACAATGTGTCTGTAATTGTGTATAATGCTCTCCTGGTTCTGCTCCTCTCTCTCAGCATCAGCTTATATAAGTCTCTCCAGGTTCTTATGAAGTCCATCTGCTACTCATTTCTTACAGCACAATGGTATTCCATTGCATTCATATACTCACAACTTTTTTAGCCGTTCCCCAATTGATGGGTATTGCCCTGATTTCCAATTCTTTGCCACCACAAATAGAGCTGGTATAAATATTTTTCCACATACAGGTCCTTTTTCTACTTAAATTATTTCTTTGGGATACCACCCTAGAAGGTATTACTGGGCCAATCAGGCCCACACTCTTAAACATTTTTGTAAACCTCTCGAATCACGTGGGTCACATATATCCATATTTATTATACTAAACCTTAAAATGTCTTACTATTATTAGTAAAATAGTTTTGACCTCATAGACTCCCTTAAAAGGATCTATGGGAACCTCCAAAGATCTCCAAATCACATTTTAAGAACAACTGCTTTAGAACATAGAAAATTTAATATCAGAGCTAGAATTGACCTTAGAACAGTGGTTCTCAACCTTCCTAATGCAGTGACCCTTTAATACTCGTATGTGGGTGGGTCTGCATGTGAGTGGACCTGCCTGGAGAGAGATAGAGGAACAGTGTCTGGGTTCCTAAGACTATTGGAAATATGTGTTTTCTGATGGTCTTAGGTGACCCCATTTGACCCCTAAAGGTGTCGTGACTCATAGGTTGAGAACCGCTGCCTTAGAATATAGCATACGGAATATAGAAAGTCAGAGCTAGAAAGAATTTTAGAGGTAATTCACCCAATGTCCATCACTTTACAGATGAGAAAAATTGTTACCCTCAGAAGCTTGAACCTTTGTTTCCCCAGTCATTTTATCTTTCACCTATCACACTTGCTGCTGCTGCTCATCCTTCATTCTCAAAGAGGACCAATCACAAAACTGAAGCTCACAAAGGTGAGTTAAATTATCAAAAGTCACACAGTTTGTAAAGTGATTGAGAAGGGACTAGAACCAAAATCTTCTGACTTCATGTCCAACAAAATTATTTCTGCTATTGGATGCTACATCTCAAGAAGTTGTCAACAACCTTGCCCACAAAGACCTCTCTTTTGGGAGGCAAGATTCAGACACACTAGACGCTAAGAAGTATTTGTCTACCTAAAAAATGTTGCTTGTATTCAAGGCCCAGTTACTGGCAAACAGGGCAAACCACCATCATAGGCATGCAAACATTATCCAGACCTACAGTGCCAGTGACACGCTGACAGGAAGAAACTGGACCTTATCTAGTAAGGAAGATAAAAATATACAACATCTTGAGAATAGTTGAAAGAACAATCAGTTTCAAGATCTGGCTTTACAGAGAATATAGTCTGCAAACTATAGGTGCCATCTTGGCCAGGGAGAATTCTAGAACTGATTTTTAAAGAGACAATTGGTGAATATCTAGGAAAGGTATCAGTGATTTCAAAGAACAGGCATGGCTTTGTTTATTGAGAAAGCCATTCACTAAGAACAAGTCATGCCAAGACTAACCTAATTTCCTTTCTATGGACAGGCTTACTAAACTAGTAGATGTCAGCAATTATATACTTGTAGTTTACCTAGATATTAGAGGAAATATGGATCAAGTGCCTATACTACTTTTGTGAAGATGGGGATCTAAAAATTAGACCAGGGGTCAGCATACTCTGGCCTATGGGACAATATGATCCTGATATTGAATAAATATTGATATAGTAAATGTTGAGCTAAAATATTTTCATATAAAAAGCTTTATTGTATTAGAAAATATAAAAATCATACCTAGCTTTCTGATTCTACAAAAACAGTCAGTGAGACAGATTTCTGCAGTTTGCTGAACCCTGGATTAGACAATATCACAAGCAGAATAAGCAGCATGGATAGTCATCAATGGAATATAATCATACCAAAAGAAACAACAAAGTTGATGGTTTTAGAGGAATTTGCATAGACATGTATGAACTCGTGCAGACTGAAATTGAGTAGATACAGGAAAAATAGTTTCTAAAATAATAACAACATTGTTAAAGTTACAGTTTTGAAAGACTTAAAAACTCTGATCAATGTAATAGTCAGTGATGACTCCAGGGCATTGATTAGGAAGAATGCTCCTGATAGAGGTAATAAACTCAACAAGCACAATGAAGCCTATGTCCTTGGACATAGAATTAGCTTAGTTTGACTACATATTTTTTCCAAGGTTTTGCTTTTCTTTTTCTTTTCATAATGGGAAGGGAGATGGATGGTATAAAAATAAATAATTATTAACTGAAAATAAATAACAGTTTAAAAAGTACCTATTTATAGTTCAGTGTCAAAATGGCAGGGAGTATCCAGGGGAGTACCTGTAATAGTAATCAGTTTAGCAGGATACTTAGCACTACTAAGTGCTAAGTGTGGAAGATGCAAACTGTCCCACTGTTGAGAAGGCATGAACTCCCCTGTTGATATGGAAGAATGGGATTGGCTGAGCCCCTGTTGATGTGGAAGAAGGGGATTGGCTGAGGTG
>CM053587.1:285733272-285754361 GCA_028646515.1 Pseudochirops corinnae
AAACCTCTGCCTTTTGCTTTTCCACTCTGGAGACCTTTCGGCCGGACTGCTGATCTCCCCCTTTCGCAATGCCCATCCTCAGCTGTCGCTAATCTGCTCACCTGAGAGCTTTCTCTGCTTCTCCCGCCCAGCCGCCCCCGGGGCACAGCCGTGGCTTCAGGCCAGGCTGGTTTCGGTTCGCAGTGCTGATATGGTTCCTTGTAGCCGAGCTGACTTTAGTGGGAAGTATCTTTGTGTGCGTTTTGGAGTTCTAGGATTGGTTTAGAGTCCTATTTTAAGGGTATTTTGGGGTGGCTATGTGAGAGCTGCGATATGTTGCTGCTGCTACGCCGCCATCTTGGCTCCGCCCCCCCCATTGTCTGGAACTCTTGAACATGGAAATTATCCATGAAACAATGCTCAATATTTGTGATGACTCTCTCTCTCTCTCTCTCTCTCTCTCTCTCTCTCTCTCTCTCTCTCTCTCTTTCTCTGTGTGTGTGTGTGTCCTTCCCTCCCTTTCTTTTTGTCTTTCTTTGTCCCTCTCTTCCTTAGCTTTCTCCTTCTTTCTCTTATTTTCTCTTTCTAGTTCTCTCTATCTCTATCTGAAAGCTAGATTTTGAGATTGTATTGTCTAGGGAATGTAGTATCTCCCTTCTTTCTCAAGGAGGTTGGGTTTATTAAACAATGCTCCTGAAGTGGCCTCTTGAGCTCTGTTTAAGCACATGCCTCCTAAGTTTTTTATCTATAAGATGTTATTGCTGTGGTAGAGGAGGGAGGGGCAAAGAAGAGATAGAAATCCCTTTGTTGCATTCCATATAATGTATATGGAATTAAGTTGAGGAATAACTCCTCAAAGTTTCCCCAAGGGCAGTCTTTTCTCTAGAGCTCATTCCTAGGACTGGGTTTTTGCCCTAATTTAAATTTCTTAGGGTGGGGTAAGTTGACTTTTTAAAGTCACCAAGATCGTGGTGAGATGATCAGGTATCCTATCAATTACCAAATCCTTCCCCCAATAGCCAACATTTTAAAAAGTATTCGGTTGTTTATGCTCTTGTCAGGTTGTTTCTGTAACTCCCTTCACACCCAGTTATTGAGTTGTTCAGGAAATTACTTGGTACTCCATTATCGGATTGTTTTGGAAAACTTACCAATTTGATCAGAGACATCTCTTGGTCAAACTCTTCCATATACAAATAGATAAACAGAAATCTAGAGATGGAGAGTAATTTAAAATCACAGGAGTCTTCAATGTCAAAATAATAATGATAGCCGACATTTATATTAAACTTTAATTTTTACAGAGTGCTTTCCTGATACAACCATGTGAGGTGGAAAGGGCAAATCAAATTATCCCTCTTCTACATATGAGAAAATAGAGGCTTGGTGAGGTGTCATGACTTGCCCATGGTCATGCAGCTAATGAGAATTAGAGCTATTATTTCAACCCAGGTTTCCGAATTCTGAATGAGGTTCTTTTTTCCCCATTATTCTATGTCACCTCTCCAAACCCTACTTGAGTTCAGATCTCTTGTCTCCTGAACCAGCAGTCTTTCCAATGTATACCTCCACCACCAATACTGTCACACATAACTCCTAGGGATGTCACCATAAGGACTATTACCACTATTATCCCCAGTCTCACTACTGGTCCATTGGAGAGTGGACTATGGTTCCATGGGAGTGGTGGGTGGGAAAGGAGGGTTTATATTAAAGGTAAGAAGAGTCTCTCAAAGAAAGTTTTAGTGGGGCAGTTGAGACAAACTTGTCTTACCTCATGATTTTGTTGATGTCTCTTCCTGAATATGTCCATCTTCTAGATTGATACCCCGACACAAAATTGTTCAAAATGTACAAATGGAGATGGACCCATTGAACTGAAAGAATACTCCCTACCCAGATAAAAGTATAACTAAAACTTTAGGGGGAACAGGAGATAGGAGAGCCTGGGGGCTCTCTTCCAATAGGCCTTGAGGAAATGTGCCTTTCTAGAAGTGGGAGAATGAATCAGACTATCCTAGAAAAAAAAAAAAGCAAAAGATAGACGTGAGCAAAAAAGCAGAGTTTTCTTTGAGATAAGTCGGCCAACTCCCATGCAAATTCTTCAAGGAGAATGCAAAGGGGCCCATCAAAAAGCTTCATTTAGCACCAAAGATGGCCAGAGCATATGTTGTGCTATTTCTGTATTTCAATAAAATAAAAACGCTTTTAGAAAAAAAAAACACAACAAAATGTCAGCAACCATTGAGAGCAATTAGCATCATATTGTGGGCCAAATTGTGCATTAGTCGGAGTCACATGATGGTAACAGGCTCTGTTTAGTGCAAACCAACACACATACAGATACATTAATACATCCTCACAAACTCAAACACGCTCACACTTATATATGTATCCATATACATAATATACACACATACCAACAGATAGTTGTTGTACACACAAAAACATGATTTTTTCTCCACCTCTTATATTGATTTTATTTTTTGTATATTTTTCATTTATTCATCTGTGTTTGTGTTGCATGCCTCTATCTCCCCCACTCCTGCTACTCCCAGGGACGTAAGCAATTTTAGAACATGAAATTTGTTATTTGTGTTTTTATATCCTATTATAGTATCTGGCACATAGTAGGGGCTTAAGGAGTACTTCTTGAATTGACTGGAATTGAATAAACACTCAAGACACTCACACATACACACACACACAAGTATCTCTCTCTATATATATATTTATAATGGAGAGAGATATATAGTTACACATATACAAAGACAAATTAATGTTCATTGACTGATCATAGGCACCAACTTAAACACACCCACACACACCCACACACACACATACACGCACTATCCAAACATGATAACACTAAATAAAATAAATATATTGGAATTAATTAATAAAGATGGAATTCACTCCTATTCGCAGCAAAGTACAAATTTTGAGTTGTCTCCAATAGTGTGGTTAGGTTGCATTAAATGATTGGCTCTCATATGATCATAGGACCAAAACTGAGATCTAGAAGGTCCACAGCAGTCATCTTACCCAAGCCTCATATTTTGTAGATAGGAAATTGAGGTTTAAAGGGCTTAAGTGACATTTTAAGGACAAAAAGGATAGAGGTAGAATTTGAACCCAAGGTTTTCCCCTCTCTTTCTAATGTACCATTGTAGCCTTTTGTGCACATGTCTGAGAAATAGTTGTGAACAGTGATAGGACCAAGGCAGTTAGCAAAAATGATGTTTAAATTGAGTTCATGGTTAAAGTTTAGCTTCTGACCTGTGTTACAGTTCAAGGAGAATGTAAGGAAGTTTGTATTCACTAGGTACAACCTTGTGTACAGCAAACCTTATTACATGTTGAAGGTCTGAAGTCCTGTTGACTCAGTTTCTATAAAACTCTCTCTTTTCTTTTAAATGCATATAACTTTAGGTCTGTTTAGCTTCTGATCAGTAGAGAAAGAGCAGGTTGAGGAAAACAAGATCTCTAGATCTACAGGGAAGTTAAATGGAGAATTCACATAGGTATATAACTCCCTTTTGACTTCTAGAAACAAGTAATATTTAGAGGCCATTCAGTTCTAGGAGAAGGAAAACTTTCTAATATTTGGAGTTATCCAAAAGAGGAATCAACAGCATCCAGAGACAATGCCTTTCCCCACACTGATGATCTTCCTGCAATGGATGATTGTGTTTTTTTTAATGTCTTGTAATGGGGATAATTTGGGGGCATGGGCTGAACTAAAGTCCCTTTCAACTCTCAAATGGAGAAGGAACCTACCAAAGTCTTCTTACAATTCCTTTCATTTCAGGCTGCCAAGGTCTCTACCAACTCTCAAATTGTGAAAGAACCTATAAAAATCTCTTTTTACCTTATAATTCCTTTCATTTTGGGAGCTTTGCCACTGTATCAGCAAGCACCCTAGCATACCCAGGGTGGCTGCTAGCACAGGTTATTAGATCTGCTTTTCTAAAGGAAAGAAACTCAAAATGGGTTAACAATCTCACTTTAATTAGTCAAACACATATCATTTACCTAGTTCAAGGGAAAAAGTCAGCACCCTGAACTTCAGATAATGCAAACAGAGTACAAACACAAGTTAACAAGCAGAGGTTACAAGCAGACAAAGAAACAGATCAGCAGACAGGCTTCCAGCATCCGACCATTACATCCATACCTATTCAGTTACCAGAGGGAGAAGCACCAACATCCGGGTTTTTCAAAGCTGAGGTGCTCAAAGGCTTCCCAGAGTCTCGTCTGGCCAAATCACACAACTCTTCTCAAAGTGAGCTCCAAAGCAAAAATCTCACATCAGCAATATATATAGCCTTCTCCTGGATTGGAGACTGTCACAGTCCTCTTGACCCACTGCCCAATCACAAAGTAATAAGGCGTGGTTATTCCTGAAGAACAAGCCTCCCCCCACAGGCTCCATGTGACCACATTAAGCCTATTAGGGGGCAGAGTATACTTTCAAATAGGGGAAGGTTCTCAGAGCCACTTAAGCCACTTAATCAAAGGGCCTAGGGGCAGGGAAGATCTTCAGATTCCCATAACAGCCATTCCCACTCAAAAGCTACTAGCTAAGTCATTATACCTTGCCTGCCCTTAGAGAAAGGGTGGGTGTGTTTATATTTGGAGAAGAGGGGATAGAAAATCTGTCAACAATTAGTTGACTCTCCATCTTGATTCTTAGCTAATTAGATGATTAGATGCTATTTGAAAGAAGAACCTTGTTTATTTGAAGCTATTAATCCCCCATTGTGAATTTCCTCCTTTTGTTACTGCCTGGGAATAAAACATATCAGAGCTTTCCAAATGTATTGGATGCCCAAATCTGGTTGGGAACAAATGCACATGTAACCATGTGCTGTCTATCACTAGCACCATTTAATAGCATTTCCTGAATACCTGCTATATACATATGACCAAGCCAAAAGAAATACAAAATTTGAGATCCTGGAATGCTTATACGAGTAGGAATGTTAGAGCTTGGAACTGTTTTGCAGAGGACTTTGGTTTTAGCCTGGTATTGCCTAATCATTGGAATTTCAACTTGGATGGCAGTGAGATTGGAATCAGAAAATTGATTTTAAACCTTGACTTGACCAGTTGTCAGATTCTGGACTTGAGGATCAGGGAATTTGGAATTAAAAAACTGGATTTGAAACTTGGCCTGGCCAACTATTAGCTCAGTGGCCATGGACAAGTCATTTAAATTCTCTGGGCCACTGCTATCCATCTGTAAAATGAAATGGTTGAACTACATGCCATAGAAATTCTCTTCCAAATCTAAACAAATCTCTAATCCTGTAAGCCAAAAGACCTTGTCCAAAAGTCCAGTCCTGCCTCTTACGCTAACTGGGGGATGTCCCATAAATCAATTTATTTTCCTAGGCCTCAATTTCCTTGCCTATAAAATGGTCAGGAAGGTAATGATATGTGCTTTAACAACTTCATGAAGGAGTTGAGAGGAATTCACTTTGTAATTCTGAAAGTACTACATAAATATAAGTATTTAATAAGTATTAATAAATAAATAAAAATTATTGTTGTGACATGATTTACTCTGGCCTCACTCTCTAAGGACTAAGGCCTTTTACTTTTCTCTATCAGGATTCTCAGGTACCCTGGGGGAATTGAGGGTGTTTCTTTTCTCTGCCATCAGTTTTATCTCCCACCAATTGTGTTTCCTCCATTTTAGTTCAGTGACCAGCATCTCAGTTCCATTGAACCACTTAATATTAGCTAGTTTTTACAAAATAGTATTCACTTCATAGATATAGAAAGAAAAAAAAGTGCAAACACTTTCCTCAACACCTTGGGAGCATAATCTACCCTATATATGGGGATTAGGCTTACAATTTAGCTTAGTCCCTACACAGCATTACTCCTAGCAAGTTCATATTCAAAGTCAATTTTGGTGCAAGCTTCTGCTGGGCTGGAGTCCTGGGAGCTTGTTCCTTAGGGCATTGATGCTGAGCTAACCACAACACTGACCAAGATCCCTGGAACTGAAATCCTTCTGACCCAATATCCCAAAGTCAGTAACTCCATTCTCTTCATTTGATGCCATGAATAGTCACCAAAACCTCCCAAGAACAGATGCGGCAGAGGGATTTATTTGAAGTTGACAGAATTTTAGAATTCATGTTTTAATTGTCAATTGAACCCACTATTCAACATGTGATTTGGCTCCCTAGAGCCTCAACATATGGAAAGTCCATCTTAGCAAGCTGAGATGGCTTGTTGCTGCACCAACTAATGTCATTATTGTCACATCAGCAGCAGCAGCAGCAGCAGCAACAGCAGCTAGCCCAGCCTTTTTTATAGGGAGGTAAGGTTAGGCCCAGAGAGCAGAAGTGATTTCCAAGTCACAGAGAGGTTGACATAGAATCTTAGAAACTATAAAGCTAAAAAACCGGGTGCTTTAGGATCTATTTTCCTTTTGAAAAACTGTGATGTGGAAGGAGTGTACTTACTTTTCTTGGCCCCGGAAGCCAGAACTGGAAACAATGGGTAGAAGTTGTAGAGAAGCAACTCTGGGCTCTCTGTAACAACAACAAAAACAACAACAATAACAACAACAACAACTTACAAACCAAAATCAAACAAAACAAAACAGCCACAGTGTCTTCATAAATAGAACTATCCAAAAAATTGAATGAGCTGCTGTAGGAGCTTGTGAATTTCCTTTCACTGGAAGTATCAAAGAAAGGGTAGATGCCCATACATGGGGAATCTTGTAAAGCAGCTAGGTCTTTTCCAACTTTGCTACTCAAGAAGTCCATGATTTTCTCCTTCTTTTATAATATGGAAACTGAAGCCTGGGGAGGGAAAATGATTTGACTATGGTCACACAGTGAATGGAATAGCTTGCACTTATAGGAGGGTGTTACATTTTTGAGGAGATGAGAAGCACTTTATATTTTGAGGGAATATGGGTAGTTTGATAGGTGATTAGGTGAGGATGCTGATGATGCCTTCAAATAAACTAAAGGCTTCCTGATTTACTCAGAGTGAACAAGGAATTAGAGCTTGAACCAGTGATTTAGAGCCAGAATATTTTTATAGGCATATTCCAAATCACCATATGGATTCTCTAGGAAGGATTCATCATTTTCTCTTGGTATCATAAGAGAACCAGCTATGTCATGGCTAGAGAGAATAATGGACTGAGGTAGACTTTTTAAATTTTATTTTGAAAGACTTAGAAAGTTTGGGTATCATCTACTCTGAAACTGGGTAGTTTCTTTTGTTCTAAGATCTTATGATCTTCTCCAAGGGTGTTATTACTCTAATTGTATATTATCTTCTTGTTTGCTAATGCTTTACTAAGTTAATCCAGGAAATCAGTCTTGTGGTCTGAGTAGTGTGGAGACATTCACTCACTCATTTATACAGGTTATAGTAAGAGAGAGAGATTGTTATTTTACTATTATATCAATAGTCAATTATTAAATTGGTTATTTGCTCCTCTGTTTCTTCATTGAGGCTCAGTTCCTGTGGAAGGTCACCTCTGAAGGACATGACTGGTTGAGATTACTCCTAACCCTCAGGGAACATGCTCTCTGACCTTTAGAGTATAAACAGAATCCAGTTGAGTGAATTCTTACCCTGAGGAAAAGCACCTGCCTTTGTACCCCTCCATTAGGGGTTAGGGTGACCCAGCTCATGAAGGAGAAAATCAACCAGAGTGTCTGAAGTCTTAATAGAGATAGATTTCCCTATCGAGATTGCTGGAGGTGGCTTAGTCTCACAATCAAGCCAGGTTCTTAGCTGGAGCAGGGGCGGGGGGACGGAATGAAGGCTTCTAGCTTACCTCCTCATTAAATATCCACTACTCAGGGTTGATTTTTACTTGTCAGGTGCATTCATTTTTTTCAAAAGTATTTCAGACTTTTAGACTCTCCATGATTTTGTCTTTGGTTTCCAAGAGAAACCACTGACCATCAATTTATTGATTATAGCTAGCCCTAATTAATAAATTATCAAGAAACTCTGTCTCCTGGGGTCTTTTATTTGTCGCATAATAGAGAAAAGGGATTGCATACCTGATTCAAGCGTCCTCTTTTAGTGGAAGCAGGCTCAGGACCCAAGAAGATCAATATGGGAATCTCAATATGGGAATTCAGAGGTCAAAGCAGATTTAGAAAATATGAAGAAGTAAAAGCTCTAGGACTGAGAAGAAAAGTACTCTAGATTAATTCCTGTAATTCTCTGGAATCTCCAAAAACTCTTCAAGATCAACAAGTAAGGGCATGGAGGTGGGTGTGTGGAAGATAACTCATAGCAGGTCATTGGGAACCTCGGACAAGCTATTGCTTTATTGGAGAGAAGTTCCCTTGAAAAATTCTCTTTATACCTAAATTTTCTAAACTGATTCAACACAATGTTAGGTGATGGAGCACATTTTAAAGCACGAAAACATAGTACATAGAGCTATGGACCCAGAGTCAAGAAGATGAGTTCAAATACTGCCTTAAATACTAGCTATATGACTCTAGGCAAATCTCTTAATCTCTGCCTGCCTCAGTTTCTTCATATGTAAAATTAGGATAGTAATAGTATCTTATTAGAATAGTGGTGAGGATAATATAATATTTATCATTTTTTTTCAAATCTTAAAGCCGAATCTAGATTCTAGCTATTTTTAGTAAATCTTTTTACAAATATTACTAAACTTTGCCATGAGTATAGTACTTATTCTTTTTTATTTGTTTAAAGTTCTTGCAAACCCCTTTTCTCATTTAATCCCTTCATTAGTCCTAAGAGGTAAATCGAACAGGTGTTATTATATCCATTCATTATTACATTTATAACAGGAAACTGAGGGCCCTAGAAGTAATGGGACTTGCTAATAGGTACACAAATGAGTGATGTACTTCTTTAGCAGAATCTTTGGCACTCTATGGAATTACAAATATCAATCTCAAATATGTTATTAAAAGGTGGTTTATGTATATTTATCTTTTTTCTTTTCTTCTCTTTTTTTTTTTGCAGGGGAGAAGGCAGGGTAATTGGAGTAAAATGACTTGCCCAAGGTCACATTGTTAGTAAGTATCAAGTGTCTGAGATCACATTTGAATTCAGGTACTCCTGACTCTAGGGTCAGTGCTGTATTAACTGTACCATCTAGTCACCCCTGTTTATGGATATTTAGAAAGGGAATTGGTGATTATTAAGAACTAGGACAGACTCCTCCCCCCCCTTTTTTTTGATTGGGTTATTATATTGATAGGTTTGGAAAATTTCAAGAGTATAATATTCCTAGGTTTAACAAAATGTTTAGCAAAGGCTCTCATACTACCTTTGTGCAAAAGAATGAGAAATGCTGGCCAGATGATAGTATAATTAATTGCAATCAGGGTTGGTTAAATAATGGGACCCAAAGAGAAGGTATTAATTGATTGATCCCAAACTGGGAAGAGTCTAATTGAGAATCCCAGGGATCTATCTTTGACCCTGTGCTGTTCAATATTCTTATCAATCTGGGGCAGATAGGTGGTGAAGTGAATAGAGCACCAGCCTTGGAGTCAGGAGTTCAAATTTGACCTCAGACACTTGACGTTTACTTGCTGTGTGACCTTGGGCAAGTCACTTAACACCAATTACTTTGCCTCCCCCCCTCCAAAAAAAACCCAACAAAAAAACAAAAACAAATATTCTTATCAATCTCTTAGTCAAAGGCATAAGTGACACAGCAATCATATTTGTTTTAGCTTTGCCATAACCCTTTGAGGCAGGTAAAGTAACTATGTTCTCCATTCTGCAGATGAAGAAACTCCTTCTAAAAAAGGCTAAATTCCTTGTCCAAGGTCACAGAACTGTTAAATTGTAGAGCTGAGACTGAACTTTGATCTTCTGCCTCTGGTTATAGGTCTCTTTTCACTAAGCAACACCTGTGCCATAACACCCTCAGCCACTCTGCCCAATTTCCCCTAAAGGGAAGTTTGTAAAGAGAGAACTTGGATGAGGAGGGAGCCTTGGAAACTACCAATTTTGGATTCTCAGAAGAAAGCAACTGAGCCAACAGGCAGTCAGTCATTAAATAAACATTTATTAAATGCTCATTATCTGCCAGGCACTGTGCTAAGTGCTGGGAATTAAAAGAGGTCAGAGACCCTTTCTGCCCCCAAGGAGCTTACAGTTTAATGGGAGGAGACAGCAAGGAGATAAATATGCACAAACTATGTGCATGCTGAATAGGAGGTATTTTAGAAAGGGAAGGGGTTAGAATTAAGAGGGATTAGGGAAGACTTCCTGTATAAAATGAGATTTTACTTGGGATTTAAAAGAACCCAGGGAAGCTTGTAGATGGAGATGAGGAAGAAGAACATTCTAAATATTGGAGTCAGCCAGGAAAAATGTCCACAACTGAGAGGTGGAGTGTTTTGTTCATAGAACAGCAAGAAGTCCAGTGCCACTGGATCAAAGACTACGCGTTAGGGAGAGAGAGGTAAGAAGACTGGAAAGGTAGGAGGGGGATAGGTTATGAAGAGCTTTGAAAGCTAAATGGGATTGTTAAATTATCCAGTATTTGATCCTGGAGGTGATAGGAAACCACTGGAATTTATTGAGTAGGGGGGTGACATGGTCTGATCTGCATTATAGGAAAATCATGTAGTGGCTGAATGGAGATTGGATTAGAGTAAGGAGAGACTTGAGGCAGGCAGACCCAACAGCAGGCATTGGAATAATCCAGGTATGAGGTGATAAAACCTGGAGCCAGAATGGTAGCAATGTCAAAACAGAGAAGGCATATTTGAGAGATGTTGCAAAAATGAAATTAACAGACCTTGGGGACAGATTGGATATAGGAGCTGTGATACAATGAAGAGTCAAAATATAAGATTAGAAACCATCTAGTCTAACCCTTCATTTTACAGATGAGGAAATTGAAGTTGTGACTTGCCCAAAGTTGCACAGTGATAGAGTTGAGATTAGAACTCAGTTCTTGCGACTCTGAGTTCAGTTCTCTTTTCAATAGATGGAGAAGAAAGGGAGACATTCTTGGCAGAGGAAGCAATTTAAGTGAAAGAAATGAGAATAACACTGGAACACCTGGAGGATAATGAGCAGACCAGCCAGACTGGAACAGAGGAGACATATTGGGAGTGAAGAGAAGATTGGAATGGAGTCAGATTAGGAAAGGTCTTAAATGCCAGATTGAATAGTTTCAACTAGATGCATTTGGCAATAGGGATCCCTCAAGCTTCAGCATTCTTCACACTCCTGGAGGGGTCATCAGTGAAGCATGCCTTTATTCTCCTACAGATGAAATTCAGCTGCAGCCAAGGAAGTTATGGGTAAATGAGAAAGATGGAGCCAGAGCTGGAGAAATTGACCCAGCCGATGTAATACAAGTGCGGTTGGCAGGGTTTTCAGTGTCTCGGAAGCAAACAAGGGAAGGTGGGGGATAGGAGGGAGAGATTGCTTTTGTATATATCACTTTTGTGATATTAACTGGTAAATAATGCATGAGGCTGGACGGTGTTTGGCAGAGACTTCTTTCAGTGCAAAATGTAACAGCCAACAAAGTTTTATAAAAGGAGCAAGACAGCATCTTAGAGGAAAAAAAGCCCAGCCTCTGCAGTATTTCTTTCCTTGCCCAACTGCTCCAGCAAGTTGGCAGAGAGGGAAAAAAGAATAAAGAACAAGAATCACACAAGTAGAGCAGATCTGGCCATGGTACCTTTTTCAAAGATAGCTAAGTGGTGCAGTGGAAAGAGTATAGGCCCTGGAGTCAAGAAGAACTGAGTTCAAATTTGACTCAGACTTACTAACTGTGACCCTGGGTAAGTCACTTAACCATTTTTGCCTCAGTTTTCTCGTCTGTAAAATGAGCAGGTGAGGGAAATGGCAAACCACTCAAGTATCTTTGCCAAGGAAATTCTAAATGTGGTCATAAAGAGCTGGACATGATTGAAATGACTGAACAACACCTCCTCTTTCAAAGTCTATCATTTTCTCCCCATTATCTGCTAGGTAGAGTTGAACTTTCAACCGGCTCAGTAATGTTAAATGACTGTACAAGAGTCTCTTGCCCTCTCTCACCTCTTTACTTACACTTTTTCCTGTACCTTCATTTTCCCCCTCCCCATCTTAATCTATTAAATTCCTACCCATCTTGTAAAGCCCAGTTCATATTTTACTCCCTCCATAGAACTTTCTCTGATTTCTATATAGGAACTGGCTTTGGATTAGTTTCTCTTCTCCAAAGCACTTACTATGAATCATTATATATTATTATTACTATTACAACAACCACCACAGCTAATACTACTGTCACTACTATTGCTACTACTACTACTAATTCTGCTACTGCTACTGCGACCTCTATCACCACCACCACCACCACCACTACTACTACTACCACTACTACTACTACTACTACTACTACCACTACTATTACTACTACTACCACTACTACTACTACTACCACTACTACTACCACTACTACTACTACTATCACTACTACTGCTACTACTACTACTACTACTACTACTACTACTACTACTACACCACAAAGTTCTAAAAGAGTATGGGGTAGTCTGATCATCCAAGGATGTGGCTACATAAAATGCCATGGTCATGGTCATGGAGTCAATGGAAAAAGGACTGAGTTGGAAGTTGGAAGAGCTGGATTCATAGAGTGACTGACACTTAATGACACTGTGATGTTTAGTAAGTCACTTCTCTCTGAGCTTTAGCTTTCTTATTTATAAATCTGGAATATTAGTGTTTGCTTGAGCTCCCTCACTGAAGCTCAAATGACATTCAAGTATACATAATTTGTAAGTTAAAATGCTATATAAAAATTATCATTGTTGTTCCAAGCATTTACTTTTAGGGGTCTTTGATTTCACTCACGTATGCCTTCTTTCTACTGATTCAGTTCTCAACCCCTCCCCTCTCATGGAAGCAGGTATCCATGAGTTTTTATAGACAAGACTATCTCTTGTTGGCCAACCCTCATGGAATCTGTGGTGTCTTAGTGCAGGTATTGTTTTCTACAGGAAAACTCACCTGCTTTTTGCCATTCCTTCCCCCACCATATTGCTATAGTACATCCACCCAGAAGCTGCTTTAAATGTATTTTATGTTTAATTTTGTCCTGTTAAATTTTCTTAAATATATAATAAGCTCCTTCAGAACTGAGCCTATGTAATTTTTGACTTTGTTTCTCTACCATCAAGCAAACTCCTGGCACATAATAGGTGTTTCACAAATGCTTATTGAAGAAATGAACAAATGAAAAAATGAATCAATGAATGAGTGATCTCTCTGTATTCTTGGATGGTCTTTGGTCTACATATGTGGTCTAGCTCTGGGTCTTTCTAGCTTCGTAGGAACTGTTAAAGTTTGTGGTCCTCAGTCATATCCTTCAGGAGTCTAGTAACCCTTCCCTATCAAAATGAGATAGCTGACATTCCATAATGAGGACACGGAGATAGCTGGGGGGCACAGCAAACAAGTGTTGGAGTAAAATAGACCTCAGTTTAAATTCTGCCACAGACCCTTACTAGATGTGTGACCCTGGGCAAGTCACTTATCTCAGGGTTCTCATTCATAAAACAAGGATACTAACAGCTATATCATAGGGTTGACGTGATGACCAAATGTGATCACATGTGTAAAGCACTCTATCAACCTGAAAGTGCTGTGTAAATGCTGGCAATGATTATAATCGCTAATATCCACACAGCATCAGCCTCATCATCCTGAAGGTTTTTGAGCTCTCGTTTACACAGTAGTAAAAAATCATAGAATTCTAGAGTGGGAAAAGAATCTCAAAGACCAGCTGGTGCAACCTCCCATCTCAAGGACATCCAGAACAAATCCAGAACTAGCTTTGTGGAGAGACCCTTTTAAAGTTGGAAAAATAAATACATTCAAAGAGTTCCCCAACTGTGCAGCAAATGGGGAACAATTTGGAGCTGCTATGCCTAAGTATTTATATTTAAGCTTAAGTCCAGTGCTTAATATGATATAGGTCTAAGGCTCAGACCACTAACCTAGCCCAATGCAAAGAGTGGGTCTAAGCAATGTTTTCTGAGAGCCTATTGGGGCATTTCAACACTCAATTATCAAAAACCAATCAAGGCTGGAGCCTAAAATTCTCCATCTTCCTCACCCTTCTCTGCCTTTCTCCTCTCTTTCTTCCTGTTCTCATTCTCTTTCTCTCTCTCTCTGTTCCTCTCTCTTTTTTCTCTCTATTCCTTTTATCTCTCCCCCCCTCACTCTCTCTCTCTCTCTCTCTCTCTCTCTCTCTCACACACACACACACACACACACACACACACACACACACACAGCTCACACACATAGAGGCAATGTAGTGGAGTAGAAAGATCCTCGGACATGATACAAGGGGATTTTGATTCAAACCTTAGCTTTGCTACCTAGAGACTAAGTAATCTTGAACAAGTTACATTTCCTTTCTAAGCTTCAGCTTTCTCCTCATTAAAACAGAGCTTTTCCTACTTTTGTGACCCACCTCACAAGGTTATTATGAGGTAAGTATTTTGCTCATCTTAAAAAGCACCATGCTAATTTGATCTCTAATGATTATATAAGAGAAAAAGGCAGGGAGACAGTAAAGAACATGACATGGTCAAAATAATTTAGATTGAAGTTTAAGGCATGTAAGGGAGTAGGAGATAAAGATGGAGAAGTCAGCCAGGGCCAAATGAATGCAAAGACTCAAGAGGACCCAAATAGAAAAAAAAATAAAAAAAAAACAGCACTTACAAGAAGTCCTGGATTGCCCCCTTCCTCCCATTCCCTGCTCTTGGTGTTTCAGATTTTAAGAGTGCATTTTGATAAAGGCAATAAAGGAGACCTCAGGAATGAGCTCTTTGTTGTTCCTCCCTAGTTTTTCTCACCAGGCTTTGCCTGGAGTGGTGTAAATTTCTCAAAGGAACTAAATTCGACTTCTTTCCCATCCCACCTTTGTAGACTGCCTTCTCCACATTGGGAACCCTGTTCCCCTTGAGCCATACTCATCATCTCTCAAAGTGTTAGTGACCATAGAGTGTCAAGACTTGAAAGGGACCTTTGAACTTTTTAATGGAAACTTTTAAAGCTAGAAAGGAGATTGGAGTCGAGAAGAGATGATAGAACGTGGAATAAAATAATGTTACCACAAAAGGTCCCTTAGGAAGTAGAACATAGGAATGTCACAGTAGAAAGGGGCTTCAGAAATAAAACTCAGAACATCACACTAGGAGAGATCAAGAAATGAGTCTAGCTTATAGGGAGACAATATAGCCTAGTGACAAAAACACTGTGTTTGAAAACAGATGATTTTACTTTATTCCCTGCTTCTACTATATCCTAGCTGTGTGCCTGGCCATGTGGCATAGTATATAGAATGTTGGGCTTGAAGTGAGGAAGACCAGAAGTTGAATGCTCCCACAGAACAAAGATCACAATGCTGATGATAACTTGCATTTATGTAGTTCTTTGTGGTTCACAAAGTGCTTTACAAATATTACCTTATTTTATACTTGTAACAACCCTAAACCATTTCTGAAATCAAAAAAGAAAAATCCACAAACTTTGTAAACTATATTAATTTCTCCTGTAGCTGCCAGGAGGAAAAAAAAAGCATCTGGTCCAAATCAAAATGGACCACTACGCTCCAAAATTCAGACTGTCCACTCCTTGCCACACTTGTTTCATTACTTCATTCAGCAACCCACAGCATGAGGCTCACATAGACTTGGCACTGACCTAGGAAGTAGGTTTTCTTATTTTCTTTGTTTTATAGATGGAGAAACTGAGGTAGAAATTTTAGGTGGCTTTCTCAGAGTCAAACAGGCTAAATTTTGAGGCTGGATTTGAGGTCTGACTGTAAGTCTAGGGATCTATCAATTGTGTCATCTAGCTACCTTAGTAATTGAGTGACTCTGGGTCAGTCACTCTCTGTAACTTTCCAGCTTAGTAGGAACTTTCAGAATTCATGGTCCTGAGTCATGGCCTTTGAAAGTCCAGGAACCTTTCCATGCTATAATAAGATGGCATGACATAAGGAGAGCAAAGAGGTGGCTAAATGGCATGGTGGCTGAGTATTGGCCTTAAAATCAAGAAGACCTGAATTCAAATCATGTTACTGGTATTTACTAGTTCTATGAACCTGGAGAGGTCACTTAACCTCTCAACATTTGATCTCAGTTACTAACCTATAAAATAAGGAGGTTACCATTGTTGTCTATATTTCCTTCTAGCTCTTATTCTATGACCCTTTGATCTACGATCGCATGACCTTGGGCATGTCTCTATTTCTAGAAATCTCAGTTTCCTCACCTGCAAAACTTGGAACAGTAAACCCTGTCTTGCTTTTTCTGGAAGATGAAATGATAGAATGAATGGAAAATCCTTTGTCACTGAAACCCATCTCGGAAATGTAAATGGTAAGCTCTTATTAATTGAGTCAGCTTCTGGAGATGAAAGTCCATCTTCTCGCTGCTCCTGATGAAAGAGCTGATCAAGAAAATAGCTCATCATCTCTCTGTCTCAATGGGTCCATTCTCCAGAGCTGAAATGAGGATCTTCCTCATTCCCTAGAGCTTGGCCCTTCTCCTTACAATACCTGTCACTCACTCCTGCATATCAATATTTATCAAATCCTCTAGGAATTAGAACATGCAGGAGGGATTAAGTCAATTTAGCCGAGATCTGAGCACTATTTTGCATTTTGAGCAGATTAACATGTCCTCCCATGTTTAGGAGCTTGCTCCCATTACCAATTCATGAAGGATCTGCTGGAAGGAGTAAATCCCTTTCATTTACTTACTTAGGAGAAAATGTTTAATAGCTGCCACATGAAATTGGCAAATCGTGCTCCATCTGAGGCTGATTAATAAAGCACCATGTAAAATACATCAGTCGTTTTTGGATTTAAATTAGTACTGCATTCTCCTCAAATCATCCCACTTTGCCAAACTGATCGCAGCCTCACATCTTCTTCCCCACCCTTTACTCTTCGGTATTTTTTTTTTTTATTTTTTCTCTCTTAATCCTCCCCAACCACCATGCAGTGTCTCAATTTCAGGATGCTGTATACGTTTAGGTTGGGGCTTGCAGTGGGGCTCAAAAATTTTGACTTTTACTATTAGGAGCCTGTTATGGCTATATGGATAGGTTTCTTATCTCCCTTCCAAGACATAAATTCCTCGAGAACCAGACCCTCTATTCATCTCTGTAAATCTTCAGAGTCCCAAACACAGGTTCTGTACTCAGTAGTCAATAAATGTTTGTTGGATGAATAGATGGAATCATCTGTTCATGAAATAATAAATCAGATATTGTCAGATATGAGCAGGATTTGGAGATCATCAGCAGAAAATGTAATTACCATCTCCACAGTGTACACACAAACACACACACATGTACCCAAACACATATGCACATATATGCACAAATACCTACACATGTATACATACACATACAAACATACAAAGAAATCATGTAGGATTTAGAAAGCACCTAGAAGCCATCTAGACCAAGCCCTTTGTTTTATGAATGCAGAAAGATGAATGTAGTTGGCATTGTACGGTAGAAAGAACTTGGTTTCAGTCTCATGAGATGTGATTCAGTGCCTGTTTCTGATATTTGCTACTTGTGCATCCTTGGAGAAATTGTTTAGCCTCGCTGGTCCTTAGTTTACTTATCTGCAAAATAAGAGGCTAGCCTAGATAGACAAAAAAGATCCTTCATGCTCTTTATCTATGATGCTCTGTCTAGGACATTATAATCCTATGGCCTTCTTGGATAAATGGCCTTCATGATGTTCAAGGCTAAAGGAAGTAGGAGATAACTATCAGAAGTATAACTAGTTGAACTGAATCAAAGTGCAGGGCCCTTATCAGACCATTCTCAATACCACCATCACCATTATGACTCTTCTCAATATTATAGCTCTTCTCATTTGACATCTTTATCACCAGCAATCGTAACAATATCAATTCATATGTTTGAAAACTAGAAGCTGTTTTAGAGATCATTCACTCCAAACCCCTCTTCACAAAGACGAGGAAATTAAGACTCATAAAAGGGTTACAAATTGACCAAGTTCACACAGCTAGTTTGTGGCAAAATGTGAACAGCAGAACTTGGGTTTCCCCATTTGCAGTTCAAGACACAGTTTATATTATTTTTCATTTTTAGTCTTAGGTGATGTTGAGGAGATAGACGTCAAATCTCTCTCCTTGTGGGTCTAAGAAGTATAGCTCACAGGGGCACCATAACACATTATTCGAAAACTACCAGTCCAGCTGGCAACAGTATCCAAAACCTAACTGTTAACAGATTTTGCATTATCCCTTGAATCGCACACCCATTAGAAGCCAGCTCTCTTCATGATGAAGTCATTAAGGCATGACATTCCCAAAGTGATGGGGATTACAATTAGACCCTAGAGGTTGATGGGAAGAATGGTTTAATGAGCCAGAAGAGCTTAGAAGGGTTCATCCGGCCTTTCTCATGCCTCTGTTCCCCTTGTGGCCTTTTGTAAATCTATAAAAAAGAGGATGAATTAAATATAATATTGGTTAGCATATTCAAAACGATTGACAGGTTCCATGGTATAATGGATAGAGAGCCAGTCTCGAGTCAAGAAAACCTGGGTTCTATTTGAATTATATAGCTATATGATTCTGGACAAGTCACTTAACCTCTTGATGGTCTAGGAAACTCTCTAAAACAATGGTTCTCAACCTGTGGGTCACAACCCCTTTGGGGGTCAAACAACTCTTTCGCAAAGGTCGCCTAAGACCATCAGAAAACACATATTTCTGATGGTCTTAGGAACTGAGACACTGCTCCTCTCTCCATCTCCAGGCAGGTCCGCCCACATGCAGAAATGCCCATATGAGTATTAAATGGTCGCGGCATGAGGAAGGTTGAGAACCACGGCTCTAAAACTGCAATTTTTAGAGAAGAAACACTAGTAAAGGGATTTTTCTCTTTTGCAATTTCTTCTTACCAACAAAATAAACAGATACAGTCCCTATCCTATTCAAAAAGGGTATTATACTACATCAAGGATGGAGAACCTGTGGCCTTGACGCTATATGTGACCTTCTATTTCCAAAAGACTTCACCCAAGGACCTATAAGGCCACATGTGACCTCAAGACCACAGATTCCCCACCCCATGTGCTAGATTTATCTACAAACATTAACAGTCATACATTTGGAAGCAAAATCTAGTTCCAATCTCCTATTACATGCATAAATTACCTCATTAACATCCTAGACTGGTGGCCATCTTTCCTTTCTTCTAATACATCTCTTGATAGGGAGCTCACTATAATTTGAGACATGCCTTTCCATTGTAAGGTTAGTTATGATTAATAGGAATACTGACACAAAATCTGGCTTTCAGTAACTTTTCCCTATTGCTATTAGTTCTGCCCTATGAGTTAGAGAGTTCAAGATTTCATTCCTTGCCCTATTGCAACCCTTAAGCTAATTTTTTAAAAATTGAATAGCTTATATTTACAAGTATTGACCACTGACCTCTCTTATCCCTAACCAATTCTTTCAATCCTAGTATGGATAGATACTCAGACATACTGAGTCTGCACAAACTAGATACTGAATCCTCACCTTGACCCCAAGCTTAGCCTTGTCTCTAGACCAATATGCAATTGTGTCAATGGACTCATATTGAGCTCTGATTCCAAATTGAGCCTAATCTCCAGTGGAAATCTGATTTCCCACCTAAATTAGAGGTCTTTTATACTTAACATCCCACTTTTTCTTGGCTTTCATTATTAGTCAGTTTTATTCTATTTTTCCCCCTCTACCTTCTCTCCATTGTCATGTTCCTTTTCACACTAAATATGAACCCCACTCCTTCTTTAATCATTCTTTTTTACTGTATATGACTTAAAATAATTTTTCTGTGTGTGTGTGTGAAGAAAGTGGTTAAAATATCCATACTCTTTAACTTGGGGATGCTACTGCTAGGTCTATAACCTAAAGAGGTCAAAAAGGGAGGAAGAAAGGCTCCATACCCATCTAAGAATCTACAGTAGAACATTTTTGTAGTCACAAAGAACTAGGAAAAATATGCTAGAAAGATTGGGGAGTGGCCAGACAAATGGTACATTAATATAATGTGCTAATCTTACTGCACTGTAGGAAACTATGATGTGAAAAATACAAAGAAGTATTGTTAGACTTGTATGTCCTAATGCCAAAGAAGTAAGCCAAATAAAGGCAACACTATGTACAATGATTTAAATAATGTAAATGAAAAGAATTGGTGGAAAACACCAACAACTAGAGGCTATTTAATAATAATGATCAAGCTTGTACCAAAAAAAGGAATGAGAAAATGCATTTTGCTCCTTCTTTTCAGACAAAGGGGTAATATGGTAACAGAACATTTCATATTCTGTCAGACAGTTTTTTCTTTGTTATTTTGCTAAACTTCTGTTTTTCTATCTTTTCCCTTCCTTCCTTCCTTCTTTCCTTCTTTCCTTCCTTCCTTCTTTCCTTCCTTCCTTCTTTCCTTCCTTTCTTCCTTCCTTCCTTCCTTCCTTCCTTCCTTCCTTCCCTTCTTTCCTTCCTTCCTTCCACTCTTCCTTCCTTCTTTCCTCTCTTCCTCTTTCTTCCTTGTTTCCTCCCTCCTTTTCTTTCTTTCTTCCTATTTGTCTTTCTTTTACATCTGCCTTCTCTAATTCTTTATTATCAAAAAAGGTTCTGGGCTGAGAAAAGGATATTTTTACCTTCTCCTTGATCTGGGGATTCCGGAACCTGGCTATAACATTTCTAGGAGTTTTCTTTTGGGGATCTTTTTCAGGAGGTGATTGGTGAATTCTTTCAAGTTCTATTTTGGTCTCTGGTTCTAGAATATTCAGGCAATTCTCCCTGAGAATTTCTTGAAAGATGCTTTGTAAGTTCTGTTTTTGATCATGGCTTTCTGGTAGTCCAATAATTTTTAAGTTGTCTCTCCTGGATCTGTTTTCCAGGTCAGTGGTTTTTTCAAGGAGATATTTCACATTGCCCTCTATTTTTTCATTGGTTTGGATCTGTTTGATAGTATCTTGATTTCTCATGAAGTCATTTGCTTCCATTTGCTCCACTCTAATTTTG
>CM053587.1:285754861-285793634 GCA_028646515.1 Pseudochirops corinnae
TTCTTGTAGGATGCTTTCTAAGTTCTTTTTTTGATCATGGCTTTCAGGTAGTGCAATAATTTTTAAATTATCTCTCCTGGATCTATTTTCCACATCAGTAGTTTTTTCAATGAGATATTTCACATTGCCTTCTATTTTTTCATTTATTTGGATCTGTTTAATAGTATCTTGATTTCTCATAAAGTCATTTGCTTCCATTTGCTCCACTCTAATTCTGAAGGAATTATTCTCTTCAGTGAGCTTTTGAATTTCTTTTTCCATCTGGCAAATTTGGCTTTTTAAGGCATTTTTCTCCTCATTGGCTTTTTGGGCCTCTTTTGCCATTTGAGTTAGTCTATTTTTTAAGGTGTTATTTTCTTCAGTCAGATTGTTGACTCTCTTATCATGATTTTATTCTCAATTCTCTCCCCAATTTTTTCCTCCACTTCTCTTATTTCGTTTTCAAAATCCTTTTTAAGCTCCTCTATGGCCTATATCCAATTCATATTTTTCTTGGAAGCTTTTGGTAAGTGAGTTCTGACTGTGTTGTCTTCCTCCCATTCCATGCTTTGGTTCTTTTTGTCTCCAAAAAAGGAATCTAAAGTTTGACTGATGGGCTTACTTTGCTTCCTTTGCCTGCTCATGTTGCCAGTCAATCACTTGGCTTTTGGGTTCCCTAGAACTCTGCTTTCAGAGGGGAGAGCTCTGTCCCAAATTGCTGGGGTTTTCACAGCTGCTGGAGCTATTAGGAGGCTGCCCTCTCCACAGCTCCAACCAACTTTGGCTCACTTAAAACACACCCCAGGACCACTACCCAAGACCATGATCCTGATCCAGGCAGCTCAAGGCAAGAGCACTTAGCCTCTGTATGATCACTTGGCCCCCCTGAAATCTGCAGGCTGGGAGCTTCTGAAGCAGCCACGTAGAGGCGGCTGCACGGCTGTTGCTTAATACTGCTTCTAGCTCTGGAGGCAGTTTGGCTGGGTCCTCTCCCCCAAATTTAGCTGAGCTCCACTGACCTTTTCCCTTTGTCCATGGCTCTTATGGGCTGGTAATTCTGGAAATAGCCACAGCTGTGGTTAATCTGCTCTCCTGCAAACTCCAGCCTCAGCTTCTCCTGGATGTCCTGGGCTGAAACCACTTGGGGCTTGTCTCTCCTCCCAGTGCGCTTTGATGAGCCCTTTCTGTCCATCTGCCAGGCTGCCTTCAGTGGAAGCTTGGTTACTTTGTCATTTTTGTGGATTCTGGAGCTCTAAAATTTGTTTAGATTCATATTTTATAGGTATTTGAGGTGGTTATGGGGGGAACTTGAGGAGTTCTCCTATTTCTATGCCACCATCTTGACTCCTCCAATTACATTTAGAGATAGTTTTCAACATTCATTTTTTGCAAGATTGAGTTCTAGATTTTTCTCCCAGAAAGCAATTTTATATAAATCATACATGTACAATCATGTTAAACATATTTCAAAATTAGTCATGTTGTGAAAGAAGAATCAAAACCAAAGGTAAAAACCACAAAAAAGAAACCAAAAAAAGAGAAAATAGTATGCTTCAATATGCGTTTAGACTCCATAGTTCTTTCTTTGGATGTGGATAGCATTTTCCATCACTAGTCTTTTGGAATTGTCTTGGATCATTTTATTGCTGAGAAGAACTAAGTCTATCACAGTTGATCATTCCACAATGTTGTTGCTACTGTGTACAATTCTTCTGGTTCTGCTCACCTTTCTCAGCATCAGTTCATGTATATCTTTTCAGGACTTTTTGAAATCTACCTACTCATTATTTCTTATAGCACAATGATATTCCACTACATTCACATGCTACGACTTGTTTAGTCATTCCCCAATTGATGGACATCCCCTCAATTTCCAATTATTCGCCTCCAAAAAAAAAGAGCTTCTCTAAATATTTTTGTGCATGTGGGTCTTTCCCCCCTTTTATGATCTCTTTGAGATACAGACCTAGAAGTAGTATTGCTAGATTTTGGGTAAGTACAGTTTTACTGTCCTTTGGGCATAGTTCCAAATAGCTCTCCAGAATGGTTGAATAAGTTCACAATGCCACAAACAGTGCATTAGTGTTCCAATTTTCTCACTTCTCCAACATTTATCATTTTCCTTTTCTGTCATATTAACTAATCTGATAGTTCTGAGGTGGTACTTCAGAGTTGTTTTAATTTGCATTTCTCTAATAATAGTGATTTAGAGCATTTTTTTTCATAAGACTAGAGCTTGCTTTAATTTTTTCATCTGAAAACTGTCTCATGTCCTTTAACCATTTATCAAGTAAGGAATGACTTGTATTCTTGTAAATTTGATGCAGTTCTCTATATATTTAAGAAATGAGGCCTTTATAAGAAACACTGTCTGTAAAAAATTGTTTCACAGTTTTCTGTTTTCCTTCTAATCTTGATTGCATTGGCTTGATTTCGCCAAAATCTTCTTTTAATTTAATGTAACCAAAATTTTCCATTTTGCATTTCATAATCTTCTCTATCTGTTGCTTGGTCATAAATTCTTCCCTTTTCCAAAGATCTGACAGGTAGACTAGTCTTTGTTCTCCTAATTTGCTTATGGTATCACCCTTTATGTCTAAATAATATACACATTTTGACCTTATCTTGGTATACAGTGTAAGATGATGGTCTATGTCTACTTCTGCCATACTATTTACTATATTTCCTAGCAATTTCTGTCAATTATTGAGTTAAAGACAAAGCTCCTGTATCCAAAGCCTCTAAACAGGTATGGATTGGTCTCAAGCCATGGGAGAGGTCAAAAAGAATTTTGAAAGTCAAATAAAATAGATAGAGGAAAAACTGGGAAGAAAAATGAGAATAATGTAAGAAAATCACGAAAAATGAGTCAACAAAAATACTGAATAAAATAACACCTTGTTAAAAAACAAAGTAGGTCAAATGGTAAAACAGGTACAAAAAGCCAATGAGGAGAATAATGCCTTAATAAGCAAATTTGGCCAAATGGAAAAGGAGGTCCAAAGGCTCAGTGAAGAAAATAATTGCTTAAAAATTTGAGTAGAGCAAATAGAAGCTAACAACTTTATGTGAAATCAAGAAAAAAATTTAAATGAACAAATGGAACATAATGTGAAATATCTCATTGGAAAAACAACTGACCTGGAAAATAGATCCATGATAAATAATTTAATTTTTTTTTGAACTACCTGAAAGCCATGATCAAAAAAAGGAGCCTAGACATCATCTTTCAAGAAATTATGAAGGAAAACTGCCCCAGTATTCTAGAACTAGAGGGTAAAATAGAAATTGAAAGAATCCCCTGATCGCCTCCTGAAAGAGATACTAAAATGAAAACTATATTTCATATAGGACTATTATAGTCAAATTCCAGAGTTCCCAGATCGAGGAGAAAATGTTGCCAAAAAGATATATCATTCAAGTATGGTGGGTCCACAGTCAGGGTAACATGAGATTTAGCAACATCTACATTAAAGAATGGGAGGGCTTGGAATATACTGCAGAAGACAAAGAATTTAGGATGAAATCTAGAATCATATGCCCAGCAAAACTAAGTGTAATCCTTTTGGAGAGAGGGGAATGGATATTCAATGAAATAGAAGACTTTCAAGAGTTCTTGATGAAAAGATCAGAGCTGAATAGAAAATTTGACTTTCAAATACAAGACTAAAGAGAAGCATAAGATGGTAAACAGCAAAGGGAAATCATAAGGGACTTAATGTTAAATTGTTTACATTCCTACATGGGAGGATGCTATTTGTAACTCATAAGATCTTTTTTATTATTAGAGTAATATAAACACAGAGGGCACAGGTATGAGTTGAATATGAGTTGAATAGATGACATCTAAAAAATAAAATGAAGGGGTGAGAGAGGAATGTAGTGGGAGAAGGAGAAAGGGAGAGGTAGAATGGTGTAAATTTTCTCAAATAAAAGAGGCAAGAAAAAGCTTTTACAGTGGAGGAGAAGAGGAGGGAGGTAAAAAGAAGTGAGTGAACCTTACTCTCATTAAAATTGGCTCAAAGAGGGAATAAAATACACACTCAATTGGATGTAGAAATCTATCTCACCCAACAGGAAAGTAGGAAGGGAAGGGGATAAGAAAAGAAGCATAGTGGTAGGGAGGAATATTGGGGGAGTGGACAGTCAGAATCAAAGCACTTTTGAGGAAGGATAGAATGAAAGGAGGGAGAGAATGGAATAAATGGGGAAGGGGGAATAAGACAGAGGGAAATGCAGTCCGCAATAATAACTGTGAAAAAAAAATTAAGTTTTTTCAGATAAAGGCCTCATTTCACAAATATACAGAAAATGAGTCAAATTTATAGAAATAAGAGCCATTCCCCAATTCAGAAATGACCAAAAGATATGATTAGTTTTCAGGTGATAAAACTAGTCATATAAAAAATGCTCTAATTCACTATTGATTAGAGAAATGCAATTTAAAATAATTCTGAGTTACTACCTCATACCTATTAGAGTGGCTAATAGGATAGAAAAGGTAAATGACAAATACTAGAAGGGTGTGGGGAAAATGAGACATTAATGCACTGTTGGTGCATTGTGAACTGATTCAAACATTCTGTAGAGTAATTTGGAATTGTTCCCAAAGGGCTATAAAACCACACATAGTTTTTGTTTTGTTTTATTTTTTAACTTTCCAATACCACTCATTTTTATAGCAGCTCATTTCTGGGGGCAAAGATTTAGAAATTGCAGAGATATCCATCAATTGTGGAATGATTGAACAAGTTATAGTATGTAATTATCATGGAATACTATTGTACAATAAGAAATGATAAGCAGGATGCTTTCAGAAAAAAACCTGGAAAGACTTGCATGGGCTGATGCCAAGTGAAAGGTATTGTGTACAAAGTAAGAGTGATATTATAAGAATATCAGCCATGAATGACCTAGTTATTCTCAGCAATGTAATTTGAGAACTCTGAAAAATGATGAAAAATGGCATCCATCTCCAGAGAAGGAGCTGGTTGTGTCTCAATACAGATTGAGGCATATTTCTTTTATTTTTTCAAGGTTTTCTGTCTATGTTTTCTTTTACGACATGACTATTATATACATATATACATATATATATATATATATATATATATATATATATATATGTTGCACATGACTACATGTGCGTAATCTATATTGAACTGCTTGCCTTCTCAACTGGGAGTGAGGGTAGGGAATGGAGCAAGAGAGAGAATTTGAAATTCAAAGTTTTATAAACATGTTAAAAAGTGTTTTTACATGTAACTAGAGGATTTTTTTTTCAAAAAAGCAAAAAAGCAAAAAAAAAAAATCTTAGTAGAATTCACTTGTGAACCCATCTAACTCCTGCAGTTTTTTTTCCTAGGGAATTCATTAATGATTTGTTCAATTTCTTTTCCTAAGATGCCATTATTCAGGTAGTCTACTTCCTCAACTGTTAATCTAGGTACTTTATTTTTTTGTAAGTATTCACCCATTTCATTCAAATTATCAGATTTATTGACATAAAATTAGGCAAACTATTTCCTAATTATTGCTTTAATTTCTTCTTCATTGGTGGTGAGTTTATGTTTTCACTTTTAATACTGGATAAACCAAATGGCTTTCTTTCTTAAATTAAATTAACTAATGGTTTATCTATCTTACTGGATTTTTCCCTGTAAAACCATTTCCTAGATTTATTTATTAGTGCAAATTAAAAAAAAATTTCAATCATTAATTTCACCTTTGACTTCAGGATTTCCAATTTGGTACTAAATCAGGGTTTTTAAAATTTGTTCTTTTCTTAGTATGTTTAGTTGCATGCTCAATTCATTGATCTGATCTTTTTTAAGTTTTGTTGATGTAAGAATTTAGAGAAATAAATTTTCCCCTAATAATTTCTTTGGCTGCATCCCATAAATTTTGATATGTTGTCTCATTGTTGTTATTCTATTTAATGAAATAATTGATTGTTTCTATGATTTGTTCTTTGATCTCCTTATTCTTTATGATTAGATTATTTAGTTTACAATTAATTTTTAATCTATCTTTTTACTGCCCTTTGTTGAATGTAACTGAATGTAATTTTGAGTGCATTGTAATCTGAAAAGAATATATTGAGAATATATTTACTATTACTGCCTTTTTACATTGAATTTTGAGGTTTTTATGCCCTATTACATGATCGTTTTTTGTGTAGATGCCATGTGTTGCTGAGAAATAACATATATTCTTATCTATTCCCATTCAGTTTTCTCCGAAGCTTTGTCATATCTAATTTTTCTAATACTCTATTTATCTTCTCACATTAATATAGTTTTGTTGTCTTTTTCTTCCCATAACTCAGTTAACTTCTTCTTTAAGAATTTGGATGCACCACTTGGTGCATGTAGGTTTAATATTAATACTGTTTCATTGTCTATGGTACCTTTTAGCAAGATGAAATTTCCTTCCTTATCTGTTTTAACTAGGTCTATTTTTGCTTTTACTTTATATGAGATCAGGACTGCTTTCCTTGTCTCTTTTTTTTTTTACTTCAGCTGAAGCATAATAGATTCTGCTCCATCCTCTAACCTTTACTATCAGTGTGTCTCTCTGCTTCAAATGTGTTTCTTGTAAACAACATATTGCAGGATTCTGATTTTTGATCCACTTTGCTCTCCACTTCTGTTTTATGGGAGAATTCATCCCATTTACAGCCACAGTTATGATTAGTAACTCTTTATTTTTCTCCATTCTCTTTTACCCCCTATTTATAATTCACTCTCTCCTTTCACCCTCTCCCTCTTCACCAGTGTTTTGCTTCTGACCACCACTTCCCTCAATCTGCCCTCCATTCTATCACCCCCCACCTTTTCTTTACCCTTTCCTTTTCTACTTCTCTATGCAGTAAGATAGATTTCTATACCCAGTTGAGTGTATGTTATTTCCTCTTAGAGACAAACCTGTTAAGAGTAAGTTTCAAACAATGCTCACCTCCTCTTTTCTTTCCCTCTACTGAACTATGTCTTTTGCACATTTTCATGTGATGTAATAAACCCTATTCTGCTTCCTCCTTTTCTCTTCTCACAGTACAATCCTTTTAACCCCTTGTTTTTATACCATCATGTCAAAGTCAACTTATACCCACTCTCTCTGTCTATTTATACTCCTAACTGCCCTAATAGAGATACAGTTGGCAAGAGTTACAAGTGTCATCTTCTTGTGTAAAGATGTAAACAGTTTAACCTTATTGAACATGCTTTGTTTTGTTTTTTCTCTCCTGTTTTTTTTTTTATGCTTCTCTTAAGTCTTGTATTTGAAGATTTAATTTTCTGATCAGATCTAGTCTTTTCATCAGGAAAGTTTGAAAGTCCCCTCTTCCATTGCATATCCATCTTTTCATCTGAAAGATTATGCTCAGTTTTGCTGGGTAATTGATTTTTGGTTGTACTTCAGCTCTTTTGCCTTCTGGAATATCATATTCCAAGCCCTCCATCCTTCAATGTAGAAGCTACTAAATCCTGTGTTATCTTCACTGTGGCTCCTTTATATTTGAATTGTTTCTTCTGGCTTTTTTTTTTTCATTTACCTGATAAATCTGTAATTTGGCTGCAGTGTTTTTTTTGGAATTTCCATTTTGGGATCTCATTTAGGAGGTGATCAGTGGATTTTTTCAGTTACTATTTTACCCTCCAGTTCTAGGATATTGGTGCAGCTTTCCTTGACAATTTCTTCAAAGATGCTGTCAAGTCTCTCTCTCTCTCTCTCTCTCTCTCTCTCTCTCTCTCTCTCTCTCTCTCTCTTTCTCTCTCTTTTTGGATTGTGGCTTCTAGGCAGTCCAATAATTCTTAAGTTGTCTCCCCTGGAGCTACTTTCTGGGCCAGTTATTCAAATTAGGTATTTTACATCTTCTTCTACATTTTTCAATCTTTTGATTTTGTTGGACTGATTCTTGATGTCTTGTAGAGTCTTTAGCTTCCACTTGCTCAATTCTGTTTTAAAGAGATTATTTTCTTTAGTCAGTTTTTGTTCCTCCTTTTCCATTTGACCAATTATACTTCTGAAGGAGTTCCAAGTAGGCTTTTTGGACTTGGACCAATTCATATTCCTTTTTGAGGTCTTGCCTGTAGGCATTTTGGCATTCTTATACTCTTCTGAGTATGTTTTGATCTTCCCTGTGGCCGTAGTAGCTTTCTATTGTCAGGGCCTTTTTTTCTATCTTTTATTCACTTTAGCCTATTTCATGATTTTTAAAGATGAGCTCTACTCCTGGAGCACAGGCAGCACAGGGGCCTAGTCACTGGCTTTCTGCATTGGGGTCTCAAGTGCTGATAGCTTGCCTACTGGGCTGGGGTGGCCCAGTGTAGCTGTGACCAAATTTCTAGGGCCGGTCATTTGCCTTCTGTATTGGGGCTGAAAGCCTCACAGCTTGTTAAGCCAGGACCAAGAGACCTTAACCACTGACCTATGCTATGGCTAAGACCCTCCTACTGGCTTGTCCAAACACCATCTGTGCTAGGCTGCAGTCCTTTTACCTGAGTGAGACAGACCTTTCCTGCAGTCCTTATAAGATATCCTAAGCTGAAAAGTTGATTCAATCCATCTTTTTGTAGGTTCTGTCACTCCAGAATCCATTTAGAGGCTTGATTTAAAACTGGGGACTGTTGAAGCAACTTCCTGGCTTCTTTCTGTCATCTTAGTTCTGTCACATCAATTCTTTTTAGAAAGTGATGATCCCAGGCTATCTTTACTTATAGGTGGAAAAGTCAATTACCTTCACATTTAGATTATAGAGGTACTAAAGAACTGAAATAGTATGAGTCAGTTTTATAATTATAGATTCCTCTGTCTATATAAATGCCTTTCTTCCTTCTAGCCCTCTTTCCCAATACAAATCCAACTCAGTTACATTCGTCTTCTTTCTACTTTTTTGGTCACTATCCTAATCTAGCCTCGTATCACCCCTCACCTAACTGGCCACCCTGCCTCCAGTCCTTTAATCCTCTATCACCACATTACACCACCACATGCACACTATTGCCAAAATAACCCTCCTAAAGCCCAGGTCTGGCCATATTACTCTCCTCCTCCTAAACTCTCAATGTCTCCCTATTTTCTCAGCCTGCCTTTCAAACTGGTTAAAACCTAGTCTTCCAGTCCTGTTTCACCCTACCCCTCTTCATGTACTTTGTGATCTGGACAGACTGGGCTCCTTTATTATTATTCTACAGTTTTGTCCATATTGCCCAAGCAATTCCCCATGGCTACAATCTATTTCTCCTCTTTTTATAAATTAATTCAACTGTGATTTTCTCTAAGAGACCTCCCTTGATCTTCCTAGCTGTAAGTAACCCTTTCCTCTCTAAATAATTAAGGCCTCAATGTCTAGTCCTTCCTGCTTATCTCTGAGCCCACTGTAATAGCCTATAAATTCCCTGAGGGAAGACTTTACATAGTGTCTCATCACCATGTTCCTAATCCTTAATGCCTTCAGTATAGAAGTCACTTAAGTGATCTTCACTGAAAGGAATCAGCCATATCTCCAAATTTGGAAGGGACCTCAAAGGCCATCTAGTTCAAACATTTCACTTTATAAAAGAGGATTTATAAGTCCAGGGATAATAAGTGATTTGACCAAAGTCACATAAGCAGTAAACATCAGAGGTGAACATAGGTCTTCTAGCTACAGGTAGGTGGCACAGCAAATGCTGCACCTGGAGTCAAGAAGGCTTGAGTTCAAATCAAACTCCAGAAAGTCACTAGCTGTGTGAACTTGGATAAGTCACTTAACCCCATTTGCCTCAATTTCCTCATCTGTAAAGTGAGCTGGAAAAAGAAATGGCAAGCCACTTTTGTATCTTTGTCAAGAAAACCTTAAATGGGATCACAAAAGGTCAAACATGACTGAACAACAACAACTTCCAATAACAGAGGCAGGACTCCTTCAACTGTACCCATTGAATTAGGCAAGAAGATACTTTGAACCTGTGAGCTGAAGAGGAACTTAGATCCCTAATACCTTAAGGATCGTCTAGTCCAACTCTTTCATTTTACAAATTGGTGCCCCATTTAGCAGGTGGTTAATAGTAACAGACCTTAAATTAAACCACATGACCTTTGTCTATAAGTCTCAAGTTACATGCATTTAATTTCACAATCTCAACTGAATGGAATTAGCTGGAATTTTCTTGGAGCAATATGATTGCCCAACAGGGAAAAGGTAAATAAGGCAGAAGGGTAGAATGGGAAAAGGTAAGATTTGTTCAAGGACTAGTAACAACTGCCCTCCTTCTGCTCCTAAGTAGGACTTTAGAATGTCTGCCTGTCTCAGATCTCTCTCCACTTTCATCCATTCTCCATTCAGCTAACAAAGTGATTTCCCTAAAGTGTAAGTCACCCCACAGCTTTACTTAATGAGCTCCAGTAGATCCCTATCACCTCCAAAATCAAATAACAAAATCTTCTGTTGGGTGTTCAAAGTTCTTCATAACTTCTCCTACCTTTCCAGTCTTATTAGAACATATTATCTGCTACATTCTCTCCAATCCAATGACACTGGCCTGCTGGTTGTTCCATGAGCAAGTCACGCCATCTCTCAGTTTTGGGCATTTCCTCTGACTGTCTTCATGCCTGGAATAGTCTCCATCTACTAGATTTTCTAGTTTCCTTTAAGTCTTAACAAAAATCCCATCTTCTGCAATAAGCCATTTCCAATATCTATTAAATCTAGTTGCTTCCCTTTCTTAATTATTTCCTATTTATCCTTTAAACAGCTTGTTTGTACATATTTGTTTGCTTGTTGTTTCTCACTAGATGGTGATCTCTTTGTGGGTATTGAACATCTTTTGTCTCCTTTTTTATCCTTAGTGCTTCGCACAGTGCCTGGAACATAGTAGGTTCTTAATAATTGTTTATTGTCTGACTGACAAGTTCAGAGATTAGCCCTCTTCATATATCAGATTTCCTCGTCTGTAAAATGGCATCTACTTCTCAGGACAGTTGTAAGATTAAAATGAGATGACATTTGCAAAATGCTTTGAAAATTTGACTTTTAATTAGTTGACAGGATATCATTCAACACCTGTCCGCCTAAGTGAAACATACCAGAGCTTGTGTGCCACAGGGATAGGCATGAAAAATTAGAGAAGAAATCTACTGTAGGGTTATTTTTATTATTAATATTACATTTGTGCAATGTTACAAACTTGACCCACCTCCTCATGGCCAGGTTACCACGAATGATGGATTCACTCTACTAGATACACAGGTACAAAACATTTCTTGTCTGTACCCCTTTTCTACTAGGAAACTTTGGGTAAGTCCCTATATGAGCCCAATCTTCAATTTCCTCATGTGAAAAAAGGAAAGATAATTTGGATGTCAAGTCTTCCTGACTTTGGAAGGGGTTATAGGCCTAACAACATCAGAATTGGACATTATCTTAGGACACAGAGAACTAGAAATGTAAGGGTCCTTACATCAAATTATGCCATAGTTGGAAATTATCATAGAAAAGAGAACATCAGACCTGGAATGGACTTCAAAAACATCTAGTCTCACTCCCTTATTTTACTGAGGCAAAAACAAGAGGTTCAAAGCAGAAGAGATCCTTTCTAATTTGAATATTAAATGGTACTAGACAGTCAAATAAACACATTGGCCCAGACATGACTGGGCAGGGAAGCTTTTTTTCTTTGGCCCAAGAAAGTTGTGATTAAAAAGTGCCAAATGCAATAGGCATCAATTGAGCCCATTACCCTGTTGGCAGTGAGCAGAAGATCCTGCCCAATTTGTCTCCACTGTCTGTCTCCATGGCCTTTCCATCTGTCACTCCATTTTCATGCACAATTCAATTCATCTAGTATTTACTGAGCCATGATTATAGGATCAGGCCAGTGTTGGCCTCCAATGGGGAGGAGGTGGATGGATGGCATTCAGAGTGCAATAGAAAAAGCAAAAAAGCAAACTCAATTCCTCTCCACAGGAAGCTTTTGGTCCCAGTGAAGATTTCAACCTATCTCTTGTGTGATTATTATATATCTTCCCATAAATGCTGAGCATATCCAATAACCTAAAAGAGGCAATATGGAACACTTAGAGCTTTGTCAAACATCAAAGGTGCCAAGGTCGTCTACTGTATCCTGGACCATCACCAGTCATCTTGACTTTTGTCTTGCTGCTGAACTTTGATGACTGGAAAAGAAAGTGAGATTGACAACTTTGTGTGACTTGGATTCACTTAAAGATTTACTTAAATCCAAGTCATATGCAAGTAAAAATGCCACTCCAAATGTCATTGATACTCTTTGAAAACAAAGGATGAGTAACGATAAATGTTAGCTGTGGTTGGATCAGCATATTTTCCACATGAAACCACTCTCAAGATTTGATTGACCTGAGGAATCAAGGCTCAAACAATTGACAAAGCTTTCCAGTTGCCTAAGTCATAGAAAGCTCATTGCTTGAAAAGGCAGGGAGTAACATATGCTTATGACCAACGGCAAGTGTGCAAGTGATATGAACAGTGCCAAAGTGAATCAATGTTGTGTGCTTGCTGAATGTCCTTCCCATGTGAATGTTAAGTACACTGCTTTCGTTATATATCATATAATCAATGAGTTTCTCAACTTATTCCATTCCTGAGACTGAATAGCTGGCCTGGCCTCAATCTGACCTGGCCTAGATAATTTCTTATTAACTTTTCTAGTCGTAGATCATTTTTTGCATCTCTTTTAAGTCATTTCTTTTGTGTAAGATACAATTTTAAAGAGGTTATAACTTAGTCATACCCACAATATACGTATCCATTGCTCTTTGGATGATCACCAATTTTGAATATTCAGAAATTTCCCTATCCCATGATTCTCAGTCATATAACATTATGTTGTTAATATTGATGCTAAAATGATTATTTTTTTCAGAGAGAAAGTTAGTATCAATGAAAGTGCTACATAATTTCAAACTATGTCCAAAGGGCTATAAAATTGTGCATACCCTTTGATTCAGCAATACCATTGCTAGATCTAGATCTCAGAGACATCAAAAAAGGGAAAAGAACATATGTTTACAAAAATATTTATAGCAGCTCTTTTTGTAGTGGCTCAGAATTGTAAATTGGAGAGATGTCCTTCAATTGGGGAATGGCTAAACACATGGCATATGACTGTGATGGAATATTATCATGCTGTAAGAAATGACAAGTAGGATGATTTCAGAAAAACCTGGAAAGACTTACATAAACTGATGAAAAGTGAAATGAGCAGAACCAGGAGAACATTGTACAGAGTAACAGCCCTATTATATGATAAAGAAAAATGACTTAGCTATTCTCAGCAATACAATGATCCAAGACAATCCCAAAGGACTCATAATGAAGCATACTACCCACCCCCAGAGAAAGAACTGATATTGTTTGAATATAGATTGAAGCATGCTATTTTTCACTTTATTTCATTCTTTTTCTTTTATTTGAATCTTCTTGTACAAAATGAGTAATATAGAAATGTTTTGCATGATTGCACAAGTATAATCTATATCTGATTGCTTGCCACCTCAGGGTGGTAAGAGGATGGAGGGATAGAATTTGGAATTCAAAACTTTAAAAAATATTAAAAGTTGTTTTAACATTTGATTGGGGGGAAAATAAAATACATATTTAAATAAGAAAGTGCTGCATTATTTCCCAGAAGCAATATAGCCTGCATTGCCCCTTCTTATTTAATTCTATCCATTTCCAGTGCCCATCCAAGATGGAGGCATTGGTCGACTAGCTTTCTAATCTGTCCATTTAACTGGATGCTATAGTTTGGGCAATGGACATTCTGTTTTAATTTATTTTTCCCAGATTAGATAATTTAGGCCAAATTATTTTGAAAGGTTGGACTTTTCCCATAAAAGGCTCTATAATCCTCGATGTAATTATAAAAAAAGTCAATCAACAATGTTTATTAAGCATTTGTTTTGCACCAGTTACCATGCTAAGTCTTAAGTTTACAAATAGCAGCAAAAAGAAATACAGCCACTACCTTCAAAGGGTTTCTATTCCAATGGGAGTAGATAGCACATAAAAAGGTAGCCAAAAAACTTTACAATGGAGTTGAGGAATAAGCAAGGTACTTGAACACTGGTATGGGGAGAATGGCTTGCTTGAGCCCTTCCTTAAAAGAGAGGTTCCTAGAAGAATTCCCCAGTGGGACCAAGTGTAGTCAGGAGACAGCTGAGGCCTGGTGGTATAGTTTGGAGAATAAGGGAAACTGGTCCAGGGCTTTGCTAAAATGGAGGCTCTGAGAAAAAAATCCCTATTTGGAGAATGGACCCAGAAGAGCCTGAAGTCAGTTTCAAATTGGTGCATCTATGAATAGGAACATCTTGAGGACTTCTCCATTTACACTATATGCAGTGGTTCTCAACCTTCCTAATGTCGCAACCCTTTAATACTCATATGTGGGCGTATCTGCATGTGGGTGGACCCGCCTGGAGACAGATAGAGGAGCAGTGTCTCCGTTCCTAAGACCATCAGAAATATGTGTTTTCCCGTGGTCTTAGGCAACCCCTGTGAAAGGGTAATACGACTCCCAAAGAGGGTGCAACCCACAAGTTGAGAACCACTGATTTATAGGGTATCAACCTCACTTCCATTTGGGATCTGCATTGTACTCCCTCCTTGATAATAGCAGATAAAATGGGTGAACCTGCATCTCTCTTTATTTAAGTCGCACATAAAATTAATCATAAGAAGATTAACAAGCACAGATATCTCTGTTAGCTTATCCACCAAGGAATCTTGTTTGATTTTAGTACATGAAAAAGAGACACACTGTTAGCAGAGAACCTCTAAAACAGCAGGTTACTTTAGGAAATCAAATATGTATGTGTTTTTTATAGACAAGAAACAACAAACTCAAAGAAACAGGATTTTCTCTTTACCTTGAATTCAGTCAACTGTGTGTCTATAAAGATGTAGTCTATTGGAGAATTTTGTTTAGAAAAGCTTGTTTATTTCCTTTTCACATCATCATCAAGGTCAGTCTTTATATATGTACAGATTGGTCTTATAAAGATTTTGTAGTTCTGGGAGAGCAGGAAAGTGGAAGTTTAATTTCTTGTATTCTCTCAATTATCTTTTCATGTTAATATTTTTTCCCAAGAATAGGATATCCCAGTAGTTTATCTCTTCCCATCCTACATATTAGTCACCTTCAAATATGTCATGCCTCACCAACCTTTTTTTTTGTATGATATACAAACTGGTAGACAAGGGGAATGATGAACGATTGAAATATAGTCTAAAATTTTAGCAAAGTTTATTATAAAGTATCTCCTACATACTTGGAGAAAAATTAAAGCTACGTTGACAAGATAATAATGCAATTAATTGAATTAGTAATTTTTTTTTTTATTTTTGCTATTGATGGAGTTTGGTATACTAGGGAGAATGCTATATTTATAACCTTTAAGACCAGTTTGGAACCAAGTTTTACTACTGAAATTTTTTTTCAGTTGGGAATTAGGAGGCACAGTAGATAGAATGTCAGGCCTAGAATCAGCAGGATGTGAGTTTAAATACAACTTCATCCACTTACTAGCTATGTGACCCTGGGAAAGTCATTTAACCCTGTTTGCCTCATTTTCCTCATCTGGAAAATGATCTGGAGAAGGAAATGACAAATCATTCTAGTATCTTTGCCAAGAAAACCCCAAATGCAGTGGACACAACTCAAACAACTCAATAACAACTTTTCAGTTCTAGGTGCCACAATTTACTAAAAACGTTGATGAGTGTAGTGAGTGCTGAGAAAAGCACTTAGGATTGTTAAAAAGTCTTGAATCCATGACATATAAAGATCATTCAAAAGAAATGGGGATGTTTATCCTGCCAAAGAGAAGACTAAGATTAGACATGATTGCTTTTGTCCAGAACTTGAAAGACTTTCCTAAGGGAAAGGGACTAGACCTGTTTTGTCTTATCCCAGAAGGCAGAACTAGAAGTAGCTACTCCAAGTTGCAAAAAGGCAAACTTCCTAATAACTGAAGCTACCCATAATGAAATGGACTGCCACAGGAAGTAGAGACCTTTCTGCCATCAGAGAGCTTCCAACAGATATTGGGTCAGTTATATTGTAGTGGACACCATTTTTAGGTGGGTTGGACTGCATGACCACTAAAACTCTTTCAATAGTCCATTATATGATTTTGTGATCCCATCTTCTGGTACAGCACATTGGGGACTGTGATGCTAGAAACAGTGTCCTAAAATGTTCTGATTTTGTTGTCATTCGTGCAGAAAATTGTTTGTTACAATAGCGGTGGCTCCTGCACACACATTATTTTTTCTTGTTCATTTATTTTTCTTCAAATCTCATTGTTAAATACTCTTGGGACAATTGTCCCAATTGGTTTTCTAAATTAGTTTTATATAAACCTATTTCTCTACTATTTCTTATTTTGTGAAGCAACACTACTTGATTTTCTTTAATCTTCCTCTTGAAGATTTGACTAGTCAATTTTATATTCTAAGCTAGTCTCACTCTTAGCCATCGTTTCTGTCCCCCTGACTAAGAAATTAAGCATTTGTTGACAATTGTAGTTGTTAGATCCTTTTGTCCTCCTTATTGTGGCAATTGGTTCACATGAGTTTAATTTCCTTAGGAAATGTTGATTGTCTAACTCTGTTCTCCATTTCACAGTTTAAGACATCAATAGCTTTTGAAAATGTGTCAAATTATAGGTGGTTTAATTGTATGCCATATATTTTTCCTTCTTCTAATTTGATATTGATTTTGATCTTTGCTCTAACAAGTTGATTGCCTGAGTGTATACAAACAGCTGATTCACAAATGACTTCCATGTTGGAAACCAGCTGTTTCCTATCAAGATATAATTAATTCCTTTATGTGTATGAGTGTGAGGTATTGCTCACCATGCCCAGAGACTCCAGAATCTTTTTTTTAAGAAAGTATCCATAACACAGAGACTGGAAATGGCATTTGGCAAATGGTGAGGCTGTATAGTCTATCAGCCTTTGGCTCATTCATTTCTTACTCGCATATTTTCCAATGTATCTATTGTTTTCCTTTCCTATGCTCACATTGGCCTTGATGTGTGAGTATTAGAGAGTTAGTATTAGAGTATTATTAGAGGTAGAGAATGGGGGAGTCATGTGATTTCATTGGTATGAAGAACTTTCAGGTGAAGGAATTCTCTCTACCAATGTAGATCATCACCTCTCTGCAACTTTTAGTATTAGAACGAGTTGTAGTGGGTGTTGTTTTAATTTGCAGAGTTTTATTGCTTCATAGAATGCTTCTTCCTCTCTAACATCTCCAAAAAAAATAGAAACCTACGTGTACTTTTCCTTATTGTGGGCTGTTTCCAAATGTCTTTTTTGCGTCATGCAATAAAACATGACCAAGTGGTACATTAAGTAGTCTTTGCATAACCTTTGGACATTTTAGTTAGACCATAACATAAAGTAGCCCAGTTTTTAAATTTGTTTATTCAAAAAGAACCTGGAATCACCTTTCTATTCAGTTGCAACTTCATGTTGTATTCTGGTTTCATTTTTAATGAGAATGCCAAAATTCGTATGACATAGCACCTCTGGTGGCAGGACAACTAATTTGTTATTGGAAGAGAATCTCATGTTTAGAATATCAATAGATATTCCAGTTTTTATGACCCTTCCCCACCATCTCCTCTTTTCTATAACTCTGCTACCAGCCTCACAGAAACCAAAATGGGTTACACAATACGGAAGGTCATTTTGTTCTTTCCTTTGTTGAACAGTTGTCCATGGCCAAGGACTTAGTCACATAATAGCCAGCCCACCAGTGGAGAATATCTCTGCATTTAGCAAGGATGGTTTTGGTAATAGCAGACAGTGTCTGAGACTTGTCTTCTTCAAACATTTATCTACTTAGATAACCCAGGGGAGGTGAATCAAAACCAAATTCTAATTAAGAAACTTTTTAAATGAAACCTCTTCCCGAGGGAGTAGTGTAGTTTTGCTACTAATGTTCTTGTCTGATCCTGAACATAGAGAATACTTCTTAAGCTTGTTTAAAAAAAGGAAATTGGTCAATCAATAAGCACTTGTTAATTACTTACTATGTACCAGGAATTATAGCAGTTGCTGAAAATTTGGGGATACAAATATACAGAATGAAGCAATTCCAAGTCATATGGAGCTTAAATTCTAAAAGGAAAGACAAATGCATAAGTTGTTATTGTTCATTCATTTCCAACTCTCCCTGAACCCATTTGGGGTTTTCTTGACAAAGATACTGGAATGGTTTGCCATTTTCTTCTCTAGTTCAATTTACAGATGAGGAAACTGAGGCAAACTGGGTTAAGTGACTTGCCCAGGGACACAAAGCTAGTAAGTATCTGAGACCAGATTTAAACTCACAAAGATAAGGTCCTGATTCCAGGCTCTCACTCTATCTACTGCACCACCTAACTGTCCTATGTACTATGGAGTGTGGATAAATATCATATACCCTAGATTTACTGAAGGGGTGGTTCAGAATTGTGTCCAGTCTATTGTCAATTAGTCTAAAGGTAAAGAAGCTTCATGGAGTCTGAGGAAGTCACTTATTCTCTCCTAACATAGCAGCTATCAATGTAAGGGGTACATATGCAGAAGCAAGGAAATTCATATCAGAAAATATGGGATCAGCTTCTGGTCCCTCTAAGGAATAATTATAGAAAACAGATATGTGGGTCACAGTTCTCACAACTCAATCCCTGGACTATCTCAGAGAGTGGGGCTCAAATATCAGAGATCTTTGAAGGTAATTTTCCTATCTGATTTGCTCATCCACCCCCGGAACTGTCATTGCAGATGTGTGAAGTTGATTTTGGTCTAGGAAGGCACTTACTAAGCTAATAGACCCAGGCAAAGAACATCATTGAAAAAGTAAAACATTTAATTAGTACAGAAATGAATAATAAGGCAACAACAGCAACAGCAAAATCAGCCACATTCCCAAATGAGTCAAATGGTGTTCTACTTTCTTCCTCTCCCCTCCAGCCCTCCGAGGTAACTCAGAAAATTAGTTCCTCCAAGATTCATGGCTCTGAGAAAGGAAGGCAAAGACTCAGTCTTTTTCCACCATTGGTCTTTAGACTGCAATGTAGTATGTGGTCTGAGTCTAGAACCCCCTGCTTTCCTTATTAATATCCTATGATACACCTGATCCAAAACCTGTCTTTTTCTTCCTGGCCCCTAGACAACCCATCTCCATGAAGGTCTTAGCTTGGTTTACCTAAGACATTACTCAGCAATTGCTTATCAACTGTCTTTATCATTTTGCCTCATCTTATCTCTCCACTTCACCAATCATAAACCTAGCAAAGATATCCATCTCTGCTACATCTTAATGAGCACAAAAATCACATTTTTCCTGGATATTTCATTGAAAGAAAGGGATGAGAGTTGTTGATCCTCCTTATTTGATGAAAAGGGAACGAAGTCTTCTCTACCCCTCACATATTTTAGTTGAATCTTTCTCCCTCCTGGGAAAAAGGAAGGGGGAAGATGTTGTAGACAGGCTTCTCCCCTGGTGTCTAGTCATTGTTCTCGTAACTTTCTAAATCACAATCCCCCCCACCCCCACCCCCACCCCCTACCATATTCCTATGTGTATTTCTCTCTATTAGAATGTGAATTCCTTGAGGGCAAGGACCCTCTGCTCTTGTATTTGTATCCCATGCTCATGCTGTAAGTGATTGACATAGAGTAAAAGCTTTAAAAATAAATGCTTCTTAGTTAATTTATTTATTAATTTATGCATCCATTCATTCACGACACATAAGATTGCTCCCTTTCAACTCTGAGATACTGCCATCCTAGAAAGTGCACACAAATATTGAATTCCCTAGATCGACTAGAAGGAGTGCCTAAGAACTAGGGCTCCTTTCCAGTGTCATTTGGTATAGGTAAGAGAGTTTTGGGGAGCCTTTGGCTATTTACCTCTACATTAGATTACTATCCAAAGTTCATGGACACAAATGATTATGGAAATAGCTACAGTGGTTCTACTTAGGCAGAAAGTATAGAAATCTCCCTGTGGGGTGCTTGTAGGATCATGTGGAACATGATCATATGCTCAAAATTAAGACCCCAGTCTTCTGCGATATCTGGTTCCCAGGTTCTATGAACCCTTGAGGATTAGGGAATCAAAACCCCAGTGGTTGAAGGCTACCTGTGTGATCCCTGGGAGAATGGGGGATATTTGGGATGCCTGTGGAGTTATAGAAATAGTCTGGAAACAAGTCCTGAGTCAGTTTTCATCACTACGGGAACTGCCCACTCAGCTGCTCAACACACTGAGAAGTAGCCAGATGGAAGGGGAAAAGGGATGGAGTGGCAGTGAAGAGACTTTGGAGTCAAGTTCAGCTGCTGAGGGTGAGGCCCTGCCTGTCTTTCTGTCATTGCCACAATTCTTCTTGGGATTGTAATGTTTTTCTCCATTCTCCTGGCCTTGAGGTAGACTCCTCCCTTCATCCCAGAAGACAGAGGCTGAGACCTTCTAAAAGATTTTGCTCACTGAACATTGACATAAAGCAGAAATTGAGAGCCAAAAATTGTTGAGTGATACAGTGGCAGAATATGCCATCAGCCTCACCTGTGAGCAGTAACAAGGGCATGGTGACTTGGTCTATGCCCCATGGTCCAAGAATTAAAAAGATTCAGAAAGTACTTGAAGTATTTCAACAGTATAGGAATGACTTCACTAGTGAGCAAGAAATATTAGTTGAAAACAATTGGCAAGCTTTCTGTTCCCAGGAGACCTGTCCCAAGTGGTCTTCTCCTCAGCATACTTGTCCAGTTCCCTTGTCCCTACCCCTTCTCTATCCCAGGAACATTGAGAGTACATTCCATTTTCTCCAGGAACATTTTGTGCTACTTTCCCTAGGAGTAAAAACTGCTATTCTAGCATACATTGAAATACTTTCTGATTCTATTCTTGGGTTCTGGAATTAAGTCTAGTTCTACCTTTGCCCTAGACAACTGGTTTCCTCAGATAGGAAAGAGCTTAAACACTTTCAGCAATAGGGAACCAGGTGTCTAACAATGATAGAATCAACAATTTCTGACTTGAAAGGGACCTCGAAGGTAATCCAAGCTAATTCTTATGTTAGAAATTATGCTCACTGAAACAGAAGAGATGAGTAAATTAATTTCCCTCCTTTTTTGGAGTTGGGGACTATGGATGCATGTTTGTGGAATACTGCATACACTATCTGACCGGGTCAATGGATTCTGCTGATTTTTGTTTATTACCTATTTGTATGAGGTGGCTTATAGCTCCAACTAGGCTCTAAAAATGATGCCAATCCACCCTTGTCTGAGTGAGGCCTCTTAGAAATTACCGTGGAGATGCAGAGGATGTCTTTGAAGGCCCAAAACCTAGAAAAGGTAGAGGCAACCACAAGATAAATGTAGATAATCAGAAGAGACAATTGCAATGGAAAGTGAAGAAGAGATGCTCTGAAGAGAAAACTGGGGATTTATCTGGGATCAGGGATAAAATGCTTAGCATAATTTAACACATCACTTTCTGCCACATAGAATTAAAACAGGCCAACAAAAGTTTTATCTAGTTTTTTTTTAATCTACCCAAGGGGAAAGGGAAGGTAGTCATCAGGCCTTTACCAATCACTGAATTGCTGTGAGGAGTCCACATAGGACCTGGAGATAAAGAGAGAGAGAAAGACAGACAGAGAGGGAGGGAAGGAGGGAGAGAGAGAGACAGAGAGAGAGAGAGACAGAGAAAGAGAGAGAGAGAGAGAGAGACAGACAGACAGAGAAAGAGAGAGAGAATCAGGACCTGACCATGGGCCAAGGACCTATTACTTAAGTAATTAGGTCCATATAAGATATATGCAGAATGGATTAAGCTAATCTGAAAGGAAAACTCATTATTGGGGGTGGGGAATGGGAATCTTGGTTTATAGAAAGTAGGATTTGAATTGAATTTTGAAGGAATCTAAAAGGCTCAGATAGGGGAGCCAAAGGATTCCAGGCATCTGGGACAGTCAATGCAAAGGTACAAAGATGGGAGATAGAATGTTGTGTTCCAGGGATTGCAAGCCAGTCAGTGTAGATATAGCATATGGAATGTTTAGAGGTAAAAATCTGGAAAGAAAAGAAAAGGAAGAATACGAAGCGGCAAGCCAAAAAAGAGGACTTTATATTTAATTCTGCGTATGATGGTTGGTTGGTTGTTGTCGTTTGTTCTCACAGAGAACCAAAATGTCATCACTATACTAGAGTCAAGTTTCAGTGTGTCTGACTGTGTCTGATCAGACCAATTTGAGCTCAGAATGTCCTACCTCAGTTTGGGCACAAATGAACATGTGAACATTTGGGGTAGATTCTCTAAATTTGTGTATCTCATGGTTTCCTTTGAGCTACTTCAGTTCTGCTTTGGCCCTAGAGCACAGCACCTTCTCTGATGTGGGCACACTATACTGAGTGGTCTTGTGCCAGTGTCTCTCATGTCACACGATCAATTCCAAAGTTCCTAAGAGAGACCGTGAAAGTGTCCTTGTATCACTTTTTCTGACCAGCATGTCAGCACTTGCCCTGTTTCTCCTGATTTCTCCATAAAACAGACTATTTTAGTAAATGTACATTTGGCATTCAAACAACATGGCCAGCCCATCAGAGCTCTGTTCTCTCTAGTAGAGTTTGAATATTGGGCAGTTTAATTTGAGAAAGGATCTCAGTGTCTGATACCTTATCCTGACTAGTGATTTTCAAAATCCTCCTAAGACAATTCAAATGCAAGCAATTCAGTTTCCTGGCATGGTGCTGATATACTATCCAGGTTTCACAGGAGTACAACAATGAGGTCAGCACAATGGCTCTGCAGACCTTCAGTCTGGTAGTCAGACTAATACTTCTTCTGCTTCATACTTTCTTTGGAGCCTCCCAATCACTGAGTAATGCATATGTCAACCTCATTAACATTGTGTACATCCTTGGAAAGCACGCTGCCAAAGTAAGTGAACTTATCCACAGCGTTCAAAACTTTTCAATTTGCTGTAACCAATGGTTCCACTTATGGATGGTATGGTATTGACTAATGGAACACCTGTGTTTTCTTGGCATTAATTAGGCTCAAATTAGCACAAGCAGCAGAGAATTGATCCATACTTCATTGTATCTCAGCTTCAAAGACTGCATTGAATGCACAATCATCTGCAAACAGAAAAGCATGCACTAACACTTGCTCCACTTTGGTCTTGGCTTGTAGCCTTTTCAAGCTGAGGAATACCATCAGTGTCGTAGCTGACCTTGATACCACATTTGTCCTCACTGAAGGCATTTGACAACATGACTGAAAACATCATGCAAAAAAGCGTGGGAGCAAGAACACAATCTTGTTTCACTCCTTTGGTGACTGGAAAGCACAAGAGCATCATCTGTTATGCAGTACTGGTGGTGAGAAGGTCATGAGATACACAAGTCTTCAGTAAGTGACCATTGTTGTTGCTGTTTCCATTTCCATCTCCATACCCTTTTAGGATTCCCTGTCACGTCTGGCAGTCTGAGCCTATGCTAGTATTAAAATAAAAAAATTGAATTAAAAACCAGAATTGTAAGCTTGTCCTCTTTTGGCACATTGATGATAAGGATCTCCAAGTTTTCATGGCATTTTTCTTTGACCTCATCAGGGTTTGTCATGGTGGGATGATGGTGTCATGGTATTTTCCTGAAGGAGTAATCATGTTGTTCTGAATCTGTCATTTACTCCTTTTGGGAGGCATACAAGCTTGTTGACTAGATTAGTCTTGATCACAAAACTATACCAGCTTCATGGCACCCCTTTACTGCATCTACTCTAGAAAAAAAGTCTATCCAGCTCTGACTTCAGTAAGCTGGTCTTCATTTACCAGCCTTGTTTCACTCAGTGCTGCTATTTGAATGCAATACCTGCCAAGTTCTCTCACAACAAGAATTGTTCATCTTTCAGTCTATTAGATTTTGTGCTGCCTATAAATGTGTGCACATCCCATGTACTAACGGTAAATGGAATCATCTTTGCAGAAGTTTTTGTACATTTTGTATGTGTGTGTTTCAACCACAGAGTGGGATTCCCCACCTGCCGCCATAATTAAGCCAAGGTTGGGTAAACAGACAGTTTTTAGGCCACCTTTTCTAACCCTTTCCTCCCAACAGGAGGTGAGCATTGTGATCCTTAAAAGGCTGCTCAGACACCCAAGAGTTGCCAAACCCCACTGCTGCTTCCAGAAGAAAAATAATGCTATGGCTTGGGGCCACCTTTATTCAGGTTTGTGACTACAGCTACCAATGTATCCTCACCTGCTGCTTCTTCACTTGCCTACCACCGCAGGGCTTTGAGATAGGTATAATGGTAAAATGGTATGGCTGATGTCTTTTGACTCATTCATAAATTGGAATACCATGAGGCAAAATTACATAAAATTATTGACCTTACTCTGTCCTCCAGAATAATCACAGTCCAGTGGCATGACAGAGTCAAGATGGTTGGTGATGGCTCAAGATGCAATGAATGACCTTGGGATGTTAAATGCCTAACTAATCTCTAAGCACTCCATAATGCCTACTTTAGCCGTCTTCGTGGCTGTTAGAACAAATTGTTCTCATCCACCCCTTCCACCAGGGGAAGTCTTCACAAGTTTGAGGTAGACACCCACTAACTCACTTATATGTTGAAACCCCTCAGTTACCCTCAATCCGGTTTAGCCTGTCTGCTAAAAGGATTTACTGGGGTGTGGATGTTGCACGTGTTACAGCTTCTTGGAGCCACAGGTGAAAGCTGGGTGGAACAGGTGGAAACCAAAAGTGGAAAGCAGCCCTGAAAAGGGCTCGGCAGCCTTCACACCAGTACTAGGCTTCCCTGAACACACGCCTTACACCCTAATTCTGCATATAACAGAGAGGCATTGAAGCTCATTGCGGGGAAATAAGGTAACATGGTCAGATCTTCACTTTAGAAAAAAATCCCCTCGACAGTTAATGGAAGGACAGATTGGAGTAAAGAGAGAATTAAGTCAGGGAGACCAGAAAAAAAGGTCATAAATGACCAAATTCAGGAGTTTTTATTGTTGGTGTTTGTTTTTATTTGGGGTTTTGTTTTTGTTTTTTTTTGTGGCCATATGTATGGAGAAAAAGGAACATAGAAGAAGAAGGTTCTGAGTAAGAAAAATATAAGTTTAAGTCCCTTTGCTGTTACATGCTTGCTATGTGACCTTGGGCAAGTCACTAGCTTCTCAGTGATCCAGAAAAATCTCAGACTGGGTTACTGTACACTCTCCAATCAGCATTGGTAGACAGGTTTTCGTCATGGAAACCTCCCACCCTAATTAAAGCACAGGTACCCTCTCCTTTCCATCTTCCTAAAACAAACAAAAGATACTTCCAACTCTAACATTCTATACTTGGAGGTCCCTTCCAACACTGATATTCTATGCTCCAAGATCCCTTCCAGCATTGACATTCTGTGCTCTGAGGTTTCTTCCCTCTCTAATGCTCAGTATTCTAAGACCCCTTCCAGCTCTGACATCCTATTCCAAGCATGAATTTCTGGGGTAAATTCTATTGTTATTTACACAAGATACAGTCCTCAGTTTGTATACTTGTTGTCATAAGAAACAGGGGAGGAGGCTCCTGTCAAGGAGAAGTTATTGTTGAGTTTCCAGGCAACAAACTTGTCTGCCAGCAACAAAAGGAGCAATTAACTTCCCTATTGTGTAGCAAGCTGAGCCTCTTCAAACCAGGCCAGTGCAGAATGGAGGTTGGCAGGCTGTTGGGGAAAGGGGTCTCAGAAGAGGGAGTGCAAATATAGACTCAAGAAGGAAAAATCTTTCTTCTGCTTTAGGACAAGTTCTCTCTGATATGGCAGAAAAGAATCCCAAGAAAGTGAGAAGAGATCTTGTCTCTGACCCAACCTATCACAGAATTTGAGAGTTAAAAGGAACCTCAGTGGTCACTTTCAGTTTAACTCACACACCCAAATTGGACACTCATGATCTCCTGAACAGTCAGTCCATCCATGACACTTTGGGAACAGTTCTAATTCTTAGGAAATATGTTTTGTTTTGTTTGTTCTGGCAACATCAAACTTCTTTGAAACTTTCACATACAATGCTCCTGGTTCTACCCTCTGTGATCTAACAGAACAAGATTAATTAATCCATAGCCCTTCATATATTTGAAGTCAGCTACCCTGCACCTGTCTGAGTCTTCTCTTCAGCAGGCTAATCACCCCCACACTGGAAGCAATCCTCCTATGCCATGGACTCAAGGCCTGTCATCATCCTGCCTGCTCTGCCCTAGGTCCTCATCAGCTTATTCATGCCCCTCCTCAAATGCAGTGGCCCCAAATGAATATGGTATACCCTAGATGGGATCTGACTAGGGTTGATTACAATGGGACTATCACCTCCTAAATCTTGGGGCCTTGGCTTCATCTGGGGACGTCGAATAAATGTATCTCCAGATCATATGGATTTTTTACAGTTTCCACATCATCCTATTGACTCATTTTGAGATTACAGACGACTGAAGCCCTCAATCTCTTTCAGAAAATCTGTAATCTAACCATGCCTCCACCCTTTCTGAATTTAGAAAATATTTTTTTTGTTTTTTTTGTTTGTTTGTTTTACATTCAGGTGAGAGAAGCAGCCACAGGGAGAACTTGGACGAGCAAGATGACTTTCCTGTTGGCATGAATAGCTCTGAGCCCAGCTTTGCTAGCAAAGCACCCATTAATTAGCATAGTGTCAGCCTGACATGATAATGAGAATGAGAATGAGGACAGGCGCCACTATAATAATAAACTTGTTATTTGTGTGGCACTTTGGGGACCAAATCGGCAAATATTTATTAAGAACCTACTATGTGCAAGGCAAAACAATTAGAAATGATGCAGCTTACAAAGCTCTTTCACTCTAATGAAGGAGGATGATCAAGATGATGCTGGTGGTGGTGATGGTGATGATATAAAGGATAATGGTGGTGGTAGAATAGCTACCTAGAAAATATTCCTGAAGTGCTTTGCAAACCTTAAAGTGTTATGAAAATGATAACTATTAATTCATTGTGCAGTCTTGGACAAGTGACTTTATTTTTTAGCCTCAGTTGTATCCCCTTTAAAATGCAGGGGTGAATTAAATGAACTCTTAAGCTCCTTCCTAGATCTGACTAGATTCTGTTTTCCTTAGGTCTCTTCCATCCTGGTACCATTCTTTGTACAGTTTGTTGGCATGTTAGTTAGCTAGCATGTAGCATGTACTGTTAGCTAGTTTGGGCAGCTAGATGGCACATGGATAGAGTACCAGACCTGGAGTCAAAAGGATCTGAGTTCAAATCTGGTCTCAGACACTTACTAGCTGGGTAACCCTGGGACAGTCACTTAATCCTGTTTGACTCAGTTTATCCATCTGTAAAATGAACTGGAGAAGGAAATGACAAGCTACTCCAGGATCTTTTCCAAGAGAAGAGTTTGATACAAGTGCAAAGGAATGAACAACAGTTTGTTAGTATACAAGCCTGATTTTATAATAACACTAAATCTTTTCCAGTCACATATGTTCCAATGCCTTTACTGACCAGAGGTAATTAAACTTTTGGACGTGTATCCTGGGATACCTTTGGTAGACCAAAGAACCCTTGGAAGCACCTTAAAATAATCACTTTTTCTGACTAATTGAGGCAATGCTGTATTTCAGAGCTATGTAGAAAGGTATTCAAGTATTCAAGTTCACTCAGTGAAATCTAGCCACTATCCCTTTGTGTCCCAATATAATACTCATTCTACCCTGATTCATGTATTCCTCAGAGCAGTAAACAACTTCGAACAAATTAATTCATTGCTTCTAGAGTTAATTTTTTTCAGATTCATTTAGTGAAGGGCATGGATTACAACCATAAGCTATTATGTAGGTGTGACATTCATAAGATTATAGGATCATGGCAGAAAAGTTGGAGGACACCTATAAGGTAATTTCTTCCACCCCTTTCATTTTACAAATGAGAAACTAGGGTCTAATTGGTCCAAATCATACAGGTAATAGTAAGTAGGAAAGCCTGGGGATGGAACCCTGATCTTTTGACTTCAAATCCATCATTCTTGCCTCGTCCATGTTCTAGGTTTTGAATATTATCTCTTCTAAGGCCCCCAATAGTCCTGACACTGAGGTTCTATAATCTTGGATTTCTTTGCTCTAAGAATCCTTCCACCTCTAACATTTAGTGATTTTGATAATCAGGCTTTCAATAAATGGGGTAACTATTTGCCTTCGGAAAGTATCTAAACAGATAAAGAAATAAATCAATACCAGGCACTTGACTTTCTTCAAAAGAAAATTGAGTTTTATTTGTTAGTATTTGACCAGGAACATAAAAATAAATCCTTTCTCAGGTCACGTGTGGGACTAAGGCTTAAGCTAAGGAATGAGCATCTCATGAAAGGAGAAGGGAAGCCTAGTGAGGAGAGAGAACAGGCAGTGAGTGTCAGCAGCCCTGATCAGGATGGACCCTTGGAAATTTAGGGATGATCTTCTGAGAGTGATTCTCTTATTCTCAGCAAAAATTGTCTGGAATGCACATACAATTTCTATTTGTATTTCATAATAGCTAATATTCATATAGTGCCCACTCCATGCCTGGTATCCTGCTAAACACTTTACAATGATCATCTCATTTGGTCCTCACAACAATCCTGGAAGGTAGGTGCTGTTATTATCTTCATTTATGGTTGAGGAAACTGAGACAAGCATAAGTTAAATGACTTGCCCAGGATCACACAGCTATTGCCAGACACTAGATTTGAACTGAAGTCTTGGTTTTGGTTTTACTTACTGTTGCTTTTTTCTGTTTGTTTGCTTTGTTGGGGGTTTTTGTTGTTGTGTTTTTGTTTTTGTTTTTTGTTTTTTTGCTGAGCCAATGCTCAGTTTAAATTTGAACCTAGTAGGGGCTCTCTAGATATTTGTGAATGAAAGGCAGCTTTAATTTTAATTAGATTTAATTTAATTTTAATTAAAGGAGCTCTGGACTTAGAATCAGATCAGTGTTCGCATTCCAGTTCAGTTCAAGTTCAATGAGCCATGTGCCTGACCTTGAGCAATTCATTCTAGAATGTGGCATGTCTGTTCAGATTAGAAATCAGACCAGGCCCCAGGAATCCCCATCGGTTAATTGTCACCTTTCAGAGGCTCCCAGAATGGATGAAGCTTAAGATTCTTTCAAGATCTAGAAATGACTTTTTGGATCTATAGTGTCTTGTGTTCTAACATCACTTTCATCTCTCTGTGATTTAGTATTTTTTTTTATTTTTTCCCACGTAAAAATAATTTCAACACTCGTTTTCACATTCTAAATTCCAAATTCTTTCTTTTCTTCCCTACCCTACCCCCCCGCTCTGGCCAAAAAATTGAGAAGGAAAGCAATTTGACATAGGTTATATACATGTGTAATCAAGCAAAACACATTTTAATGTAAGTCATTCTGTAAAAGGAATATAGACAAAAAAGAAAAATAAAGTAAAAAAAAGTATTCTTCAATCTGCATTCACATTCCACCAGTTCTTTCTCTGGAGATAGAGAGCACCTTTCCCTATAAGTCCTTCAGAATTGTCTTGGATCATTGTATTGCTCAAAATAGCTAAGCTATTCACAACTGATCTTCATAGAATATTGTTATTATTGTGGACAATATTCTCCTGGTTCTGCTCATTTCTCTTTGTATCAGTTCATGCAAGTCTTTCCAGGTTTTTCTGAGAACATCCTGTTTATCATTTCTTATAACACAATAGTATTCCACCATAATTATATACAACAGCTTGTCCAGTCATTTCCCAATTCATGCCCATCCCCTCAATTTCCAATTCTTTGTCATCACTAAAAGAGCTGCCATAAATATTTTTGTACACATAGGTTTTTTTTTTATTTTTTGTGTCTTTGTGATACAGGCATAGTAGTTGTTTTTCTTAGTTGAAGGGTATGTGTGGTTTTGTAGCCCTTTGGGCACAGTTCTAAATTGCTCTCTAAAATAGTTGAATCAGCACACAACTTCACCAAGAGTACATTCGTGTCTTAATTTTCCCATCTCCCCTTCAAGATTTGTCATTTTCCTTTTCTTTCCCATTAGCCAATATGATAGGTGTGGGGTGGTGTCTCAGAGTTGTTTTAATTTGCATTTATCTAATCAATAGTGATTAGAGAATTTTTCGTATGACTATAGACAATTTTGATTACATCATCTGAAAATGCTTGTTAATATTCTTTGTTTACCATTTGAAGAATGCTTCTTATTTCTATAAATTTGCCTCAGTTTGCTATATATGATATCTTTATCAAAGAAACATGTTGTAATTTTTTTTTCACAGAAATGATTACTATGTATTTCCCTCCATCCTATTTTCCCTGTTTATCCTACTTTATCCTTCCCCCCTGTCCATTTTCAAGTGTTTTACTTCTGACTTTTACCTCACCCAACCTGTCCTCCCTTTATCAGCCCCACCTTGTCTTATCCCCTTCCCCTCCTACTTCACTGTATGGTAAACATATTTCTACATCCAAATGAATATGTATGTTATTTCCTCTCTGAGCCAGTTCTGATGAGAGTAAGGTTCACCTGCTTCTTTTACCTTCTTCCCCTACACTGTAAAATTTCTTTTGCATATCTTTTATGTCAAATAATTTACCCCATTCTACCTCTCCCTTTCCCCTCATCCCAGTGCATGCTTCTTTCTCACCCCTTAATTTTTTTTAGATGATCATCCCATCGTATTCAACTTACACTAGGGCTCTCTGTCTATGTATACTCTTTCTAACTGCCCTAATAAAAAGAAAGTGTTTTAAGAATTACAAGTATCATCTTCCCATGTAGGAATGTAAACAGTTAAACCTTACTGGGTCCTTTATGATTTCGCTTTCCTGTTTACCTTTTTATGCTTCTCTTGAGTCTTGTATCTGAAAGTCAAATTTTCTATTCAGCTCTGATCTTTTTATCAGGAATGCTTGAAAGCCTTCTCCTTCATTGTATGTATCACTTCCATCTCTTAACATTTGAAATCTTATGTTTTAAAATTTCTGCTGACTTTAAAATTATTTTAAGGCAATTTTTATTGATATATGTTGCTTTTATACAACAAAGTTTCTTCTAGGCAGAAAGTTAGGGCAGCGGATAGGACCTGAAGTCAAGAAGACCTGAGTTCAAAATCAGTCTCAGATACTTACTATCTGTACATCCCTGAACAAGTCACTTAACCTCCATCTGCCTCAGTTAGGAAACATCTTCAAAATTGGGATAATTGTAGCACATACCTCCCAGGATCGTTGTGAGGATCAAATGAGATAATAATCATTAATTGCTTAGCACAGTGCCTGGAACATTGTCAGGGCTCAAAAAATGCTTGTTTTCTGTCTTCCTTGTTTCCTTTCCTGCCTTTATCTCTCTCTCCTTCCAGATAACCTTTCTATTTAACAAAGATTCTTTTAAAGAAAAAAGAGTAACAGGAATGGGAAAAATCAGCAAAACCAATTCATAGAAGAAAATCTGGCAGTCAATGTAATATTTTACATCAATGGATTACACACACACACACACACACACATCCAGAACCTCTGCATTAGAGTGGGAAGGAAGTGTCCCCTTATAGCTCTTCTCTGGGCCACCTTTGCTATTTCACGATGGCCACTTTGAATTGTTTGGTGGTTGCTATTCTTTCCATTTCCATTGCTGTAGTCATTATGTATATTGTTTTCTTGGCTTTGCTTATATCATTCTGTGTCACTCCATGGAAGTTTTCCCCTGCTTCAGCTCTAACATTCTATGTTCTAACATCACTGTCAGCCCGAATATCCTCTAACACATGCTCTCAAGTCTCTGCCACCTCTAACATCCTAGGATTCTACTAACAGACTTTCTCCTATTATGCAAATTTAATGACTCAAATCCACAAGGGAACCAGTCATCCTTGCTCTCTCCCTCTCCTACTTTCTCTCTCTCTTTCTCTTTCAACTGGGATTAATGTTGTAGTTCTTAGAAGGCAATTTCCAAAAATGCTTCCTAATTCAAAGAGTGCTTAAAATCCTGATCACAGCCTTTCAGGCTGATCAACTGACAGAAAAACTGAACAATCATAACCCTGCATACTCTACTTCCCCCGCCTCCTCCTGGCACTCTGGCTCTTATTTCTGATCTGCCCAAAGGTCTGAGCTTATTCTCTCTGTCTCTGTCTCTCTTTCTGTCTGTCTCTGTCTCTCCTTGTCTCTCTGTCTCTCTCTCTCTCTCCTCTCTCTGTGTCTTTCTGTGTCTCTGTGTCTCTGTCTCTCTTTCTCTCTGTCTCTGTCTCTCTGTCTCTTTCGGTATCTCTCTCTTTTGGTCTGTCTCTCCCTCTCTATCTGTCTCTGTGTTTCTCTCTCTCTCTCTTTCTCCAACTTTTGGTCTGTTTCTGTCTTTCTTCTCTCTCTCTCTCTCTGTCTCTCTCTGCATGCCTCTCTGTCTCACTGTTCTCTATATCTCTGTCTCTCCTCTCTGTGTCTTTCTGTCTCTCCTCCTCTTCCTCTTCCTCCCTTCTCTTTCTCTCCCTGTTCTATCTCTCTCACTTCTGTTTCTGTCTGTCTCTTCCTCTCTTTTGCTGTCTCTAAGTTTCTATCTCTTTCTTTCTGTCTATCTTTTGTCATATCTCTTATCTGTCTGTGTCTCTTTAACTTTCTCTGTCTCTATGCTTGTGTGTATATGTATTTTTAAAGGAGAGATATTATGTGCTCTATTTTCCCACAAAGTTTGTGGCAGAGCGAGTCAATCCAGGAGAAATAGAAACACCTCCTATCCTCTGGTCTTTTTTTCCTAGACTTTCATACCAGCATGTGGCCCAGAAAATTTCTAAGTGCTACCCAAACCACATTAGAATGTATAATACAATATACATAATGTTAATGTGTGGTTTTCTAAGTATCACAGGGTTCTGTTTTCATTTGAATTTGACATCACTGTTTTGGACAAAAATAATCTTGGGTGCATGTGTATTAATTCACAGTATTTTCTCCCCCACATCTCCATTATTCCAAAGTAGCATTATATTGAGGTGTGTCTTTCCTTCCCATGGCCCTAGACGGTAGTTGCATAAAGTAAAACCAATTAGGGTTTAGGGTTGTGTTATGATATTGAGAAAGCAAATGTCAAGAATGAAATCATGCATAATAGAGTTAATTCTGAGTTACAATTCAGCTCAAAACAGAACTCAGCTCACACGGAGCTGGAACCTCTGCCTCACACCCATCTCTGAGCCTGGTCACAAATGAGATATAACCCAGTGATGAGCTAAACCCTAATTCTGGCCACAGATTAATTTGTAGTAATGTCAACAGATTGAACTTTATTCCTAATCCGTGACTCACTACCCTCACTACCAACCTTCCTAATCTGTTACACAGTCTGAGCCAAAATCCTGGCCACAGACTTATATGGTCATGATAGGGACCAGCTAAGAGAGTGTAGATGTCTCACGGCAGACCATCCCCATTGCTGAAAACATAACAGACAACCTATAGTCTAAAGATACCCCCTTCATCTACAAAGTGCCTAGCCAGGAGTTAGAAACTTGTCTATTTCCAGCCAAGATTCCCTGAGGTACAGTGAGAAAATGAGATCTATTCCTGTATCTCCTCCTCTTCCTATCCCAGAATGTCTGTGTGTACTGAAAGGAGAGGCCCACATTTTGTAGGAAGTACTCCACAAGGGTCATTAGCTTTCCAATTTGGCTGCATCAGATGGTTTCACAGGAGGGGATGTCAATTCAGTGTCAGTAGGCAGCTGTCTCCCCTGTCTCTAAGCTGCCTGGGTCCAGCATCGCTGGGGTCTGAGAGACCTTTATTCCAACATAGGGACCTTCAGGTCTGAGAACTCAGGATATCTTAACAGATAGGAGAGAAGAGGGAAAACCTAGTCAAAGGTGATGTGGCATATTTTTAAAAAGGTTTGAATTTGGGATGTATTGGGATATATAGGTTTAATTATTGGCTCCTTAATTAAATAACTGGATGACTATGGTAAGTACTTTCCAGGTTCAGTTTTTTTTCTCTTTAAAATGGGAATACTAACATTTGGACTACTCATCTCACAGGATCATTGTGAAGGAAGTGATTAATAAGTCTCAACGTGCCACAGAAATGTGAGTTGTTATTATCATTCCCACTTAATAACCTCACATACAAATAGTACTATAGATCAGTGATTTAATGCAATGAATCTAACACATAAGAATTAGACATCTACTATGTACAGGACATTATGTTGGGGAAGATAATGCATGTTCCTTTCCTTCACGAAATTAACCAATTAGAAGAGTTTATGTGTGTGAATGAATGCATGAATGAATGGAGGAATGAATGCAAAGCTTTTGCTAAGTGCCAATTATTGCTTAAAGCAAATACAAATACAAAATTTGTACAAAATACAAAATACAAATACAAATACAAAAACAAATACAAAAGTCATAATATCCTTGCACTCCCAAAATTTACACATTAGTGTGGGAGATACCACAGTCAGGGCAGTTGTGACCAGAAAGAGAGTTGGGGTTTGAGAGGTCATAGAGATGCTAAGTGGAACAATAAATAAGTCCACTGACATTTTCTTTCCAGGAGCAATGAAATGAGGGTGTGTTTGGGGAACAGGGGCAGGGCAGTGGGTTACAGATAATAACGGCACAATGGGAAATGGCCATGGTGAAGAAAGGAGTATGGTGTTCCAGGGCAGGCAGAGTTCAATGTCCAAACTGTTGGCAGACATGGGCTTCAGCAATGATGTATGTTATGGAGCTTTGTAGCATAAACTGTAATGATGATTATATATAACAAACCTTTATCATTTACCTAAAATGTGAAAGGTATTGTACCAAGCACTGAGTAAACAAAGACGGAAAGGAAAGCATCTCTATCCTTAAGGAATTCAGATTTGACAGAGGGGATACAATAAACCAATAAGTTTGATAATTTGTAGTACATCTAGTTTAGTCGTGTTTCAACAACGTCTGACCCTTTGTGACCTCATTTGGGGTTTTCTTGGCAAAGGTGCTGGAGTGGTTTGCTGTTTCCTTCTAGAGCTCATTTTACAGATGAGGACACGGGCAAACAAGGTTAAATGACTTGCATAGGATCACCCAGTTATTAAGTATCTGAGGCCAGATATGCACTCAGATCTTCCTGACTCCAGGTCTGGTGCTCTATCCAATTCACCACGTACCTACCCCAATTTGACGTATGAGAGAACACTAATTATGAGAGAGCACTAATTAGGAAAATCAAGGAAAGGATTTACATAGGAGGTGGTATCAGAAGAAAACCTTGGAGGAAGTCAAGGATTCTAAGAGGTGATAATATTGAGGAATACATTCCAGGAATTAGAGACAGATTAGGCAAAAGCATGGAGGTGGAAGATAGAATGTCAACTTTGGGGTACAAAATAGGTCTGAGACTGAATTGCAGTGGGTATTGAAGGAGACCCTAAATGGGCCCAATAACCCATCAGTGCTCTAGTAACTCCCTAAGACTGCTAGTTGCCAACCTTCATTGATAGAAGGAGTTTCCTCATTTGGACTTGCTTTATGCCAGTGCAATCATGGGTCCAGTCCCCACTTCTTATCTTCAAGGCAATAGGAAGCCAATGGAGAATTACATACCACTTAAGAGCACAGGACTAAGGAAGTCGGTGACTTAGTAGGTATTTAATAAATGTTCTTGTTAAAATAATTATTACAATAGTCACTGATTACACGATACTAAGAAAGTCATTTTTCCTTTTCAATATTCAGTTTGAGTCTATATTATCAAAGAGTTAGACTAAAATTGGCATCCTATCTAGCTCAGACATTTGTCTTGTGTTCTAAAGTCCTCTCCAGTTCTCACTTGGTCAGGGCTCTAATAAATCACAAAACTTTCCCTCAGCAAATCTGTGAAGTTGCCTTTGTTTGGTTTGGTTTGGTTTGGTTTGGTTTGGTTCGGTTGGTTGTTTTTTGGGGGGCTTGGGGCAGGGTTGGATGGGTTGCATGTTATAATTGAATGAAAGTTGTATCTGAAGTTATAAGACCTAGCTTAAAGTCTCAGTGTGCTATTAATTAGCTGAGCAATCTTAGATAAGTCACTTTTTCACTCTCGGCCTCATTTTCCTTGACTGCAAAATGAGGGGATTTAAACAGATGATCCCCGGAATTCTCTTAAGACACATTCCACTGATCTGTCTTCTCAGACTGAATCTAATTTTTCTTTGAAGTCCTTTAAATTCCTCTCCAGGCTGGACTCTGGACTTTCTCTATCATGTTCCATCTCCTGCTACCATCATTCACACCCCGATCCCCCTTTTCCAGGTCCCTTTTATATATTGTCTTGCCTTGTTAGAATGTAAGTTCCTTGAGGACAGGACTATCTTTCTACTTCTATTTGTATTCCCATTGCTTAGAACAGTGCACGACACATAATAAGAACCTCATAAGTGCTTGTTGAATGACTGTCAGAGGAGGAAAATGACACCCATCAGAAATAACCAACGTACTTAAGACTAACACAGCACTATTTAAACATGACTTATTATTTTTATTGGCTCTACTTTTTTATGTTTACTTTTATTGGTGCATCTTTCTCATTAGCACCAAGTCAGCTAGGTGAAACAAAGCTAGGGTCAATTAGAAAATAATCAATCACATTTCTCCAATGTCTTTTGATTTTCCCTTAGAAAAAATAATAAAATCTTTCTTCACAATAATATAATTATGCCATCTTACAGATTAGGAAGGTGAGTCTCCAAGAGAGAACATGACATCACCTCTTTCACATAGCTAGTTAGTTCTTGTACCTGGGATTCAAACCCAGGTCTCTCCTCTCCCCCCATATTTTCCATTTTGCCATGTTATATCTCTAGGAAGTGAAGATATTACAGAACATGATGGACAAGATTCAGGTCTAGGAAAAAGACTTCTTTTTCACCTAGACGTGGAAGATACATAAGTTCCCCAGCCTCCCTCCATTTTCAACCCCATGTAGACAGCACAGAGCAGCCCCCCATAGCCCGTGCTCTGGGGTTTGCTCCTCCTTGAGCATCTGGTCAATTTCAACTTGGAGAGACAGAATCTTTGATTCATTCTCCTAATTAACTCCAGCCATTTGGCTCTATCTTACAAGCCTCCAACTGAGGAAGAGAGTTAACTGTGATTCTTATTAATGAATAATAGCATTGTATAGTAGAGAGAAAGTTGGATTCTAAGTCAGAAAGATTGAAGTTCAAGCCCCACTTCTCAAACCTCTGTGACCCATTCAGTGCCTCCCAATCTCCCCTCACTAAGAAGACAAGTTGCAGAGAAAGTGATAATCTTCTCTTCCTTTCCTAGATCTCCCTATACTGAAATAACTGATATAATATAATACTACTAATAATAATTCTATGGTATTTTGTAGTTTACAAAGTGCTTCTCTCACAACAACCCTGTGAGATGGAGAATGAATCAGTTATTATCATCTTCATTTTACATGTATCAGGGATCATTGGCAATAGATATCAATTGGAGTCGGGCTCTTTTCCACTTCTCTTTTCTACATATTTTGTGATTTTAAGCTAAGTAATTTGAATAATCCTGCACAGCTTATTAAGGAAAAGTGGGAGTGGGGATAGAGAGATAATCAAGGAGAGAGTCTGATGCTTCTTCATGCACATATCTAAAGGCTTTAAACACTGTAAGAAGTGCTGAGGCAAATTGGAAGTGTGCCACCCAGGTTATGGGCAAGAGTGGAAGGAAAGAATGATTAATCGATACACATTTTATGAAGCTGGGGAGAGAACTCCCTTATTAGATAGGATAGGAGATAGCTCCTGAGAGGCCACTTGTGATTAAAACCTGGGATGTGAGTTCAGGTGTACAAAAGAAGGCTTCAGAATAATATATGCACTATGAACTGGAGTTGAATCTTTGAACTGTAAACACACCTGAAGTCATGTTCCACATAGACCAGTTGTTAGAGATCTGGTCCCCTGGGAAAGGAAATAAGTGACCTCTGCTAGAGGATAAGGAGGATAACATAACCACAGACCCATAAAGGACACAGAAAGAGGACTTTAGAAGAAAGTCCCACCACGTTTAAAATGCTGAGGGATATTGCCAAATGCAGAACTTCTGAAATTCCTTTATCACTCAATAGAAGATAACAAGTCAAGGCAATGGAAAGGTTCCCACATTGTACCCAGGGACTTCATGTCAAGAGGGAGCTTCTGTCACATATACGAGGTGCTTGAGGCTCAGGAAGATTAAATGACTGATTCCTCATCACAAAGGTGTAAAACTTTACATTTATTCCCAAATATACTTCATGCCTTATATATTTTTAAATATTATACATTATTGCATTTTACATATTATTAGATCTGTTTCGACATTCTACCCTATGTAGCTCCTTTCACATTGTCCCCCACTATATTAGCTATCCTTTCCACTTTGTGTTGTCTGCCAATCTAATGATTATCTACATCTTTATCTATGTCATTGATAAAAATATTAAATAGAATGTAGTCTGGCACAGATCAATGATCCACTTCACTAGGAACCTCTAAATTAGCCTTAAACCATTCAAGAGAAGAAATATTCAGGAATGAATATTTATCAGAGATGTTGTAGGGAAATTTCCTGCTCAAGTAAGGATTGAGGTGGGCTGCCATCTTGGACCATTTCCATCTTTGAGATTATATGGAGAAAGAGAGACAGAGACAGACAGAGAGACAGAGACGGACAGAGAGACAGAGAGTGAGAGAGTGGAAGAAGAAGGAGAAGAAGAAGGAGAAGAA
>CM053587.1:285794134-285818745 GCA_028646515.1 Pseudochirops corinnae
CACATATGTCTACATATATCCATATTTCCATCTATCTATCTTCCTTATCAAATCTCTTCTGGATATATAAGTCTTATACATCGGGTTCCTGTTTTTCCCCCTTCCCTGGTGTGGATGCTTATTTAATAATAATGATTATAGTTAACATCTCTAAATTATTTTAAGGTTTGCAAAGTACCTTATATGTTATTTCAATTTATCCTCACAACAAGTTTGTGTGCTAGATGTTACTATTTCTCCCATTTTATGGTTGAGCACACTGAGGCAGATTAAGTGACTTGCCCAGGGTCACACAGCTAGTACGTATCTGAGTAGGTTTCAGACTCAGATCTATCCTGACTCTGAGTCTAATGCTGTATTCCCTGCATCACCTACCTTACCAGGTATCAGGTAATCGTTGATTTGAAGAGACCTTTGCTGCCAAGTTATACTGAGAGTTCTCAGCTGCTGTGGAGTAGCCTTCATTTACCCCACTGTCGTACAGAGAAAACGTGTGTGGTGAGGGGCAGCATTGCTTATTGACTTGCCTGTGAGTGACAGCTGTCTTCAAGTGTCTGAAAGTCTATCATAGAGATCAAGGATTAGATCTGCTCCTGCTTGACCTTAGAAGGCAGCAATTGGACTAATAGCTAGAAGTTACAAGAAAGAAGATCAAAGCTTATAGATTGAGGGCTGTGAGGTCATTGAACACAACCCTTTCATTTAGCAGATGGGGGAATGGAGCCTCAGAGAGGTTAAGTGATTTGCCCCGGGTCACACAGCTAGTAAGAATCTAAGCCTCTCAAAGACCACAGCTATGTGAAAAACAAAAGAAAACCAAAAACTTAACTAGCATTTCATACCATCCTCGAGTGAAATGAGCTGCCTTTTGAGATAACAAGTTCCCCATCATTGGAATTCTTTAAGTAGAAAGGCTGGATGACCACTTATTGGGGATATTATAAAGGGATTCCTGCTTAGGTACACATTAGACTAGATGTCCTCTAAGGCCCTATTTAGCATTAAACTTTTATGATTTGATAGGTTCTCACAGCTGAGTGTGACCCCTCCATAGAGCCTGCCTTCCCTATGTTTGGAGTAAATTATCCTCAGTTACCAGTAGCCTTTGGACCCTTCCTCTGCCTGGATGCAGAGAGTGCCTCATATGTATTACATTTCATCAAGTAATGCCATTCAGATCAGAAAGATCGCTGTGCTCAAAGAGGCATTCTGGACCTTGATAAGAAGGAAATAGCTTTAGTTTGGAGGAGACCTGGGTGGCAGGGGTGGCCCCTGAATCAGATTGTAGATGATAACTGAGGCCATTAAATATTTATCTCTGCTCTTTATAGAGAGCTGTGTACTTTGGAGTGTGAATGGTAGTTGTGTTGGTACCAGAATCTCTCTCCTTTCTCTTAAAGGTGAACTTGACTTCCAAGTTACCAAAGGGAGAACTAAATCTTTCGGAAACTCCATTCAGCTCAGGGCTTCAGTTTGCCCAGCAATGAATTCAGCTGAGCATGAACGGAGTACATTCTACAGAAAGCATTTATTGAATGGAAAATACAAGCAGAATACTATATTAGGCACCTAAGAGTGTATGATATACATATATGCATACAACACACATATCGATCTATCTAGCTATGTATCTATCTGTATATATGTGTGTGCACATGCATATTATACAAACACACAAATGTGTATAAATACATAGACATGTGTGTAAGCATACACACATATGTATACATGTATATATACATGCATGTACATGCCTATATATTTGTATTGCTTTATCTGCTGATCTGTCATCTTAAATGCTGAGGTAGCTAAGCAGCAGAGTGGAGAGAGGGCCAGGCTTGGCATCAGAAAGGCCTAAGTTTAAATGCTGACCTAGATACTTACTAGTTGTGTGACCTGGGTAAACTATTTAATTTCTCTTCCTCAGTTTTCTCATCTGTAACATCGGGATTTTAGTAGTGCCTACCTCAGACTGTTATTACTAAAACTGACTATGATGAAATTTATAAAAGTTTGCTTTGAAAACCTTAAAACACTCTTATTTTCTCTAATGGAATGCAAGTTTCTTGAGGGGAAGCACAATTTTTTTTCATCTTTTCTTAGCCAGCACCATGCATTGCCTAGTATAGAGTAAGTTTTAATAAATGCTTATTGATTAATTGATTGGTACAACACTGAGCCTGTTGTTTTTTTTTAATAGGGAAGGCAGGGCAGTTGGGGTTAAGTGACTTGCCCAAGGTCACACAACTAGTAAGCGTGTCGAGTGTCTGAGGCTGGATTTGAACTCAGGTCCTCCTGACTTCAGGGCCAGTGCTCTATTCCCTGTACCACTTAGCTATCCCTAATCCTGCTCTTAATAGAGCTTACCATTTGATAGGAGAATGAGATGCAAAGGGGCATAACTGTCATGTACGATACTATCTGACAAATTCATCAGAAAATTACAAAGTCAAGGGTGAGAAGCAACCTTGTGTGGTGGAAAAAGATTGGGTCTGGAAATGGGAAGACAGGTGTTAGAATCCCCTACTTTTACTAGTTAATGAGCCAGAATCTCTGGATCACTTCTTTGTTACATCTCCTGGTGTCCCTCTCCAGATAAATTATATGTTGTTTACCCCCCATCCCCCACCCCCATCACCATACCTACTCTGAGCCCTCCCAACTCTGGTATCCCTTCAGTCTCTGCCATCACAATACCCACTGAGCTCTCCTATCCATGATGTTCCCTGTGCTTGGAATGCCCTTCTACCCATGTCTCCTGTCAAATGCTTGTCGATTTAAAGCTGAGCTAAAATGCTACCTCCTCCAGAAAGCCTTCCTTGGTTGCCTCTATCAGGAATGATCTCCCCTCTGCCATTCTGGGCAGAACTTACCTAGCACTTGTCACCTCTTGCATCTGCTTATGATACTCCATTGACTACTCTCATGATCAATGTGTATGTGATATACCTGTACTTGATTGTAAATTCCATGAATTCAAGGGATTTGTTTTTTAAACTTTGAATGTCTCTCAGCAAGGGATCCAAGATGATACACATAGTAGGAATGTAAGACACTTAGTGACTATCTTGTGTGAACCGGTTTGTTTACATGCTGTCTCCTTAATTAGATACTAAGCCTCAGGAAGTTGTTTTTGGGGGGGGTTATTTTTGGTCTCCCCAGGATTAGATCAGTCCATGGCACATAGGATACATTTAATACAAAAAATTTGTGTTACTTGGATGAAGTCAGAAAAAACAGAGTTTCTCTGGCATATAGGAAAGAAACCCATGTGCTTAGAATCAGGAGGTTGTTAGGTGAGTCCTAGCTCTCTCACCATCTTGCTATCTGGATTTTAGCAAGATCCTTTCTCTCCCTATACCCCTCTCTAGGCCTCAGTTTTCTCCTATGTAAAATAAGGAGCAGAAGCGTGACTGGAAATACATTTTCCATGATTTCACATGCACAATTGATATCACTGCATGCCTTCTCAATGGGCAATGAAGGAGTAGGAGGGAGAAAATTTGGAGCTTGAATTTTTAAAAATGTTTTGTGTGTAACTGGGAAATGTTTTCTTTTGAATGGGTAAGTGGAGGGGATGACTTGACTAATGCAGTACCTTCTGTCTCTGACATGCTTTGATTCTAATTCTGTAAATTGGTTCTGGAAGGGCCATTGCAGGGGCCTGAAAAACTGGGGCAAGAGAATTGAGCTAGAGACTGTTGGGGTTGGAGTCTCATTAAACACTCTGTATTTTCTTTCTTTCTTTTAAAAAAAATTATTTACTTTTAATTTACAACATTCAGTTCCAAAACTTTTTGAGCTCCAAATTTTCTCCCCCTCCCTGTCCTCGTCCCTCCCCACCCCAAGGCAGCATGCAATCCAATACAGGTTCTACATAAGCCTTCAAGTTCAACGTTAGTCAAGTTGTAAAGAAGAATTATAATTATAAGCAATGGAATGAATAATGAAGTAGAAGAAATAAAACAAAATGAAACAAAAAAGAGAAAGAGCAAGTAGTTTGCTTCAATCTGCATTCAGACTCCATAATTCTTTCTCTGGATGTGGATAGCCTTTTCCATCATGTTGTCTTAGAACCTTGCATTACTGAGAGGAGCCCAGTGTATCAAAGTTAGTCATCACAGATATGATGTGTCTGTAATTGTGTACAAAGTTCTTCTGGTTCTGCTCCTCTCACTCAAAATCAGTTTGTATAAGTCTCTCCAGGTTATTAAAAAGTCCTTCTGCTCCTCGTTTCTTATAGCACCACAGTATTCCATTACATTAGTATACTACAACTTGTTTAACCATTCCCCAGTTGAAGAGCCTCCATTTGATTTCCAATTCTTTGCTACTACAAAAAGAGCGTCTATAAATATTTTTGTAAATATGGGTCCCCTTCCCACTAGTATGATCTCTTTAGGATACAGCCCTAGAAGGAACACACTGTTTTCAACCCTCCAAATCAGTGGGGATGAGGCTGCTCTGTGCTGGGGTTCCCCATTTTATTACAGAACATGGCTGTTGCCTGAGCCCTGGGTTTGCTCTATGCTGACTCAGTGTTACTTGAGGGAAGAATGATGCTTATCTCTTGAGCTGAGAGAGACAGACAGAGAGACAGAGACAGAGAGACAGCGACAGAGAGAGAAAGAGAGAGAGAGAGAGAGAGAGAGAGAGAGAGAGAGAGAGAGAGAGAGAGAGAGAGAGAGATAGTGGTCAGGTGAAAGTTTTCTCTAAAAGATGTTGGAAAGTTACACCTTAGTAATTTTGACAAAGACCAGGATAATGCAACAATAATCCCTCTGTGGTACGGGAAAGAAGGAAGCGGCTAAGAGGGTCAGGCAGACCAGATGGTTTCTAAGGTCCTACTCAGACAATTTATGAATCTACAACTTCAGCTTGGCAGTATTGGGGAAATGTTGTGGGCCCACAGTGGATAAGGAGTAGGATGTCTTCTTACCTCACATCAAGGACTCCCTAAAGGCAGGAGCTGAGTCTCTCCCTTAAATTAAGGGCTCCAGGATGCCTGGGGCTATATATTCTGGCTGCTGTTCAAGGTTATTTCCATCATACTGCTTTAAATCCCAGGCAAATATAGGTAAATCTCAACTATCCCTTGGAACTCCTAATCATTCACTCTCTGGAAAGCATGATACTTTTTACTGGGTAGAGAAGAGATGATAAGGGGTTTTAACAACTTCCAGGGAAGACAGAAGCCACTCCACCCTCTTGGCCCCTGCTCCTGATCCTTTCACTTGGCTCAGCTTCCAAGTCTATTTCTATAAAGTGTGACTAATAACTTTTATCTACCTCTCAGGCCTCTCACTACTGGCTTGGCAGCACTTGGAGATAAATAACAGATCTGATTCTCTACTCTTTTTTTTGTTTGTTTCTGGGTTTTTGTTTGTGTCAGGAACTATTAGAATACCCAGGGGTAAACAGTAGAGTTATTAGAAATCCTTAGGATGAGGAAAGGAAAGGGAAATGATCATGTCCCTTTGGTCAAGGCCGCATACAATTCCAAAGAACAGTCTGGGCTTCAGTGTAAGGGACAGGGGAGAAATTGTAATAAGCCCTGGTTAGTTCAAATTACTTAATAAATTGTAAATTCCCCAAGGGGGATGTTTGTTTCACTCACAGACACAACACAGAGCTCTGAACACAATAGGTAATAACAATTTGTTGAATGAATGAATGAATGATTTCTTCTTTTTTCCCTTTTCTATTCCTTTTCCTTTTTAAAAAACCTCTCTAAGTTGTATGATGCAGAAAGTACTATATTGGGAGTCAGAAGATTTGATTTGAAGTCTAGACCTTACCTTTGTGGCTTTTGGTGAGGCATCTTCCCTCCCTAAGCCTAAATTTCCTCTTGCGTAAAATTTGGGGCTTCATCTATATGGTTTTTAACATTTGTGATTGCTCCAAAACTTATGAGCCAATTATCTTTCTTCTCAAAACAGCTGATCCAGAAAACATTTACTTAAGTACCTTGTGATTGTACTTGCACTTGGTGCAGAGAATGCACCAAGGTGAAAGGTGACATAGCTCTTAGCCTCAGAGAGTTGTAGTCCAGGAGCAGGTAGAAAACCTGTGCCCAAGTAACTAGAATGCAAGTTTCAATGTGATCAATTTGGAGAATGTGTCCCTATAAAGTGCAAAGGAGGATTTGAGAAGGGGAAGAGAACTTATGCCTGGGTTATCAGGGAAGACATCATAGAAGTGGTGTATGTGCGTTGGGCATTGAAGAGAGCTCAAAATTGTATAGTCTGAGATAACAGTGGGAGTGCAGGGGAGAACATTTCAGATGTGCAGTATGGTCTATTCAAACTTTTGCACTGAGGAAAGAGTAGGATCAGATCAGGCAAGGGCAATCAATTAACCAAAAGACATTTATTAAAAACTTATTATGTGCCAGACATTGTGTCATTGTTGTTGTTTAGTCTATCACTCATGCCCGATTCTTTATGTCTTCGTGGACATACTGGGGTTTTCTTGGCAGAGATATTGGAGTGGTTTGCCAATTCATTCTCCAATGGTTGTACTATATGTTGGAAATAGAAAGATAAAATGGAAAATTGCCCGCTCTCAAGGGGCTTACAATCTAGACAAGTCAAACACCATGGATATATATAGGTATATACAAAATAGAAACAAAGTGATGAGTAGGTGGAGGTGGAGCACTAGCAGCTGGGCAGAGGGGATAAGGAAAAGGTATCATTCAGAAGAGAACATTTCAACTGATCCTTGAAATGAACTGTGGATTCCAAAAGACATTAGCATATATTAAAGTTTCTGCCTTCCTTTCTTCCTTCCTTCTTTCCTTCCTTCCTTCCTTCCTTCCTTCCTTCCTTCCTTCCTTCCTTCCTTCCTTCCTTTCTTTCTTTCTTTCTTTCTTTCTTTCTTTCTTTCTTTCTTTCTTTCTTTTTCTTACTTTCTTTCTTTCTTTCTTTTTCTTTCTTTCTTTCACTCTCTCTGTCTCTGTCTCTCTCTTTGTCTCTCTCCCTTCCGTCCTTCCGCCATCTCTCTCTCTCTCTCTCTCTCTCTGTCTCTCTCTCTCTGCTGTAAAATGACAGCAATGTTTCCAAAGCAGCTCTATTATATCCAGACAAGCTGATTCAAGTAACAATTATACCACTGTGTCAAAGTGTCATTGAATTTTTTTCTATTTATTGCTGAAGTGACATTGTACAACTATGCTGAGGTGTATTGTATAATTGTGTATGTTAAAATGACATTTTTGAACTGACATTACACATTGCATACTTGAGTCCTGGACTGAATAATCACCATAGCCCTTCAATTATTGGAGAACAGGTGGACAGAGCACAACTTGAAACTCATGGAGAACTCTTGATTTGGGTCTCCATGTGGACTGCAGTCATCATGTTGATAATGAAAAGTCTTTATACTATGCTGTGAATATTTGGGAATGCAGAAGAGGCAGGGGATGTCGTGTTAACCAAGGATGTCAAGAATTGGCTAAAGTATCCCAGAAGGAAGCAGCAGTTGTGGTCTTATTGTGTGAGATTCCTGAAGTTGTGAGACATCCCAGCACCTTCAAAGGGTTAATTGTTGATGGGCTTACATGTGAATTAATTATTAAAAGTGTTATTGATTACCAAAAGCTGGTGATCAAGGGAAAGTCTTTATAGTGAGAGAAGGATGCTCTAAGTATAGTGGATAAGGCTTGTTGCCTGGAGGGATCTCATCTCTATTATGCCATAAACCAATGGCAGTCAATGATCACAACTTCTTCAGAAATCATAGATTCTATGGCAAGACATAGTTGGAGAGAGAAACATGGTGTCAGCCTACCATTACTATTATAAGGAACTGTCAATATGATCTTTCTCAAGGACCATCCCCACCAAAGAGGTGAGGTTTTGTTGTAAACACAGAGTGGATATGCTGCTGAAATAATGGAGGAAAGTCAAGGGAGAGATGCAAAGAAAATTTAGAAGACTAATAGATAGGCTCAGGTTATCAGCTTTTGACCTCTGTTCCTAGAAAATTCAAAATCCTGAAATCTCAGCTCCTGATTGCTCACAGCGACCAGACGGATATTTGGCAGGTGGAGAGGTTGTACAAAGATGTCTGCTATAGGTCCAGTTTGTGAGTAGCCTCCAGTGAGAGAAGGACTCTGAATCTGTGGTGTTTCCTTTTTGCAAAGGTTGCTTCAGAGGATGGGAATCAGAGAGGCAGTGGCCGTGGGTCCTCTAGACAATTTGAGAATTTTTGGTGTTGTTCAATCTTATATGACCCTATGGTCCCCATGGACCATAGCTTGCTGGTGCTGTGTGTGAGGTCTTCTTGGCAAAGATACTGGAGTGGTTTACCATTTCCTTCTCCAGTGGATTAAGGCAAACAGAGGTTAAGTGACTTGCCCAGAGTCACACAGCAAGTAAATGTTAGAGGGTAGATTTGAACTCAGGTCTTCCTGACTCCAGGCCCACTGAACCATCTAACTGTCTCAACTTGAGGATGAAAAAAAACCAAAGAGATATTGAAAATAGGGAACTAAGTTAGATCAAACCATCATACTAGCATGGTTAAAATTCTCTTGTCTGGGATTTTCAGGGTTGTTACAATTAGATCCCCACAGAGAGAGGAAAGGATAAAGAAAAGATAAGAAAAAAAAAAGCTTTCATCACCCCAGTACTCTACCAATTTGTCTGTATCCCCCAAGGTTTTTCTGGACCCACTCCCAATTTTCAGTGGCTCATGGAAAAGGGTTGTTGATTATGTGAACTACTTGAAGGTGTTGGTGTTTCTCAGATGATTTCACTATATTTGCAAAGTTTGGGGGATACTGGGAGATGACGTATATTTTATGTATAGATCAAGAGAAAGTTAACTACCTGAGTTACTTTTTTTTGGTTATTAAGCTTCCCATTCTGTCCGAATTAAATGTCTTTTTCTTTTGTATTTGCCTGCTGCTTGAGTTGTCATGGAGATGGAAGCATTGGGAGCTCAGGCAGAAATTAGGATAATTGATAACAATAAACTCTCCTTGTGGGGGCCCAGAGCTACAACAGCAACAACACTGACAACAAATAGCAAATACAGAACTTTAAGGCTGTCAAAGAATTTTACAAATATCATCTCTTTTTGTCCCCAAACTTTACTGGGAGGTATGTACTTTTATTATTCCCACTGTACAGGTGAAGAGACTGAGGCAGACAATCACTTAGCAAAGAGAGGTTAAATTCAAGGTCTCCCCACTAGTTAAGACTTTTTGTTTTTGTTCAATTCTGTCAGGACCCAACAACAACAAAAATTCACAAATTGTTTATTTGACCCACAAGCAACTCAGGCCAAATTTAGACTCAGGTCTAACTCCTTTCCAGTCTGACACTCTACCAACTTAGCCTCCTATCTGCCTTGGTATAACTTATATTATTATTTTCTAAGGGAAAGCTCCATGGGTTAGGACTCAAGAGACATGCCAGCTCTGTCTCACACTAGCTGTGTGATCCTGTGGCAACTGTTTTAGCTGGAAGTATTATGACAGAGGTGTGTGTGTGTGTGTGTGTGTGTGTGAAGAAGGGAGGTTATAAAGCAGGGGTAGAGAGTGGGGAAGACCCATAAGGAGAATACCCTTTCAGAGTAGAAGGGGAAAAATTGAGGAGGGGTGGGTAGTCCATTCTTGTTTTCTTTCTGGAATGAACAAATACAACAAAAAGAAAAACAGTCCTTTGTGACTGATGCCATCCGGGCACCTTGTGCAAGATGTGAAACTTCCAGGGTAATTGAAAAAGTACCAACAAGTACCAGACTGGAGCCCTTGTAAGTCAGCCTTTCAGAAAATGCAATCAATTCTGAAGATTGGCATCTAATTGGTGGCAGGTAACTATGGTCTTGGAAAAGATTTCCTTTGATGCTGGAGGTAGTAGGGGAAGTGCAGTCTATAATCCCAAAGCACCTTCCCTTTAAAGACTCTCCAGGCTGGAAACCACTGATTAGATATGAAAATACCCAGAATTTACATAGCAGGTGAGGGAAGTGAGGATCTTATTCATAGAAACAGCTTGGCTGAGTAGTTAAGAGTGAGGGACTTGGAACTTGGCAACCCTGAATTCTCTGTCACTGACCCACTGTGTAACCATGGGAAAATCATTTCATCTCCCTAGGCCTCAGTTCCTGTCAAATCGGGATAACACTTGCGCTACTTACCTTACTGTATTATTGTAAGAATGAAAGAGCTAATGTATACAAAGAGCTTTCTAGCTGTGAATAACCGTAGACATTAGGCGCAGGGGTGGGGGGAGCCATAGAGCCCATGTAGAGAGTTGGCAGTGGAAAGAGCTTGAAATAGAATGCCGAGGTAGAGGGACTTTGGAATAGACATCTTAGGGCGTCAGAGAAGGGAAGAACCAGTGGCTCCCTCTCACCTCGATGATAAAATAAAAACTCCTTACTTTGATTTCTGAAACCCTTCAAAATATAGATATCCTGTCTTCTGATTCCCAGCATTATCAATGGCTGGTCCCTCGTGTTCTCCCTCCCCATCTTCACCTCCCGATTTTCCTGGTTTTTTTCAAGTCCCAGCTAAAATTGTACCTTCTAGAGAAAGACGTTTTCTGATCTCACTTAAATCTATTGCCTTCCCTCTTAAAATTATTCCTGATTTATCCTGTATATAGTTTGTTTGTAGAGAATTGTTTACAAGTTGTCTCCCCCCTGAGATTGGGAGCTCTTTGAGGGAAGGGTCTGTCTTCTGCCTTTCTTTGTATCTTCAATGCTTAGCACAATGCCTGACATAGAGTAGGAACTTAATAAATGCTAGTTGACTGACTGACTGATTGAATCTGTCTTAATTCTTCCAGATTTTCCTCTACTCACTATATACTAGCCAAACTGAGATACTTTCTTTTCTCCATACAAGGCATTCTGTCTCCCATCTCCATCATAATAATATCTAACATTTATATGGTGCTTAATATGTGCTAGGCTATGTGTTCTGCTAAGTTCTTTACAATTAATATCTCATTTGATCTTGACAGCAACTCTGGGAGCCATTATTATTATTATGCCTACTTTACAAAAGAAGAAAAGGGACCAAACAAAGTGACTTGCCCAGGGTCACACTGCTTATAAGTAGAGGTCAACTTTGAACTCAGGTCTTCTTGACTCCAGGCCCAACATTCAGTCTACTATATCTCCCAGTGTGTATCTTTTTGCAATCTGTCCTTTATGCCTCTGTCTCATAAAAATCCTAGCTTCCTTCGAAAGTTTGCATCCTACAGAAAGCCTATCTTGATCTCTACCTGTACCCTATTGCTAGTTGTCTTCACCCTAAAAGTATTTTGTATATATTTTAAGTTCTTTTAGGTTCATGCTGAGTTCTCCCAATAGAGCTCGAATTCCTAAAGGGGGAAGATTGTTGTATTTTTTCTTTTGACTCTGTTTCCTTGGCACCTAGCCTAATGCTTAGTAGGTACCTAGAAGTCACTTAAATGCTTGTTATAGGAATGCATGAACTTTAGAATTTGGAACCTAGAATGTTAGAGCTATCAGAAAGTTTAGAACAGGGAACCTAGAACGTTGCAGCTCTAAGGGGCTTTGTTATATAAAACACAGAATGTTAGCACTTGAACAACTTTATTATACAAATCAGAGAATGTCAGAGCTAGAAGAGGAACTGGGATGGAAACATGCTAGAATAAAGAACAATGAATGTTGGCACTAGAAGGGCCATTTAAACAGAAGAAGCTGGACCATAGAAAGTTTAGAGCCAGAAGTCAACTTAGAGATAAGCTAGGTCAAATCCTGCTTCACTTCTGCTTCATTTCCCATGGAGGTAAAGGGAATTAAATGAGGCTGGATGGTAAGTCAGGGCCAGGGTTACATCAACCTTGGTTTCCTTCTTCCCAGTATATGGCATTTTTATCCAAAATGTGTTAATATTGTAGGTTTCTTTAAACCTTGGTTTGCCTGTTTTAAGCTGACTGTGGCCTCTACTTCCTAGTCCTGTAATAAGGCCTGATATCTAACACCATACAGATATAGTGCTCCATCAGCAAAGTCTCCCACAGGATGCCATAGTGACCTTCTGGGTGAATTTTTCTGCTGAGTTGTCAATCATGCTATTACTTGTAGTAATATTTTTGCACCAAACCTATACGTTATATCCCTGTATCAGCAAAATAAACAATGGAGATTCATCTATTATTAATTTAGGAGAGATGTGTTACTGATTGATTCCAAAATGGTTTGTCCTCTTCAGGGAACCTGCTTCCTTTTGTTTTCCCCCAGGGTTCCTGTGTTAAAGAAATAATTTTCTAACAGTCACAGTTGTTGAATAGCAGAGGCTTTGAACCTGATGGGGTGGTGAGCATCCCATGACTCGGGTGTACTTAAACAGATGCTAGCTGGCTTCCTGTCAGGGAGGCTTTGGGGAAAATTCTACCAAGAAGTGAAAAATTAGAAGAAATCATTTCTAAGCCCCTTTCCAGCTCTCACATTCCATTATTCTTCCTATTCAAGCCCCTAAGAAAAGTTTGTTCAAGGTAAAAGTCTTAGGTAGGTGAAATGTATCCACACTATATATACCTTCTTACATACCTGACCTTATACTGGTGGCCTAAAGATCCATGATCCACCCTGAGAAGTCAATGTCATTCCCATTCCACCAGACTCATGATGCCCTTGGTCTTCCCAGCCATGGCCTTCCTCCCTCCCCAAAACACACACACTTGACAATATCTTTTCCCGCCCCATTCAAATGTGGACAATAATTCAGATTGAATCATTCCTTTATTCAGTCACCTTCAGAGGTTTCTTCTGTCTTAGAGGGTAAAATCCAAAATCCTCAGCCTGGTATTCAAGGTCTAATCTTTAAGAGAGTTCAGTAGAGTGGAAACAACAGTAGGCTGGTGATCCAGAAGCTCAGGGTTATATTCTGTGACTCTGTCACTTACTGCTATAGGCATGTGACCCTGGGAAAGCTTCACTTGTCTTGAGTCTCAGTTTCCTGATCTGTAACATAAGAATAGTGAAGCTTGGACTAGCCTCCTCATCTAGTTCTGAGGAAAATGATTCTCACCTGTAAAGGACTCTAGAAATATAAATTATTCCTTTTCAGTTTAATTTGACAGACATTTATCAAGTACCTACAACATAAAGTCCTGTGCTAGACATCAAGGATTCAAGTGATGAAAGCAATAACAATGGCAGCAAAAAAGACAGTTAGGTAAATTACAGTCCCTGACTTCATGGATTTTATAAAGAAGTAGAGATATAAGACAGAGCAGCTAGATGGTATAGTGTGCTGGCCCAGTAGTCAAGAAGACCTGGATTCAGATCTGGCCTCAGACACTCACTAGTTGTGTGACCCTAGGCAAGTCACTTAACTCTATTTGTATCATCTGTAAATGAGACGGAGAAGGAAATGGCAAAGAATTCTAGTATCTTTTCCCACATGGTATCACAAAGGGTCAGACACAACTGATTGACTAAACAAAGTGAGGTAAGATGCAAACATGGGTGACTATAATACAAAATATGTCATGATAAATGTATCAGGCAGTTGTGAGATATCTCAGTGATGGAGCAGAATGTGGTCCAACAATAGGATCAAAGAGAAGCAGCTAGGTGGCACAGCGGATAGAGCTTGCAGCCTAGAGTCAGGAAGACTTGAGTTCAAATCTGGCTTCTGACATTTACTAGCTGTGTGACCCTGGACAAGTCACTTAACTCTGTTTTTCTCAGTTCCTCACCTATAAAAATGAGCTGGAGAAGGAAATGGCAAGCAACTCCAGTATCTTTGCCAAGGAAACCTCCAAAGAGTTCACAAAGAGTCAGCCATGATCAAAAAATGGCCAAACAACAACAATACCACCAAAAAGATCCTAGAGAGCTTCCTGGAAGAGGTGGCATTGAGTTATGATTGAAGGATGGGTGACAACTGAACAGATAAAGGTAAGGAAGGAGTATATGCTAGGAAGAAGCAGTCCTTTGAGAAAAAAAAAAGCATAGAGTCAAGAGAATTCAGGGCATGTTCAGGGAGCAGAGAATCACATAGTATAGAATGGGGAATACAGGCAGAGGAGACAGGTGGATGTAGACTCTGAACAGCTCTTGCCAGGTTTAGGGGTCTTCACTTGAGTTGGAAGGCAATGGGATGTTATTGAAGGGTTCTGAGCAGAAGAACGGAATAGCCAGAGCTATATAATACTAATAGCCTTCCTTAAAGGAGACATTTGTGCACTTTCAAAAGGGCCTTCTTGGGATAACAGTCTCCTCTTTCATCATCTAACCCAGCAGAGTCAATCTCAAATGGGGCCATTGAATCATACATAAAGATCCCTATGGGCTAGATATTGATTTAGAAAAATCACATATTAACATTATCTATGTTTTATAGTGTTTTCATACGTTCTGTTAATTATTGTTCAATTCGATTTTAATCTGTTTTGGGTCCACTGGGGAATATTGTAATGTGACCCTCAGGCCTCCTGTTGTTTGACGCCTCTGATCTAGTCCAACAACTAGATTACTTAAGAACTGTAAAGATTTCTTGTCATGGAGGAAAGGAAACCATGGAGCAGGAATGGCGTATTTTGGGGCAGGCATAGCTTTGAGGTAGCCCTCTGATCACACCTTGCAGGTAATAGCCCATCTTTCCTATGCTTATGACTGATCCAGCTAGACACTAAGGGAGTTTACCTGGTCTGGTGAGCCATCTGTGACCTAGCTTGAAATACAGGTGTGCAATGTCTCCCTTCTGCCCAGTGCTGTCTCAAGATGCCACAGGGTAGAAATAATTAAACAGCTCCATGAGTGTCCCAGAAGCAATTAATGATGGGATTGGTGAGGTAGGGCCCAGGCAATTATGTCCTGAACAAACACTATTCTGGGAGGTGAGGATAATAACTTCATGGGTCAGAGTTCATCTGCATTAATAAATGTTTGGCATTTGGACAGCACGCCTGGGTTTCAGACTGCTCTACACACTGGAGTTCCTATCCTCAGGGAAATTTCCTGGGAATAGGTCAATATGACCCTATTTATTGGTAGATCCATCCTTTCTGCTTTTATTCTGCAGCTGAGTAGCAGCTGTGGGTGGGAGAGAAGGGAGAGTGTTAATCTGAGACTATAGACCAAGCCAAAGCAGGGCCAGGGTTACAAAGGGCCTGGCTACCATCTCACCCTCATCTTTGCCTCTGAAATAGCCTAAAGCAGATTATTATAGATTGCGAGAAGTACTCATGTGGAACAGGGAGGCTAGGTAGGTTAGAGGCAGGTTGGGTAGGTCTTGAATGCTAATTTAAAAAATTTTCTATCTTAGGAAACAAGTAGAAATGAAGATATTTGAGCCAAGGTGGGACATTAGCAAACCTTTGCCTTAGAAAAATTATCCCAGCCCTTGTGTGAAGGATGGAGAGAAGAGAGAAAAGGCTGGAGCAGGGAGGCTATAATAGATGATAAGATAATGGCATAAACTAGAGTAGTAGTAATGTGAATGAAAAGAATGAGAGATATTGTGAAGTTATAATTGACAAATCTTGGCAACCAACTAGACATGGGAATAAGCGATTAGCTCACAAAGATTTCCAGGGTTTGAAACTCAGATTCTGGGAAGATGCTCATGTCACCAAAAACACTAGGTATATTTGGGGAAATGGTAGATTTTGCAGGGAGGATGCTAAGTGCATTTTTGGATGTGTGCTAATGGTGCTTATGTCATTCACTTGAAGATGTGGGTATGAAGCTTGGTGGAAAATTTAGGATAGGGTTTACAAATCCTAGAATCATCAGCATAGGTAAGCTCCTAAGGGGGAATGAAGGAAAGGGAATTATAAGGTGAGTGATGGAGTCAAGCATGCTCATTGACCTCTAGCTATGGGACATGCTTTGTATTTTATAGTGATGGAGCAATTCTGTGGTTGAGGAATGGGTTGAAGAGAATTAGCCACTGACTTCAAAATGACCTCCCCCTTTGTGGGCTATGAAAAGAATGAAGAGAGATGGTTTTTCTTATTTGAGATGGCACCTCCTCACCCTTGGCAGCTATGCTGGCTTTAAGCTTGAGCGTTTAGCAATGGTAATCAATATATGCTTGTCTACGTGAACCTGAGACAGAACCTCAAGTCCCTGGAAGCTTCTTCTGCTTCGTGTTTCTTTCCCCAGGCATAGATTACCTAATTGTCATCTTGAGAAACTAAGGTTGGCATTCTCTGTAGCCATGACATAAGTCTGAGGGTTTGAACTGAGTATAGCTTATTTAGTAGAACAGCCTTTCTGGTCTTCAACCAAAGCCTTGTCAAAGAAGAAAACGACTATTACCAGGTAGCGCCTATATGTATAAGCATGAACTAATAAAAACTTTTAATACTATCTGTAACCCCCACTTCTATTATACTCCACTTTCCAGAGATTTATAGGACTTCTGGATAAATATTTTGCATTCACTATGGATCTGGATTGTCAAGCTAAAATATTAATCCTTCCCAATCATGGATTGTTCTTCTAATTCCTTTCAACTATAGTCTTTGCCTGGGAATATAGTCTTAGGGGATTCTGTCTTCAAAGAGAGGGAGCCAAGCATGTCTCACAATCTCTGGGTCATTATTCCCCCCACTGCAAAAATCTGCAGAAATTTTCTTAAAACAAAGCTTAAATATGGCCCATGTCTAGGTCTTCCCCAAAAATGGATTACCAGAGTAACTTTTAGACAATTATTCACTGTATAAAGTGATAGGTAACTAAATATTGAAGAGCTACTTAATTCTTTTTCCTCTACCAAACTCTCTACCAAGACTGAACATGGTCAATGTTAGTTCAGAACAGGAATTCCCACATGGGAGAATAGTGAGTCCTGGGTCACAGGTGACAGAATCATGTAGAAAAATGAGTCTTAGAAAAGCAGAAGGATCAGTTTATCCTAAAACTGAAGCAGACAAGGAAAGAATGGGGGGGGGGGGCGGGCAGAGGGGTTTGGAAATGTAGAGGTGGAATGATGAGGGATCTCACAAAAGATGACTTCAATTTTCTCCATTAATTAGAAGGTGAGACTAAAGCCCACAGAAATAAGATGTAGTTTGGAGGTCTAAGGAGAACCAGTTTGGAAAAATCATGGTGAGCAGTATGATAGAGAGTCAATCCAAGAAGAATCACAGAGTTGTCATGTGGCAGTGAAGGTACAATTCAGGTTTGTTATTATGAATTTGTAGTGGAAACAGTTGGCACAGATTTGAGATTTTTTTGGTGGTGTTTGACAGGTTGCAAGTAGGAGTAGAGAAAGCAGATGGCGAGGTGATCCAGAGATTAGGACTGGAAGGGAGGGAGTGGTGGAAAGGCAAGAGGTCAAGGGCCTCAAGGTTTGGAGGATAGCGTTTTGTCTAAACTGATTAGCTACTGGAATATGTCCAAGGGAGGAAAATGAGCCCAGAAAGGAATGATGGACTGGAAAGTCCGGGAAGAGTGGAGGGGCTAGAGTATGGATTCTTTACCTATTCTGCTTCATGGACTCCTTTGCCAGTCTGGTAAAACCTATTACCAGACCTCCTTCTTCAATAAAGTTTTTAAATGAATAAAATAAAATATTTAAGATTGTGATGGAAACTAATTTTATTGATGTACATTGATATATATATATATATATATATATATTTTTTTTTTTTTTTTTTAAAGCAAGTTCATATCTTCCCTCCCCCCAATTTAAGAACTCTTAGAGAGGTTGCTAGGTTGTAAGTATAAAACACAGATTTGAGAGATGAGAAGATGTAGAGAGGTACAATTGTGTGGAAGGAGGGAGGGAGGAAGAGAGGAAGGGGAAGAAAGAGAGAGAGAGACAGAGACAGAGACAGAAAGAGAGACAGAGAGAGGCAGAGAGAGAAAGGCAGAGAGAGAGAGAAACAGGGACAGAGAGAGACAGAAGGAGACAGAGACAGACACTAAGACACAAAGAGAGAGACAGGGAGACACAGAAACAGAAAGAAATTTCTGAATTCAAAATAATAGAGGCAGAAGATTTCACGATGATGGTGAGGTCAAAGTAATAAACTGCCTTGTGAGTTGTTGAGGCAGAGAGGAAAAATAAGGTATGAGAACTGAGAAAAACTGAGGTACTTGGAGATCAGGATGTTTGAAGAGAAATAAAAAGAACATTGGCAGTTCCAGTTTAGGATTGAGATTTTCCCCCAGGGAGCTGGAATTCTAGTAATCACTCTGACTCTGGTGATTTGGTTCCTGGGACCTATACTCAAATTGGGCTTGACACTAGTTCTGTAGCCTCATTACAAGTTGGAAAGGGAAGAGACATGTCCAGATACCTTGAACTTGGAGCAAGTACTTGTCTCCCAATCTCTGAATCTGTGGCAGCAAAGACCAACTAGTGTCTTCGGTTCTCTGAGTTTTGGGAACTCTTATGCACCTGCTCAGGGTCCCAGAAGGATGTGGAATCCCTTATGTGAAGGCCCTCAACATTCCCTACCTTCTGAAGCTCTATAGGTTCCTCCTTTCTTTCAAATCTGCTGGTAGCTGAGCTAGTCATCACGGATTCACAGACTTTGAGAACTGGAAGGGACCCAAGTGTCTATCTAGTCCATTCATACAGGAAATAATAAGAAAAATGTTATTTGATAGATGTTGCCATATGGGACACTTGAGTAAGAATGGGGTTGAAACCGCCCCATCTGAGTTCTGGTGACTTGAAACGGAGGATGATGAATGTAATAGTAATAATAGTATCATATATTGCCATATAATAACAGATTCTAGGTTTGTAAAGTACAAATATCATCTTCCTTTATCTTCACAACAACACTGGGAGATAGGTGCTACTATTATCTCTATTCTACTGAGAAGATTAAGATTATCCTTTCATCATTTATTTGTTTATCCTATTTATTATTAATTGATTTTATCCTTTAACTGCTTATGTCATGGTTTTTTGTCTCTGAACTTGTTTCAGAATTTAGCTTGTCTATAAATAGGTCAAGTTTAAAAATCCAGATCTTCTACTAATCACTGATCTATTCTTGCTCTAAGAAATTACCTGACCTTGGGAGATGCTTATGAACAACAAGGGAGTCAGGTCTAATATCTTTACACCACCAAGCTATCTTTCAAGGATGTCTGGTTTGCTGTCCAAAAGTCTGGACCACTATCTTGTACTTGAACTCAAACAACGAATACTTCTTAGCCACAGGGAAGAAGGAAAAGGTCATTGATATCACCTCATTGCAAAACTTCTAACCAATCATATTGTTCCTCTTGCCTCAGTTATGCCATGATATTACCAACCTTGTTTTGTTCTTTGTCCTATGTTCCCCAAAACCTATTAATGAAAACTGTCCCCCTCATTTTGGGTCTCAGCTTACTGAGCTCTTATTTATTGGTAGATTCATTCTTTGGCAATAAATTGATCATGCCAAGATCTTTGTGTCTTAATTTACCTTACTTCAACTGCATAGTAGGGAAGCAAGGTAAACAGAAGTTAAATGACTTTCTCACAGTCACACAGCTAGTAGGTATCTAAGGCAGTATTTAAACTCAGGACCCTACCCACTATACCCTTGGCTGACCTGATGCAAATGCAATTTCTAAACTACATGGAAAGAAAAGTTTTCAAAAATAGTTTTGTGGTGTTTCATTTTCTGATCCAGAGAGGAGTTTTTCTAATGCATGATTGCATAAAAAAATTACTGATCCTGAGCCATGAATATGTCTGATACGTCTATATCAATGCACAGACATTATTGAAGGCTGCCTGCCGCAAATAAACCACTGATACTTTGTTCTACCCATAATCGGGCCAAAGGAGAAGCAGATGGTGATCGATTTTGAATGTCCGCATATTATGACAATAGGGAAGTGAGATGTTACATAGACTGTATGATAGCTCATGAAAATTGAGGCCAGGAGTTTTGAAAACTTTCAAAGTTTTCAAAATATAGAGATCTAGTAGAGAAACGTATAACCAAATGAGAACAGGATGAAGTACATAGCATCCATGCAGACTGTCTCCTACTAATGAATCATACCAAGGATGTTTTCAGTGAGCCTAAAGATAAACTTACATTTTGATCTTTTTATTCAACCACAAACAAGTTGGTTTTTTATTTCCTGACCTTCGTATCATCCTCAAAAATTCACTCTAACTCACTCCATGTATAAATCAATAGCCACATCCTGTCATTTCTGTCTTGAAAAAAATCTCTCACATGCGCTCTTTCTCTCATCCCTATACCCAATCATGCAACCACCAGTTTGGCTCAGAATTTTATCAGCTCTTATCTGGACTCCTGAAATAATCTCCTATTTGGTATCCTCGACTCAAGTCTCTCTCCTCTCCAATCCATCATTTACACAACTGCCAACATGATTTTCCTAAATTATAAGTCTGATTATGTATATTATTATATACATATATTTAGGTATTTGGATACCTGTACAACCTGTTCCTTCCCCGTTCTGCCAGTCTTTTCACACATTATTGCCTTCCATGCACTCTGTGATCCTTCCATATTGGCCTAATGGATGTTCCACTTACAGGGTACTCTATCTATCATCTCTATGGCTTCCTACTGGCATCAACTTTAAGTCTATCTCACCATCCACCACACCACAATACTCTCTGATATCCCTTCCAACTCAGAGAAAATAAGGTTTTATGATGTGAAGAGGAGGAGTTGAGCAGAGAAAGCCTTGCCAGATTGCAATGAAATTGGTTTTGACTCAGGAAAATGAATCTCACTCTCCTTCATGGGCAGTTCTAAACAGACATAATTAACCAGATAATTCAGGAAATCCACAAATTTTGTCATTTCTGGATACCTAGGATCTGGCCTTAGCCTATCACTAAATTGTTATAATACCTGGGACAAGTCCATTGACATTACTGGACTTGACTTTCCCTGCCTACTAAATGAGGGACTTGGGCTTTCTGGTCTCCGTAGTCCCTTTTAGTTCTGTCATTCTGTGAATCTATGCATCTAAAGGGAAAATATAAAAATGGATCCTACCATTCCAGGTATTGGGTCTGAATAATATCTGGCTAGCAATAGAGGATTGGAAATTTGAAAAATCCTATTCTAATGGGAAGGGCATCCCATCATCCATCTGGGCTCTAAGCATTGGCTCTTGACTCCTGGCCTCAATTTTCATGAGCTATCATACAGTCTATGTAACATCTCACTTCCCTATTGTCATAATATGCGGACATTCAAAATCGATCACCATCTGCTTCTCCTTTGGCCCGATTATGGGTAGAACAAAGTATCAGTGGTTTATTTGCAGCAGGCAGCCTTCAATAATGTCTGTGCATTGATACAGACGTATCAGATATATTCATGGCTCAGGATCAGTAATTTTTTTTATGCAATCATGCATTAGAAAAACTCCTCTCTGGATCAGAAAATGAAACACCATAAAACCCCAATCAATACAGTTCTGAGAGAGGTAACTGCTTCAAATATAAGCTGAACAAGATCAATAGGGCAGACATCTCACAAGGTATTCAAGAGCTACAGTTTCGGAGTGTTCCAATTTCAAGCAGAAGCAATTGCCATCTCTGTTTTTCTTCTTGGGAGAAAATAGCTCCTCGCTGCTTACCACCTTCCTCTTCCATATCATCGCCACCAATTCAGCATAGTATAGCAGAGAGTATGCAAGACCTGGAATCAGAAATACTTTGGATCAAGTCAGTTCCACCTTTATAATTTGTGTTGCCACAGACAAGTCATATCAACTCTTTTTAACCTCAATGTCCTCATCTGTAAAAAGAGAACAATAACTATCTTCATTACTTTATAGGGTTATTGTGATGCACAGATAAGATTCCTAGAATTCTAGTGCTAGAAGGAGCCTTTGATGTCATCTAATTTTTTTCCCATGGGATGAGATCCAGTAAAAACAAAAGGAAATCCACAACTGATTTCTCCAGAGTGACTCAGAAAGTTAACAACGCTGAGCTGGGCTTGGAAACCAGGTCTCCTGAGTAAAGAAGAGCTCTTTCATCACACTAGACTTCAATTTCCTTTATTTTTTTTTATTTTTTATTTTTGCACAGACTTACAACTTCATTAGGATAGGAAACTCTCTCTATCAATGCATATTGGTAACAGCTCTACAATTTAGAGTCTTAGAGATTTTCCAGAATAAGTGATTTGTCCCTAGTCACATAGCAATATGTTACAGGGACAGAGGTGAACCTTGAACTCTAGTCTATTTGATTCAGAGGCCAGCTCAATACCTACTCATTGTGCCATGCTAATTTCCTACATTGTCTCCTTTTATTTTAATTCTAGTGTTCCGAACCTTCTATGGCACATTGGCTCTTTATTTCCCTAAAGATAAATCCAGTGTCTTCACCTTGATATTCCAGGCTTTCCATAATTTAGCTCCCAACTTATATCCCATTTTCCTCTAGTTTTAAGTCTCCACTCTGGTCTCTTCTCTGTCTCTCATCCAACCACTGATTTAAAGAGCATTTATTGAGGGTCTCATGTTCTGCAGAGAATAAGAGTAAGCCAAGACCCAGGTTCAAGGTAAAATTTAGGTGTGGATTTATTGATCAAGCGCATGACTACCAGAGTGTAAACTCAAATTGGTAGTGTCCATTGAAGGTACAGGCATGGTTTAAAAAAGCTAAAACAACAAAAACTACTATCAGGAAGGGGAGCTAGCAGAAGCAATGATATACAGAAGCCAAAAACAGCCATTGGTTGGATCTATAGCTCAGGGCTAATTTGGGAATATGGCACAAGGGTACAAGGGTACAACCTTGATGTTACATGGGGGTCCCTCCTAGAACAGGATGGAGAGCACAGGGTGGAGGGTTGTAGTCAGCTTCCTAGAACAGGGTGGAGGGTCATTGGGTAAGGGGGACTGGAATTCCCCAGAACAGGCCTGGGTCATGTTCTGGACGAAGGGTGTGGGGATGCTTCTTGGTCTGCAGAACAGGACAGGGTTGTCTCTATATAAGGTAGTCGTGCACCATAACTCTAGGCTGAACCTTGTACACTATGCTGATTCAGGGAGAATACATAGAATGCTGATTTGAGGAAGGAGGGGATTAGGGAACTACACCTTGGTCAATACCCAGGACTATGCCTTAAGCTGTTTCAAGCTATTACAGAGTGTAGGATAGTGACAAACACAAAAATATAAAGGGGCTTAATGGTGGGCCACAAATCAGGTGGTGTGTAGTGACCTGGGATTTGGGTTTGGTTACAACACTTATAGCTGTTTGGGTGGTGTCTTCATCTATTAGACTGTAAGATCCTTAAAGGCAGGAACTGTTCTTTCCTTACTTTGTATCCCCAGTAATTAGCAATGCCTGGAAAATAGTAAGTGCTTAATAAATATTGGTTGGCTTGATTTGTTGATGACTGAAATGAATGGGTTAGAGGCGATGAACTTAAAGTTCCCTCATCTCAACTGTCCTAGATTCTGTGTCTCAGATCTCTTTTAACTCTGGAATTCTATGTTCCAGGGTCCTTTTCAGTCAAAAACTATCTAAATCTATTTCAATACATTTTATAATGGGGAAAAGATAAGAATGAACTAAATGTAGCACCTGTTGTATGATCATAGGACCATCAAGATGTTTCTAGTCTAGAGGGGAAGATAAGCTGTTAAACAGAGCAACAGAATTGTACTGTGTACAAGAGGAGTACTCATTTCTTTCAGGTTAGATTAGAGAGAGATCATTTTCAGATAGAGGGATCTATGAAGAAAAATTAATGTTAATAACTGATATTTATATAGTACTCTTACATTTTAGAAAGGCTTTTACCTGTGACCTCATTTTATTGTCACAACACTCCTTTGAGGTAAGTACTTACAGGCATTGGTTCCATTTTCCAGATGAGGAAACTGAGCACTAGAAAGATAGTAAGTCAGACAGAGTCAAGATGACAGCATAGGAACAGGAAAACTCTGTGAGCTCCCCCCAAAACCACCTCAAATACCTATAAAATATGACTCTAACTAAATTTTAGAGCTCCAGAACCCAAAAAGTGACATAAAAACAAATATCTTGCTGAAGACAGCCTGGCAGGTGGACAGGAAGGGTTCATTGCAGCACACTGGGAGCCAAGACCAGCCCCCCAGTTTTAGCCCCAAAGTGGCCAGGAGAAGCTGTGGCTAGAGTATTCAGGAGAGCAGATAAGTGGCAGCTGTGGCGGTTTCCAGAATTATCAACCCATAAATTCCAAAGACAAAGTGAAAGGTCTATGGAACTCAGTTGAATTTTGGGGAGCAGGTCTGGCCGTCTGACCCAAGAGTGAGAAGTGTCTGAAGCAGGGGCTGTGCAGCTGCCTCCACATGGGTGCTTCAGAGCTCCTGGCCTGCAGATTGCAGGGGGACCAAGCAACCATTCAGAGGCTAAGTGATCTTGGCTTAACCTGCCTGGATTGGGATCATGGCCTTGGGTGGCTGTTCTGAGGTGCATGACCAATGAGCCAAAGCTGGTGGGGGCTGCAGAGACGGCAGCCTTCTAATAGCTCTGGCAGCTGTGAAAACTCCAGCAATTTGGGACAAAGCCGGGGCGGAGCCAAGATGGTGGCATAGCAGCAGCAACATATCGCAGCTCTCACATAGCCACCCCAAAATAACCATAAAATAGGACTCTAAACCAATCCTAGAACTCCAAAACACACACAAGGATACTTCCCACTAAAGTC
>CM053587.1:285819245-285856549 GCA_028646515.1 Pseudochirops corinnae
TCACTGAATGACCATATTTTCCCCTGGAACATTATACTCAATTTTGCTGGGTAGGTGATTCTTGGTTTTAATCCTAGCTCCTTTGATCTCCACAATATCATATTCCAGGCCCTTCAATCCCTTAATGTAGAAGCTGCTAGATCAGGCTCAAGTATTAACTTCTGCAAGAAATCTGTCTTGATTCTCTAATTTTAGTTCCAGGCACTCCCCCCATTACTTGACACGGGGTGTTCCAAAAGTCTTAGTTCAGCTTTAAAAGCTTTTTATTTTTTTGAGCTTTTAAGATTTAAGCTGATTTTCAACTATTAAAACTTAAAATTGCACCAAAAAATTTTGGGTCACTATTTATTTTGTATGCCTTCATCTATGTACATGTTGTTCCACCTCACCAACAGTAAAATTTAAGCCCCCTGAGGGCAAGGGCTATTTCACATTTGTCCCTGTATTCTCATGTCCTAGTAGCATAGTGCCTGCTATAGAGGAGGTGCTTCATGTATGATTTTTGAACTAAATTCAGGGGTACCTTTTCAAATCCTAGACAATAGCCAGCAATGTTTCCTTATATCTTCTCTTCTTCAGACATTTCTTTGAACTGATCCTCATATGGCATCTATTAACTTTGGACCTTGGAGATTCTAACTCATCTTTGGAGCAGGTCCTGGAGAATCTTTATTTTAGGCTCCAGTGATTTTTGTTTTCACTGCTTTCTAAACATCTCCTTATGTTTGAATCCTCACCTTCCAGAACCTAGAACTCTGTGGTTCTTTGAGTTCATAAATCTCCTGTAAACAATCACTAAGTGCTATCACTTGCTGCTGTTTCTATGGCTACTACTATCATTGAATCCAGGGCTTTGCTTGTAAATGTTTAACATCTGGCTTTCCAAATACACGAACACACACACACACACACACACACACGCACACACACACCACGTCACATCGCATTTTAAGTTTATTTTATATCCTTAAAATTCTTTCCATAATATTCTGTCTTTGTACAACCCTCCCTCATTCAAATCAAAGTCAACTGAAAGTCATGTCATCATTTCCCTGATGCCATGATGCTCTTTGAGAATGAAGGACAAATACAACCTGTGCGTAGACCAAGCTGCCTGAAGGGGGACCCAGCTAGTTGGGTAACTCAGCTCGTCTTCTCCCTCTCCCTCTCCTTCTCCTTCTCTCCAAAGGAAGGTAAATTTTGATGGCCAGAAGCTGTCCACTTAACGTGGAGTTTACTGGCTAAATTTCTTTCTTTCTTCTGTCCTTCCTTCCTTCCTTCCTTCCTTCCTTCCTTCCTTCCTTCCTTTCTTCCTTCCTTCCTTTCTTTCTTTCTTCCTTTCTTTCTTCCTTTCTTCCATTCTTCTTTCACAAAACCTTAAAACCAGTTCACTCTGAAGCTTGTAGATTGGACCACGATAGGTCCCTGCCCAAGCTCCACTTAAATGACTATATTTGTGGTCCTGCCACCTTAGAGTGGATGTCAACAGTAACCATTTGTCTTTGAAGTAACAACCCTGAGGGTTTTTCCCTCCCAACTTGATTTTTTTTTCTGATTATAAAGGCCATCCTTTGACTCACTGAATGGGTGTTATCTCACTCTAAGTGAGTACATGAAAAGGCCTTAGCCCAAAAAGGCCAGGGTCTCCCATTGCATCCTGTGTCATCTCCAGTCATTCTGATGAATATCTGGTCACTGGACCCAGATGGCTCTGGATGAGAAAGTGAGGCTGGTGACCTTGCACAGCCCTCCCTCACTCAAATCAAAGTCAACTGCAAGTCATGTTGTCATTTCCCTGATGCCATGGTCCTCTCGGAAAATAAAGGACAAAAAAACACACAGCAATTCTTATGTCCAAACGGTTAAAAAAAAAATAAAACAAGCCTTAACTTTTACAGAAAAATCAGCATTTGCTGATTTCTAAGGTGTAAACGCCCACATTGAAAATGAACAATTGGCTGTTGGGGGCTGCTCCAAGCTGGCTTTAGCACATTCTCGATTAGACCAAAAGTCTAGTATCTTCATCTTTTCCTTTATCTCCTCTCTTTGCATACTCCAGAATGATGAGTGCCCTTGTGGGACTCTTTCACAAAGGAAAAGAGAGCATACAAATTCTAAAATAATATCCCAGGGGAAGGTCATTAGAAGTTCAGGTAAAAGAAATCTAAGCAGCCGCACATAGAACATTGCCTAATCATTCCATGTGAGTCTATATCACTATTATTCCCATGGCCTAACTCAGTACATGTGAATCTCTATAGCCCTTCTGTGTCTCTCTTCCTCAGAGTTCCCAGAAAAGCATACTTTCTTGTGAAGATATATGAAGACTCACCTCCCTGAAAAAGCTGGATCAAATTCATTGACCCATTCTTCAATCCCAGGCTTACTCTCAGCCAATCAGAAGCTTCCTATTGGCTGCTAGGCTGTTGAATGTCCCGCCTCTCCTCCCATCCAGTAAATGACCACTTAACATCCCCATCCCTGAGAGGGGACTGGGAGAAGAAAGAACAGGAAATGTTCAGTTTTACTGAAGATAAGAAGAGAGTCAATCTGGAAAAAGGAGGCCAACCTTGTCTAAGACCATGGTCCCATAGGAGGCACTTTTCTGCATTCCTTCAAGTTCCAACTAAAATTTCACTTTCTAGAGGAAGCCTTTCCCATTCACCCTTAATTTTAGAACCTTCTCCTTGTGTTTATTTCTAATTTATCTTGTTAATATCTTGTTTGGAAATAACTGTTTTCTTGTTTTCTCCCCCTCAGATTGTGAGGTCCTTGAGAGTAGGGGCTGTTTGTTTGATTTTTGTCTCTTTGTTTGTTTGTTTTACCTTTCTTTGTGTCCTCATCACCTAGCACATAGTAAGTTCTTAATAAATGTTTATTGACTTACTGGCTAAAACCACAATTCAATATTACTTCAACAATTTTTTACAGGACACCTGATGTCTACAAAGCTCTGTTTTGCTTGCCTGTGGTTACTGCCTGAAGGGAGTAAATATATTCTCCTTAAAGGGTGTTGGTGGAAGAAGGGTATAGGGAGCTGAGATAAGGCATGCGCAAATAAATTATTAGTGAGGCTAGGGGGAAAAAAAGAGGTCCATTCAGAAGAGAGTGAGGGATTCTTGGAGAGAGTTTTTACATCCACCAAAGTGATCAGAGAAGGTTTCTCAGAGGAGGTGACAATTGAATTAAATCTTGAAAGGAGGGAAAGATTGCAAAAGACAAAAATATAAGAAAAGTGCCCCTAGCATGGGATGAAATAATAATAATAGCTAACTTTTATTTTAATCCTCACAACAAATCTGGGAGCTAGGTGCTACTATTATCCCCATTTTACAGATGAGGAGACAGAGGCAAACAGCTGTTAAATGACTTGATCAAGGTCACACAACTAGGAAATGTCTGAGGTCAGATTTATACTCAGGTTTTCCTGACTCCGGGACCAGGACTCTATTCACCATGCCACCTACCTGCCCCATCAAGGACAACTAGTATAGTGAGACTGGGAAGCATAGAGACTGTTCAGTTATGTACACATCTAATCATTTTCTTCACCAGTCACATCTAATTTATCACTTAATTTGCTTATTTCCTGTGATAATGTGGTCAAAGCCCCTTATTTGAAATCAGGAAACCTAGAGACTAGAATAGGATAGTGGATAGAACTCTGCACCTATAGTCAGGAAGATCTACATTCAGATGCAGTCTTGAAAACTTATTATCTGAGTGACCCTGAGCAAGTCACTTAACCTTTTTCTGCTTCAGTTTCCTCATGCACAAAATGAAGATAATAATAGTACACATCTTTCAGGATTATTGTGGGTAAAAATGAAATAATATTTGTAAATCCCAGCTATTACTATAGCCAACTATTATTCCAACTTGCCCCCAATCCTTAACAGTTTATATGATGGTGGGTAAGTTTCTGTCTGAAACTCAATTTCTCTCTCTGTAAAATGGGGCTCTTAATACTTATGCTGCCTATTTCATAATGCTTGTTTTGAGAAAAGTGCATCATTAGATCATCATTATTTTTAATATTGCTCCTCAAAAATTACCACCCCAACTTAAAACTTTCAGCAGTGTAGTCATCCTGGTGTAGAAGTGCCCTTGGGATCTCAAAAGCTACATCCATTTTATCTAGGTCTTCCAAACTAGAAAGAGCTCATCTATAAACCCAGAAATAAACTGTATGACTGCAGTCTGACTAGCAGAGTGAGATAATGAATCTCTAGAGAGAGACAGCAGGCCTCAAGAGCCAGGAAGGCCTGAGTTCAAGTTTCAGTTTTGATATAGACTGATTATACTACCCTGGGCAAATTTCTTAACCTCATGATGCTCTAGGGACCTCTCTAAAGTGCTAAATTGAAAGAAAGTTCTGATCTGGAGGGAGTTTCCTCCTTGAGAGTTCCCTATGTCAATAAAATCACAAGTCCAGTCCCTATTACCTACCAGTAGAAACTGGCTGAAGGCAGAGACATTCATTATCAGATAACCCTTACATAGTAGAATAGAGAGTATATCAGGAGGAAGCAAGTTGCTCTTTCTTATTGGATTACAGAGCCCTTGAGTTTGAGAGCACCTTATAGGCCTTGACACTGGGCCTACAATGCTTAGTGCAGTTCTTCACACACAGTAGGTGCTTCACAAATATTTTCCATTTGACTTTAATCCAGTCCAAACCTTAAGAGATTTTTACAACTTTCTCAACATGTAGTCATCCAGCCTTTGCTTGAAGATATCAAATTAAAGACAACTTATTCTTTGACAAGGCAGTCCATTTCATTTAGGGACATCTCTGATTTTGAAATAATGTCTGTTTTCCCTAGTTTTTTTTTAATTTTTATTTTTTATTTTATGGAATAAAACAAGCATTGCCATAATGCTTGCATAATAAAAAGGATGATTGCAAGTAGAACTAAATCTATTAGGTACAACTTGCTATTCCTTGCTTTGAAATAATCCCTCTCTTCAGCTCCCACATGTTGGTCCCAGTTTTCTAGTTTCTAGAGCAAAACAGAATAAGCCAAGTCTCTGTGCCCAGTGATGAACTTTTAGATTGTCAGATAGTCATCCTCTACCCCATTTCCCAACCTTCTCTAGGTGCCCCCAGTTTCTTGAATGAATGCTTTTATGACATGGTCTCCAGTGCTTTCTCCATCCTCATTGCCCTGCTCACAGGATAGCCTCCGACTCTGATTGTATGGCTTCTTCCAGAATCTCCATTTAGGTAGCATGTCCAGGCTAGCTATGTCTCATTCCTCTCCAGGATGCAATCCAGACTTTCCCTACCATACCCAACCAGGTGCCTTCTCCTTCCCCCTCCCCACCCCATCGTCATTTTTCAGTTTCTTTTCATGCATTGCCTACCCACATTAGAATATCAACTCATTGGGAGCAGGATATGTTTTTCTTTCTGCTTGTATTTGTGTTCCCAGCAATTGGCATATAACAAATGGTTGTTGACCAAGTCACAGACTGATATACTCCAGTTTATCAAAGTCCTTCCTCAAATGTGGTACCAGAATAGGACACTGCTTCAGATTGAGGTACAATCAGGACAGAAGTAAGCAAAAAGAACTGTAACCTACTGTTTCAGATGGGGGTACTATCAGGACAGAGTATAGCAGGACTAACAATTCATAACTTTTGCATGCTCTTCAATCCAGAGGCCAGTTGATTAGCTAACTGCCACAAATACACTAGCACCAATGCCAGGGTAGTATGGGCAGTTGGATTTCTGGAGTGGGTGATTTCTCAGGTCCTTTTACATTCTGAGATTGACTGTTATTATTAGCATTACACATGTATTCCCTATCTGTTTTCAGTGGACATGGTCCCCTCATCAAACAAGATAATTCTATTTGGTCAAAGACACTTATGTTAACACCTGATGCCTAATTTAAGAGATAAGTTGGACTGACAGCAGAATGACCTTTTCTTCCCCATCTGCTTATTAAATTGTTTGTGATCTCATAAGTCAATGGTAGCACACACAATTGCAGGGAGGTTTTAATTTAATACCTGACATTTAGAGTGAGAAGGGGATAGACAAGGCCAGCCTGCAGCAAAATGGGAAGTCACAAAATTGTAGCAGTCAAAGAGACCTTAGGAATCATCGAGTTAACCCCATCAGAGGAGAAGACTGAGGCCGAGAAAGGGGTCTTGAATCATAAAGTGTCTGAGTCAGAAGGGACATAAAAAAGTATCTAGTCCCACTCATTCCAGAGTAGGAATCTTCATAACATCATCACTGACAAATGGTCATACAGTCTTTGCATGAATACCTCCAGTGATGAGAAACTCACTATTGCTTGGGGAAGTACATTCCATTCCCCATCCCCAACATGACAGTGATTATTAGAAAGGTGATTCTCATATGAAGTCAAAATTTTCCTCTCTTCCACTTTCCTTCCCCAATTCCACTGGGGCCACATGAACCACAACTGAGTATTATGAGCTTATCACTATTCTCATTCAGAGCCCTCCATTTATGCTTACGGATTGAGTGTGTGTCTCAGCTGAAAAGGAAATCCAGGTTTCTTGTGTTTGAATATTTCACTAGCTAGCCCATGTCCTCCAGAGACACACTAGTCTTTTCTGTTCAAGAGGAATGCCTATAAGGAACTTCTTCTCCCTTTGGTTTTGGGCCTAGGGCCTTTTCCCCCTTACTAGGAGGCCAATGTTTATGTTGGAAGGCAATAAATAAATATTTATTAAATTCTCACTATGGGTTGGGCACTATGCTAAGCATTGGGGATACAAAAAAGAAGCAAAAAAAAAAATTCCTGCCTTCAAGGAACTTACAACATGATGAAGAGAGAAAAAACAAAATAAAACCCTGTGAATTAGCCTTTGTAGGCCCAGTTTTTTAGTCCAGATTTTGCCACTGACTCGCAGTGTGACCTCAGGCAATTTATTTAAATTCTTCTGGGCCTCAGTTTATTCATCAGCAAAATGCTAAAATATTGGTAGTTGGAAAAGCTTGTCCCTAAAGTTTTTTATTGGGCTTTTGTTTTTGCTCTAATTTTCCAGGAATCTATGAGTAATAGTAGTATTAATAGTAAAAGCAGCAATAATAATGATATTCCCCATTTTCTTGTAAATACTAAGGTTCCCAAAGAATTTGATTCAAAACAGTTTCACAGATGAGTAAACTAAGACCAAAGGGGGCAAAATGAATCCACTTCCTTTCTACTTTATCCTAAATGGTCTGCAGGCTGGCTTCTGATTTAATCACTCAACTGAAACTGCTTTCTCTAACATTACCATTTTTTTTTTATTGCCAAATACAAAAATTTTTTTTTTTAATCCTCCAGTTTACTCTTTGTAGCCTTTGAAACTGTTGGCCACTTTCTCTGCTTGGACATGCTCTTCCCTCTGGATTGTTATGAGTGTTCCTTCCTGGTTCTCCTCCTTCATGTCTGATCACACCTCAGTTTCCTTTTCTGTAGCCTCATCTGAGTCTCATCTCTCCCTGTGGGAAGATCCCAAGGCTCTATCCTAGAGCCTCTTTCCTTTTCTCTTTATACTCTCTCATCTGGGGATCTCATTAGCTGCCAGGGGTTTCATATCCATCCCTACGAAGCTCTAGCCCCAGGCTCTTTAACTCTATTCCTGAAATACCAGCTGCCTTTTGGGCAATTCACACTGGATGCTCTACAGGCATCTCAAAGTCGACATTTCCAAAACATTACTCATTACATCTTCCTCAAAACCCATCCCCTTTCCTTCACTATTATTGTTGAGGGCACCGTCATCGTCCCAGTTAACTAGACACAGGCATAGCTATAATTCAAATCCAGCCTCAGACACTTTTTAACTGGGTCGTTGGATAAGTCAATTAACCTGTTTCCTCTGCTATAATATGGGTGTATTAATAGTACTCGCCACACAGGATCAAATGAAAAAATTATTTGTGAAGTACTTAGAATACAGTAGGTGCTTAACAAATGCCTGCTCACCTCTTCACCATTAGTGTCAACTTCACTCAACTCCCCATTCTCACTAATCCCAAAAAACCAAATCTTGTTTTTTCCTTCTCTATAACATGTCTTGCACACACTCTCTTTTCTCCACCCACACAACTACCACCCTATTCTAGATGCTCATCACTTCTTATCTGACTACAATAGACTCTTAATCAGTCTCCCTGCCACAAATCTTTCCCTATTCATCCATCCATGAATGCTTAGCTCCAGCCATGATTGATTTCATCTCTGGACTTTTCCTGACCCAACACCATACCTCCAGGATCACAGTCCAACTGCAAAGAGGGTTTTTTTTTATAATTTGATATTTTCTTTTTTCCTCTCACCTGTAAAAACTATTTTAAACATTTTTTTATTTTTACAGTCTCTCCCTCCCTCACTCTCCTACACACCTTTTTGAGAAGACAAGAAATTTGACATAGGCTATACACACGCAGTGATGCAAAATATATTTCCATGTTTGTTATGTTGTGAAATAAAGCACAGACAAAAAAAAAGAAGAAAAAGAAAGTAAAGAAAAATATGTTTCTCCATCAGTTGTTTCTCTGGAGATGGATAACATTTTTCATCACAAGTTCTTCTTGGTCAATTGTTTTGGTCACTGTATTCCTGAGAATAGCTCAGTCATTCACAGTTGATGATCATAAAATATTGCTGTTAACTGTATACAACATTTTCCTGGTTCTGCTCTTTTCATCAGTTCATGTAAGGCTTTTCAGGTTTTTCTGAGAGCATGCTGATGCATTTATTATAGCACAATAATATTCCATTACAATCATATACCACAACTCATTTAACCATTCCCCAATGGATGGACATCCCTTCAATTTCCAATTTTTATCCACCACAAAAAGACTGCTAAAAATATTTTTGTTCTTAAACGTCTTTTCCTTTTTTTTATCTCTTTGGGATACAGACTTAGTAGAGGTATTGCTTGGTCAAAGGGTATGCATGGTTTTATGGCCTCTGGGCATAGTTCCAAATTGCTCTACAGAATGGTTGGAATGAGTTCATGACTTCACCAAGAGTATATTAGCTTCTAGATTTTCCCAAGTCCCCTCCAACACTTGTCATTTTCCTTTTCCGTCATATTAGTCAGTCTTATAGGTGTGGGGTGGTAGCTCAGAGTTGTTTTAATTTGCATTTCTCTAATCAATAGTGATTTAGAGAATTTTTTTATATGACTATAGATAATTTTGATTACTTCATCTGAAATCTGCCTATTCATATCCTTCGACCATTTATCAGTTGAGGAATGGTTTTTATTTCTATAAATTTGACTCAGTTCTCCATATATTTGAGAAATGAGGCTTTTATCAGAGAAACTTGCTGTAAATTTTTTCACAGTTATGATTGCTATGTATTTTCCTCCATCCTATTTTTCTTCTGTCTCTCTCTCTCTCTCTCTCTCTCTCTCTTTCTCTCTCTCTTTCTTTTCTCTCTCTCTCTGTTTCTGTTTCTGTCTGTGCATGTATATGTATGTCTCCCCCCCATTTTCCCCCTTCCTTTTCATCCTGTCCATTCCCAAAAGGACTTTGCTTCTGACTTTTACTTCCCCTATACGTCCTCATTTTTATCAATGCCACTCTTCTGTTATCCCTTTCCCTTCTACATTCCTGTATGATAAGATACATTTTTATACCAAAATAAGAGTGTATGTTATTTCTTCTTTGAGTCAATTCCATTGAGAATAAGGTTCATATGTTCCCCCCCCAACCTCTTCCATGTTTTCCTCCACTGTAAAAGCTTTTTCATGCCTCTTTTATGTCAGATAATTTATCCCATTCTACCTTTTCCTTTCCCCTTCTCCCAGTGCATCCTTGTTTTTCACTTCTTAATTTTATTTTTTAGATATCCCATCATATTCAACTCACATCTATACCCTGAGTGTATATACATATGTGTGTGTGTGTGTGTTCTTTCTAATTACATTAATGAGAATTATTTTAGGAGTCAAAAGTATAATTTTCCTATGTAGGAATGTGAACAGTTTAACCTTATTGAACTCCTTAAGATTTCTCTTTTCTGTTTACCTCTTTATACTTCTCTTAAGTATTGTATTTGAAAGTCAGATTTTCTTTTCAGCTCTGATCAAGAATGCTTTAATGTCTTCTGTTTCACTGAATGTCCATTTTTCCCCGAAGGATTGTACTTAACTTTTGCAGTTAGGTGATTCTTGGTTGTAATTCCAGCTCTTTTGCACCTCCAAAATGCCATATTCCAAGACTCTGATCCTTTAATATAGAAACTGTTAAATCTTGTGTTATCCCAACTGGCTCCGGTTGTTTCTTTTTGGGTGCTCACAATATTTTCTCCTTGACCTGGAAGCTCTGGAATTTTTCTATAATATTTCTAGGAGTTTTAATTTTGGGATCTCTTTTAGGAGGTGTTTGGTAGACTCTTTTAATTTCTATTATCCCTCTGGTTCTAGAATATAAGGGCAGTTTTAGTTGATAGTTTAGTTTTAGTTGATAGTTTCTTGAAAGATGATGTCTAGGCCCTTTTTAAAATTATTATTGGGTTTTCAGGTAGTTCAGAAATTTTTAAATTATTTCTCCTGGATCTATTTTCCAGGTTAGTTGTTTTTCCAATGAGATATTCCATATTTTCTTCTATTTTTTTTCATTTTTTGACTTTGTTTTATTGTTTTATTGAAGTCTCATAAAGTCATTAGTTTCCTCTTTCCCAATTCTAATTTTTAAGGAATTACTTTTTTCAGTGAGCTTTTGGAACTCCTTTTTCCATTTGACCAATTCTGCCTTTCTAGACATTCTTTGCTTCATTGAATTTTTGTCCTTTCACCATTTGACCTCTTGTGTTTTTTAAGGTGTTATTTGTTTCAATATTTTTTGTACTTCCTTACCAAACTGTTGACTCTTTTTTCATGATTTTTTTTGCTCATTCTCATTTGTCTTCCCAATTTTTTCTCTGCCTCTCCTACAAGACTTTTAAAATTCTTTTTGACATCTTCTATGACCTGAGACCAATTCATATTTTTCTTTGAAGCTTTGGATGTAGGGGTTTTGATTTTGTTATCTTCTGGGTTTGTTTTGATCTTTTTTGTCATCATAAGAACTTTCTAAAGTTAACATCTTTTTCTGCTATTTGCTCATTTTTCTAGCCTATTTCTTTACTTTTAACTTTATGCTGAAGTAGGACTTTATTTCCACAGTGGAGGGGGTATCGTCCCACCCTTCAGGTTTTTTTTTTTTTTGTACAGCTGTTTTCAGAGATAATTCTGGGGATCCCTATCAAGGTCTTAATCCTTTTAGACCTAAGAATTCCCAATCTGGGGCCCTGATCCTGGTGACCATCTTAGTCAATGTTACTTCACTTTATTCCTCTGTGTGCTCAGCACACTCTCAGCTGCCTCCTCTCTCACTTTCCATGTCTGGAACCATAATCAAATAAATTCTGTAATTTTTTTTTTTCTCCTGGAAATGGTGCCTCAACTTACTCCCCTATGGAAAACAGGATTTTAATGAACTGATGGTGAAGCTGTAAATTTGTATGAGCATTCTGGAAAGTAATTTGAAACTATGAGCAGTTGCCAATCTGTGCATATAATTTGAACTAGAGATATCACTACTAAAGTTATGACCAAAAAAAAAGGAAGAAAGAAGGAAGGAAGGAAGGAAGGAAGGAAGGAAGGAAGGAAGGAAGGGAGGGAGAAAGGAAGGAATGGAGGGAGGGAGGGAGGGAGGAAGGAAGAAAGGGAGGGAAGGAGGGAGGGAGAGAGGGAGGGGGAAGGAGGGAGGAAGGTAGGAAGAAAGGAAGGAAGGAAGGAAGGAAGGAAGGAAGGAAGGAAGGAAGGAAGAAATGGAGGGAGGGAGGGAAAAATGAAAGAAACACATATTTATTAAGCTCAAACTATATTTCAGGCACTGTCATAAGCACTTTACAGGTATCATCTCATTTGATTCTCACAACAACTCTAAGAGATAGGCTATTGTTATCACCATTTCACAGTTAAGAAAGTGAAACAGACAGAGGAAGTGGCTTACCCAGGGTCACACAGAGATCAAGTATCTGAAGGCAGATTTGAACTCAGGTTTTCCTGGCTTCAGGCACAGAACTATACCCACTGGACCCCCAAGCTGCCAAGAGGTTAAAGAAAGAGTAAAAAATCCGGTATGTACTTGTTCTCCCCCAGTCCTGAGTTCTCAAGAAAGTAGAACATTTCTCAGAAACACCTGCATTTTTGTCTCCAACCGTCCCCAGCAGAAAAATTGACATGACAGGGCCTTCATTATCATGCCCTTATCTCTCCTACTTTCATTCCTTCAGATGATCTATGAAATCACCCCGTGGGGGTGGCTGATGAATATGTGGAGAGATGTGTCCTACTGAAGGCCAGGCTGGAGGGGAGAGCCTGGGCTGGGGATGGATGTACGAGGGCTTCAGTAGGATGAACTCTTGCCATGTTCCTAGGAGGGAGGGAGCCAGACCAGACCTTTAGGTGTTTCCCATTCACCTGAGAGTGCCTGTAACTACACACACACACCCACAACCACACACACACCCACACCCACACCCACACCCACACCCACACACACACACACACACACCCACACACACACACACACCCTTGCTTTTCTCCTCTTCTTCATTCTTCTTTGTCTCTCTCTCTCTCTTTCTTTGCCCCCCTTTTCTATTTCCGCTCTCTCTGGTTCTCTCTCTGCCTCTTTCCTTTTGTCTTTCTTTTGTGACTGTGTTTCTCTCTATCCTTGTTTAAGTCTCTGTTTTTTTCTGTCTCTCATTTTGTCTTTCCTTCCACTCACATCTTGTATCACACATATATTCCTACACATGTGCTCATAAAATACATGTATTTTTTTTTAAAAAAACCTATTTTTTAAAAAAAATCTATATAAAATAACAGTTCAGATCTGAGAAGTCATGGAAGGCTTCTTAGAGAAGGCGGCATTTAAACAAAGTATTCATTCCAGCATGGTTCCTCCATTTCCTGTAGTAAATGCCTTTAAAATGCCAAATACTTTCAATCACCATCACAACAATAACTAATATGTAATAGCACTTATTTGATGCCAGACACTATGTTAAATGTTTTACAATTCTCTTATTTGATACATATATTTAAAATACATATATTTATTTAAAATACATGTATACACACAAACACCATATATATTAACATGTGTGTGTGCGTGTACATGCACACGTGCTCACACACACACACACACACACACACACACACACACACACACACACTGGTCACACAGAACTATGGAGTTGAAAGGAGTCTTAATGGCTTAGTCCAATCTGTTCCCAAAGTCTAACTCCTGCTCCAAGGTAGCTGAGAAGAGGTCATCCAGCCTTTGCACAAAGACCTCCAATAGCCACACAAACGTGCAAATAGAAACCTATATACACCCTCCAAGAAACCCTTAGACACAGTCCATACTTTTTACACACATCTTTGTACACATACTCACTTCACTCTTAGAGATGGTGCTCCAATGTTGATCAGGAGCATCAATATTAGGATACCATTTCCAAGAGTAAAAGCATCAATAAGGAACCAATAAAAAACCCAATGGTGGGCAGGAGGATAGGGAGGAGAAGAGGGTCAGCCAAAACACCAGATCTGCAGTCAGAAGACCTGGGCTGAAGCATTCTTCACCTATTTTCAGTCATTTTTCAGTCATGTCCCACTTTTCATGACTCCATTTGGGTTTTTCTTGGCAAAGATACTGGAGTGGCTTGCCATTTCTTTCTCCATCTCATTTTATAGATGAAGAAAATAAAACAAACAGTGTTAAGTGACCTGCCTAGGGTCATACAGCTATTGTGCTTGAAACCAGATTTGAACTCACAAAGATGAATCTTTCTGACACCAGAACTGGCACTCTAGCACTGCACCTCCTAGCTGCTCCTTCTTCTGTTTGCCACTTGTCAACGACCCTTGCACAACCTTGTCAAGCCACATTTCTTGTGGCCTCAGTTTCTTCCCTTGTAAAATGAAGTCAGTGAACTCCTCTTGGAAGATGATGACCAAGTTACTATTGAAACTCTGAATCCTACGTTCTCTATGATCAATCAGAAAATACAGTAGTTCCAATTGAATCGAGTTGATTAAATTCATGACTACAGAAAATGAAGTGTTATTTTGGCATTATGGATAGAGGACTTAAAAACCTGGGTTCACTTCTTACATTTGGCACTTACTGGTTGTGTACCATTAAACAAACAACTTGCTGATCTTTTGGAGCCATAAAATGGGTTTATCATCTATAAAATGGGAATAATAACATGTATTAATAAAAGCTACCTACCCCATAAGGTTTTTGTGAGGTTCAAATGAGATAAACTATAGAAAGCACCTTAGAAATATCAAAATACAAGACAAATCTCAATTATTATGAATGCTAAGAGATATATGTGCTTCAGACACTCCAGGAATTTAGAGAGAAAAAAGAATAACAGTTCAGATCTGAGAAGTCATGGAAGGCTTCTTAGAGAAGACGGCATTTAAACAAGGTATTCATTCCAGCATGGTTCCTCCATTTCCTGTAGTAAATGCCTTTAAAATACCAAATACTTTCAACCACCATCACAATAATAACTAATATGTAATAGCACTTATTTGATGCCAGACACTATGTTAAATGTTTTACAATTCTCTTATTTGATCTATACAATAATCCTAGGAGGAATGTGCTATATTATCCCCATTTTACAGATGAGAAAACTGAAGCAGAGAGAGTAAGTGACTTGCCCAAGGTCACACAGTTCGTCAAGGTCTAAGGCTAGATTTGAATTCAGATCTTGATTCCAGACCCAGCACTCGATCCACTTAACCACCATCTGCCTAGCCTCACTCATTTGACCTGTCATCATCCTGATAACCAGGTATAGATGAAATCTCTGGCTATTCTGGGCACAGCCAACCTATCAGCCATGTTATTCTATGATTCCTTTCCCTGCCTTTTTTACATCCTCCATGGTGCTGCTATCTATTTTTCTTAGTGTCTGGGGCCCTTTTGGTTTCACCTTCCTGCTCCCATCCAAAGTTGCTTTCCAAAAAAGTCTCGGCCCCAGGCACTGAGCTCTCCAAGTAACTGTGTGTTTCTGTGTGCCCTCTGCCCCAATCCACTGATATCTGGAATCTGACTTGAGATAGGGGAGGTAGAAGCTCTGTTTCTTGAGAAAGGGTAGAATGTTAGAACAAAGACCAGAAAATATTAGAACATGGAACAGAGAATGTTAGAATATAGAATATTTGAGCTGGGATAATAGAAAAGCAGAAAGGTGGGGTAGAAATTTCAGGACAAGATGAATCTTTCTGAAGCTTGTGAATCCCGCCAAACAGGAGCCCATTCCCTTCAGCTAGAGCAAAGTACAGGCTTTAACATACATATATACATATACACAAACAGGTATACACACACACACACACACACACGCATGCATGCATGGCTAGGTGTCCAAGCAGATAAAGCACTGGACCTAGAGTCAGGAAGACTTACTTTCCTGAATTCAAATCTGGCCTCAGACACTTACTAGCTGCATGACCCTGGGCAAGTCACTTTGCTCTGTTTGCCTCAGTTTCCCCATCTGTAAAATGAGCTGGAGAAGGAAATGGAAGACCACTACAGTATCTTTGCCAAGGAAACTCCAAACAGGGTCACAAAGAGGTAGATACAGCTGAAACAATTGAACAACAAAAATTTATTTACATATGTCAATGTGCATAATATATAACACATTGTGTATGTTATATAATATTACATGTATCATATAATATTATATGTGTGTTATATTTTATGTGATTTGTATATTAATTAAAGACATAACTATGTGTCTACATGTGTGTATACATATATATGTATACATTTTGATAGACAGACAGACAGACAGACAGACAGACAGACAGATAGATAGATAGATAGATAGATAGATAGATAACTTCTTTAAGCAAGACCCTTAATTCACTTGGGTGCAGGAAATTAAAATCATCCCCATGCTGTCTCATTCCTGTCTACTGCTTAGGATAGGCTGCCCTTCAGCTGTGAAGATTCTGATGAATTCAAAGCCTCATTTGCCAAAGTGCTTTGGGATCCAGCAGCATTCGACACATGGGATGAATGTACAATATTGTACCAGTGACTAAAGGTGTCTTGTCACCTTTTCAGGAAGCAAGACACGTTGTTGGCAAGAACTAGGATTATGGCTCTCTGCAGGGCTCTAGGAGGTGGAGTCAGACTGTGTTCCTCATCCACTCATTCGTTGCCTCTTTGGTTAGAACCCCAAAGTCTGTGTGGGGGGGATTTGTCTGTGTGTGTGTGTGTCTATGTGTGTATCTGTGTGTGAGTGTGTGTTCAAGCAAGTTGACAGATAGACACCTTCCTCTTCTGAAGAAAAACCTAAGTCGTGTGGACCAGAGCATGATTCTCCAGTTACAGAGGTGACAATGGATGAGAAACTGCCATGAAAACATAGTAGAAACCCTAAATCTAGGCCATGGAAGAAGGGGATAAAGCAATTCTATCACACTTACTATAAGTCAGTACTGCGCCAAGTGCTTTTTACAATCACCATCTTATTTGATCCTCACAACAACCCTGAGAAATAGGTGCTACTATTATCCCCATTTTGCAGTCAAGGAAACTGAGGCAAACAGATATTAAGTGACTTGGCCAGAGCCACACAGCTAGTAAGTATCTGAGGCTAAATTTGAATTCAGGTCTTCCTAACTGCAGGCCCAGTACACTATCTATTATACTACCAATTGCTTCTAAAACAAAGTAGGATAGGGAAATAAGACATGAGATGGTATCTCTGGTACCTCCTACACTGACATTCTGTGTTCTAACATAGTAATGGTGTGTGATTCTCTAGTTCTGATCAAATATCCCTAACCACTCTAAGACAGTATTGACCAATGATGACAATGCCCTTTCCTTCTCAGAAGTATTCCCATTTTAACCATGGAGAAGTTCAGAGGTTTCTGTTGAGCACTACCATGGTCAAACAAGTCTTCTGTAGGAAGTGGGAAGTAAGCTTGACCATGATGAATAGACTGTGGTGTAGCTGGAGAGAAGGGTGATTCCATGCAATGGAAATGGTGTGAACAAAGATTTGGAGTTAAAAATGAAGTATTGAGAAGTGATTCCTCCAAGGGGATGAGACAAATGGGGTCATGAGTTAAGGAAGACCCATAAACTCATAGACTGTAAGAGCTGGTAGGGACCTTGGATATCATCTAGCTCAATCAGCTCATTTTAAAGATTCATTAATCAAAAAACACATATCAACTGCCTATACTGAAAGGGAAGATAACACGTATGTGAGAAGGCAGCTAGCTTGTGCCCCGGTTAGAGCATTGGCATTGGCACCAGGAAGACTCATCTTTCAGAGTTCAAAGACAACCTCAGACACTAGCTGTGTGACCCTGGGCAAGTCACTTAACCCTGTTTGCCTTAGTTTCCTCCTCTGTAAAATGAGCTGGAGAAGGAAATGGCAAAGCCCTCTAGTATCTCTGCCAACAAAACCCCCTATGAGGTCATTAAAAGTCAGAGATGACTAAAATAACTGAACAACAACAACACATATACTATGGTATGCAGAATGCCTATTAACTTAAAGAGACAAGCTCAGAAGATGACACATCTAGTGAATGGCAGTGGTCATCTACCTCCAGGTTCAGTGAACCCTACGTGACAATAAGTATAATGCCTGGGATCTGCAGAGACACAGAATGTACCCTCCTAACACTCTATGGCTAAAGTCTCTCTAAACCTTAACAATTCTAAGAAACTCTCACTAAGACAAACAATGCTCCAGAAAGAGTTAGAGAATCTCAGTGTTGGAAGTGACTTCAGAGGACATACAGTCCAAAGTATAGCTGATCAAGAATGCCTGTGCAAGGTACCTGGCAAGTTGTCATTCAGTCTCTAATTGAATACTTCCAATGACAGGGAACTCATAACCTATAGCAACAGGTTTACTCAGCCCCTTGCTGACTGACACCATATTTGATTTCAGCATTATTTTTTCCCTCTGTCCAGTCCTTCTCTGATAGAGTAAGCCATCTGACACTATTAGGAAAAGCCTCAGACTCCACTGGGCCCAACCTTTTAGGTAAATTTAGGCAGCTACCATTGGTCATTTCCCCTTGTACTTCCTTAAAGACAGAAAGGCCTATGGTCTTTTTCAGGAATGAATGATTTGTGCACCAGGGAACAGGAAGGGATGTATCTTTGCAGGAGTTCTCTCCCCGTCAGCCACTAAAGTTTAAGTGGTTTTGGCTAGCTTCTGGTAGACCAAGGTTTGTGGTAGAATTAAATTATAAACTCTTCCCATGGCAGTTCCTTCAGCAGGCCCAGAGATTTCTCATTGTTATGCTGGTCCTGGAGGACCAGGAAGAGCCTTGATTGATCCTTGCGTATTGAGCAATGGGATTCTGTCTCATGTCTCCAGGTGAGTGATGCTAGTGAAAGTTAATGGCCTCCCTCACTCAACAGGCTATTTGTATGTAGTCTTTAGTCCCCCAAAAGCAATTGATGTAGTCAACAAAAAGTCTAGGCCAGAAGCCAGGGGACCTGGATTTCAGTCTCAACTCTAAGACCAGCTGTGTGATCCTAGGAGAATTATATGTCTTATTTGGGCCTCAGTTTCCCAGTTAGGGTTAGTTTTGAATCTTGACACTACTATTAACTCTCTGCATCACCTACAAAAAGGGAACATCTCCTGACTACTTGTATTTATCTCACCTAGACAAGGTTCACTATTGACCCTTATCTATTCAAAACCCTTAATTTGCAATCCCTCTAATGTATTTACTTTTCTTATTAGCCAAAGGACACATTTAATTAAAAGGAAAGTCATATAAGGGAATAGAATACATGTAGCAATAAAATATTTTCCTCATAAACCTTGGGTGTATTCTCCACTACACACACGCACTACTCTTTGTTGGATTTAGTCCCACTAAACATGTAACATGTAGCCTCTGCTAATTCTTATTGTGTCATACTGATGTCATTGGGACAACCTAGAACAGTGGTTCTCAACCTGACCCTTTAATACTCATATGCGAGCCTATCTACATGTGGGCAGACCCGCCTGGAGACAGATAGAGAAGTGATGTCTCAGTTCCTAAGACCATTGGAAATATGTGTTTTCTGATGGTCTTAGGCGATCCCTGTGAAAGGGTCATTCAACCCCCAAAGGGGTTGTGACCCAGAGGTTGAGAACTGCTGACCAAGAAAGATATATCAGCACCATGTTGTAAAAGATTTTAAATGCCAAAGAGGAGTATGTACGTTCTCCTGGGAGTCCTTAAAGGCAATAGGGAGTTAGTGAAACTTCTTGAGCAAGAGTCTGCCATTGTTAGATCTGTGTTTTAGGAATATAAATTTGAGAGCTGTGTAGAGATTGAACCGGAGAGGAGAGAAGCTAATCAGAATGCTTCATAGGGGATCCTAAATAATAACCATGTGTACTACTGATCAGGTCTTTCACAGTTAAACTCAATCCACTCATTCATGGAGTAGATTGCTCAGTATGAGCATCTCATTGATAGAATGGGAGCCTGTAATCCTAACCACTAGCAGAGGACACAGAAGGGAGAAAACCTCAAAGAATTTCCCAGTCTTTTGTGTGTGTGAGTGTGCGTGGTTGAGGGTGGTGGGGTAGACTTAAGATGGGAGTCAGTTTGAATTAATTGAAAATCCCCAGGTGGAAGCCTCAGAGAATATCCCTTCCCATCAGAAGACTGCACAATGCAGATAAAGGCACCAGCCTCTGCATTTCCCTTCGGCGCCAGATCTCTTGTTCTCCAGGTGCAGGATTTCTTCGGGAATTTAAAAAGAAAGAAAACCCTATGGAACTTCCGCTCCATTATCTCATTATCTCCAGACCCACAAAACTGGTCTTGTTTTCTAAGCAGGACTCAATTGACAGGTGCAGTCTATTAGCACCCCCAGCATAATGGTGTCCATGTGGGGGGTAGAGGGCAGCCACTGAACTCTACCCATCCCAACCTAGGAGATGCTCCAGAAGTTACCAGAAACAGGTGACAAGGAGTCCAAGGGAATCACTAACACTAGGTCCTTCTTTACTGCCTTGGGTAATTATACAAGCCTCACCAAGTACATCTACTTTGCATGCAACATGGGGGAGCATAATCAGCCCTGGCCCGAGAGTCAAGAGATTCGGATTCTGCTCCCTACTTCGCTTTTAGCTCCCTGTACAACTGTGACAAAATCACTACTGCTCTCTGTTTAAGAATAAATGCAAATTAAGACAGAAATACTATTTAAAAGCTACTATATAAAATATATTTTCAAAATGCTTAGTCATTTATGATGTATTTTGCTCCCTGTGTCTCTGTAATATGGGTAGTATGAGTATTCTCATCAGCCCAAACTGACAGATGAAGAAAGGAGATTCAGAAGACAGAAGGGATTCTCAAGATCCCACAGTACATAGAGAATGTTTCATTAGTTAGATTTATATCTCTGAGGACTATCACAGTGCTAGCACACATTAAATGCTTAATAAATGTTTGTCACTTTACTGATAGATGATCATAGCTCTCAAGCTGGAAGGGTCCTCCTCATAGATCACCTAGTCTTAGGGTTCCTAAACTCTTGTGTGTCTTGGTAGTTTGGTGAAGCCTATGAATCTCTTTTCCAAGTAATGTATTTAATGCATACAATAAAATTTGTAGTATTGCAAAAGAAACGAATTATATTAAAATACTGTTAGCAAAATATATGCTTAAAAACATGTTCACAGTGCTCAGGTTTAGAAACTTTACTCCAGGCCAGGACTTTCATTTTACAGATGAGAAAATTAAGCCCCAGAAAAGGGAAGGGAGAGAAGGGAACAGACATGTTTTAGGAACCCACTATGTTCTGGGCACATAACTTTACAAATATTGTCTGATTCTAAGCACTTCACAAATATTATCTCGTTTGATGCTCACAACAATGCTGGGAGGTAGCTGCTAATATTATCTCCATTTTACAGTTGAGGAAACTGAGGCACACAGAGGCTAAGTGACTTGTCCAAGATCACACAGCTTTTAAGGCTGAATTTAATCCCAGGTTTTGGAATTCCTGGCCCAGTACCACGTAGCTGCCCTGGGCGAGAGGGTAAGTCATTTATTTAAGGTCACACAGAGAGTAGGTAGGAAAGTTGGTATTTTAGTGTTCTGACTCCCCAAACAGGACTCATTCCACTGAACCATGTAGTCTCTAATTGGAACCAGGCTACGAACCCAGGGCTCTGCCTCCAGGACTCTTTTCCCTGCTTTGGGCAACTTATTCCATCACTGTCCCACACTGCCTCTGGTAAAGCTTGCCCCCACCTACTCCCAACAAATTGTTGTGAGGCTCTGACAAGACCACACACGGGAAAGTTTCCAGTAAACTGAAAAAAATTGGCCTCTTCTAAGGGACTGTTATTCTTGTATTTTGGGGAGATTTCTTTGGTTGTCCTCTTGACTCCTGCTGCCATTGCAAACTTTGTTCCATCACTCCCTTAAGAGTCAGTCCTTTGGAATAGGAAGAGAAGCAAACCTTTGAGTGCCTGAGCAGGCAGTGATGCCCAGTGTTCTTCACACTAAAAACACTCCCTAATTAAGAGTGTCTTCTCTGATTAGTGACCTAATAAGCCACGCCTTGGGTAAATCTGCCTGCTGGGGACAGGGGATCATCATGCAGGCTCCAACATCCATTTGCTAGCAAAGTTCCTAAATTGCAGGCCGAGGACCCAGAAGGAAATGAATAGTACATGCTAGCCTTGCTATTCCCAGCCTGCCGTCATTATTATAAATAATTGCTGATATCTGTGCAGGGTTTTTAACTATAAAGCACTTTTCTCTCCTTTATCTCCCATGACCCTCACAGGTGCCATACGGGGTAGGCATAGGAGAAATTATTATGTTTATTTTGTAAAGACAGAAACTGAGGCCAGGAAATATCATATGCCACGGTCACACAAACAAGGGGGCAGTCAGAATCTGAAACCAGGACTTCTGACTCTCATCACACTGTTATTCTTCCATAATATTATGATAAACCTTGGTAAGATAACAAAATGCATCACATCCCTCCACAGAGACGGGATATTAAAAAAGTCAGCAGCCTTTGTTGGCAATATCCTGGGTAGACTATCTCAGGGCAAGATCGGACTTAGAAACAGACCCTTGAGATAAGACTCCTCTCTCTATCCCAGGGCTTAGAAATGGAGGCAAGTCAGAGGCCAGGGGAGGGAGGGCTGAGCTTTGATCTCCCTATACAATCCAGGGCCTTTTCAAAGAGCCAGCCATGGCTACTCTGAATCCTAGGTAGCAGTAGGGCCTATGTGTATACAGAAGAATTGTGTTCTTGCATCAGTTACAGATTTAACATGGGGCTGGATAGTGTATTAGACAGCCCCTTGGTAAAAGAGATGGGAAATACTGATTTCAATCTTTGCTTTATTTCAAATTTGTTGTGTCTTCACTGTTATCATAATTAGCTGGCATTTATATGGCATTGTCAAGTCTGCACAGTAATTTATAAATATTATCTCTTTTGATCTTTACAGCAACCCTGGGAGGTAGCTGCTATTAGAAGCGCCATTTTAAAAATAAGGTAACAGGCAAGGAGAGGTGAAGTGACTTGCTCAGTTTTACACATATAATAAATAGCAAAGGCCAGATTTAAACTCAGATCTTCCTGATTCCAGTCCCAGAGCCCTATCCACTGTGCCACCAAAATGTCTGGTTAGAATTGGTACAGAAGTACATTTAAAGAATCAGAGAATCCCAGAATCACTAAGAATAATCCCTTTTGAAGAGCTTTATTCCACATTTTTTGTTTAGTTGTGTCCAACTCTTAATGAACCCACTTAGGGTTTCCTTGGCCAAGATAAGAGAGCCCTTTGCCATTTCCTCCTCCAGATCACTTTCCACATGAGGAAACAGGGGCAGAGTTAAGTGACTTGCCCAGGGTCACACAGCCAGTACATGTTTGAAGTCAGATTAGAACTCAGGAAGACAGTTTTCCTGACTCTAGGTTTGGTCCTCTATCCACTGCACTACCTAGCTGCCACACTGGAACAGCTCTAAGTTTTGGAAAGCTGGTTTTGTTTGTTTGTTTGTTATTCTGTGCATAAATTCTCAACGTGCCTTCAAGGAACAAAGGCAGGTGGGTGATACAGTGATTACAGCACTAGGCCCCAGGAAGACCTGAGTTCAAATTCAGGTCAGACCCTTACTAATTTTGTGATTCTGGGCAAATCACTTCACTTCTGTCTGCCTCAGTTTCCTCATCTATAAAATGGGAATAATAATAACACTTATCTCACGGGGTTGTTGTGAGCACCAAGTATTTGCAAAGCGCTTAGTGTACTGCTTATCACATGGGAACTGAATTGTTTACTTCTTTCCTGGTAGAAGAGACTGTATATAAATAAAAAGGTGTACTGGAGGTACATACAGAGTAGATGGAAGCTACCTTTGCAGGCTCTGGTATCTAGGGGAATTGGGAAAGGTTTCCTCCAGAAGGTGACATTTGAGTTGAATTTTGAAGGAAACTGGGGATGCTCTGAGCTGGTGAGGAGGGAGGGTTTTCCAGATAGAGAATCCAGCCTGAGCAGAGGCCCAGCAATAGGACATGGACTGTCATTAGCAAGGAAAGCTATAGGCCAGGATATTTGGATTGTAGAGATCATGGCGAGGAGGAGAGTGGAAGACCCCAGAAGCAGAAAGGGCAAGGCTGTGAAGGGCTTTAAATGCCAAACAAAGGACTTTCTATCTGATCCTAAAGTCAACAGAGAACCACCAGAGTCTATTAAGTAGGGGAATGAGTTTTTCAAACCCATGCTTGAGGGGTATTATCTGACCAGCACCTTGGCTGGAGCCTTGCCCTGCCATGATATGGAGGCATCCCTTGCTGCCTTACTGTGGAATCTCATGACATATTCCTTTATTGCCCTAGCCCCTGGGTGTTTCTTTTAGTCTTTCCTGGTGGGACTTAAAGCATGCCACTCAGAAAGGTCTACTGTTCTATAAGCAGTATGTTTCAGGCTGCAACAAATTGGTTTAGGTGTTCTGGGACACATTCCCAGGATCTAGTATAGCTAATGCACAGCAGCAGTTCAGATTCTTATCATCCAGCAGCAGAGATTGAAGATCAGTTTCTTTGATGGAAATTAAAAAAAAAAAAATAGTACAGAAACAGTGTGATAAAGTTAAATAGAGTCCTGGACCTGACATCGGAAAGATCAGGGATCCTGCTTCTGCCCCTTACAAACTGTATAGTACTATGGCTACATAGCTATGAATGCTATAAGAGGTAAATCACTTGATCTCATTTTGGCTTTCTGTTTCCTCTTCTGTAAAATGAAAATTTTGTTATTTATTTATTTGTTTGTTTGTTTGTTATGTTCATTCATTCATTCATTCATTTATCTGTCCATTCATTCATTCATTCATTCGTTTGTTTACTTATTTAACTTACTCATTCGTTTGTTTATTTACTTATTCATTCGTTTGTTTATTTACTTATTCATTCATTCGTTCATTCATTCGTTCATTCATTCATTCATTCATTGTATTTATTATCCTACAGTGGATGGAGAACTGGCCTTAGAACCAGAAAGACCTGAATTCAAGTGCTACCCACCCCCAGCATATACTGACTAGATGAACCTGGCCAAGTCACTTAACTTCTCAATGTTCTAGACAACTTTTGATGGCTATACTAAGTAATATTCCCACTCTATTCCCAAATCCTACTCTTTGCAAACCAATTCAGAGCTTATGGATGATTAAGTATACCTCAGACAGTCAGGTGGCACAATGGATAGTAATGGCCTGGAGTCATGAATACTCATATTCCTGAGTTCAAATCCAGTTTCAGACACTTTCTAACTTGTTGACCCTGGGAAAGTCATTTAACCCTATTTGCCTCAGTTTCTTCACCTGTAAAATGAGCTAGAGAAGAAAATGGCAAACCTTTCCAGTATCTTTGCCAAGGTAATGCCAAATGGGGTCACAAAGAGTTGGACTCAAGTGAACAGGAACACCCTTCCCCTTTCCTCTACCATGGAGGAAGTGAGGCAGGTGAAGCAGGTCATACCAAGGAATAGAGTCAAGAATAGTTATTAAGCAATTTGATCACGGAGTCAGGAGAAAGGAAGGAGTGATCAGTCTTGAAAGGGGGTTTACCTGGGAAGCATTGCATGCTCTGGAAAACTGCCAGTGAGATTTATTCTGCTCTTCCCAAGCCCATTGAATGATGTAACATTTATAAAACATTTATCACAATGTCTGGTACATAATAAGTGCTTTATAAATGTTTGTCTTATTCCTTTCTTCTCTTGTCACATATGCTGTACATGACCAATGCCCTCCCAAAGTCAGATATGAGAACTCATTTGTGAACTTAAATCAGTCTCTCTGGGACCCAATTTCCTTTTCTGTAAGGTGAGTACATTGGGACTAGTGAGAGCTTTTAAACTCTCTTCCAGCTCTTAAAGTTGTATGATGAGTCGGGCTCCCTCCTCTCATGGACCTCATAGCATAGGAAGAGGAAGACATGGAACTGATTTAATTTAATTCAAAAAAGCATTTATTGAAAGTCTAATATGTACCAGGCACTCTGCTAGATATACAACGAAAAAACAAAACAGTATTTCCCCTCAAGGAGTTTATGAGAGAAGCGAGAGGCAGGGGGAGAAGGACAGAAATAGAGAGTCAGAGAGAGAGACAGAGACAGAAAGAGACAAAGATGAGAAAGGGGACTGGAGGGGAGAGAAGAGGAGAAGGGAAGGGAAGGGAAGGGAAGGGAAGGGAAGGGAAGGGAAGGGAAGGGAAGGGAAGGGAAGGGAAGGGAAGAAGAGAGGAGAGGAGACGAGAGGAGAGGAGAGAGGAGACATGTTTTGTTTTTATATCACCTTTATTTTTTCAATATACCCCTTCTCCTCTGCTACCTAGAGGGTCATCTTTTATAATAAAAAATAAAATAAGAAATATAAAAAAGGCAATTCAGAAAAACTAGCCAACACATAAACTGAGTTCATCAGTATACGTACCATTCCACACCCACATTCTATGCCCTTGACCAGAAAGGAAGAGAAGTGCATTGTCCTATCTCCAGTTTGGGACCAACCTTGGTCATTATGATTACACAGGAGCTTAGTGTTACTGGGGGTGCAGCTCATGTTTAGATGCTAATTTAAGATGACAGATAACTCCAATACCACAATTGTACCAGTGCCTTGGAGAGAAAACCAGAGCAGCACAGCATGTGAGACAAATAGCTGAGGTGTGTTGAATTGAGGGGGCTCTTTCAGGCTGGGCGTGGGTTCCCTCTCCATCACTTGTTCCTCAGACCTGAGCCTGTGCAGGGAGGGGGAGGAAGGCTGTGAGTCATTCTCATGCCGAGCAGGCCTCCCTTCGTCCTCGCCGCCCGCACAGTTCTCTACGACACGGCTTCTGAAAATGTCAACTTCTTATCTTGCCAGAATTTTACTGACTTGGAGAATTCAATAAAGCAGCTGAGGAAAACTTAAAATAATAATGATGCCGGATATTTCTAGAGGCAGAGGCCCAGAAGAGCCTGAAGCATCTTCCCCCTGCAAGACTAAGCTTAATTGCTACAACATGTGTGGCCCAGCAGCTAGGGATTTGAAAATCCCCAAGACTCAGACGAGGCAGGGAATTTGTCTGGAATTACCCAGCAACTTGATGGTCCAGTTTCAAGAAACATTTATTAAATCATGGACTCACTGTGTGGCCTCTGTCTAGGCAATATCTGGTACCTAGAGTCCTAGTGCCTATTTCATAGGCATCTGCTCCTCCATCATAGAACCAGGGCTGAAAGATACCTCAGAAAGAATGTAAATAAATAAATGCTCTTGTGGCACGCACGCATGTGTGCACACACATGCACACGCACACACACACACACACACACACACATACACACATGCTCACACGCAGCCCAATCCTCTCATTTTACAGGTGAGAGAGTGACTTTATCTCAAAGTCCTCTGACTCTGGAGTCCACACTTTTCCCAAATAGCACTGATAGCCCCAGAAAACAGGATCTGAGTCTAGAGAACATAACCTCAACCAAGAGGAAGTGAAATCATATGAAGGCAGATTTAAGTCCAATATAAAAGAACTTCTTAATAATAAATGGAATGCCCCACTATGTGATCAATGAGTATTAAGTGCTTGCTATGTGCTAGGGATTTGGCTATGTGTTAGAAATACAAAGAAAGGCAAAAGGATAGTCTCTGATCTCAAGAAGTTCCCATTCCAATGAGAGAGATGATATGTAAATAAATAGGTGTGTATAAAATATATACAGGGTAGATGGAACATAGTCTCAGAGGGGAAAGCATGAGGAGTTGGGGGTGGCAGCTGAGAAAGCCCCCTGAAGACTACGGGATGAGAGCTAAGTATATTTTTTTCCATTCTTTAACATTTTTATTTTAAGTTTTGAGTTCCAAATTCTATCCCTGTCTCCCTCCCTCTGCTACTTCTCTGAGATAAGCCATCAGATATAGGTTATACATGTGCAATTATGCAAAACATTTTCGTATTAGTCATTTTGTGGAAGAAAACTTGAATAAAAGAAAAATGAAAGAAAGTGAAAAACAGAAAGCTTCGATCAGTATTCAATCAATATTTTTCTCTAGGGGTGGATAGTATGCTTCATCTTTAGCCCTTTGTGATTGTCCTGGATCATCATACTGCTCAGAATAGCCAAATCATTCACAATTCTTCATCAAAAATATTGTTAGTACTGTGTACAACATTCTCCTGGTTCTGTTCACTTCACTATGCATCAATTTATGTAAGTTTTTCCAGATTTTTCTTAAATCATACTTCTTGTCACTTCTTATAGCACAATAATATTTCGTTGCAATCATATACCACAGCTTGTTAAGCCATTCTCCAAATGATGGGCATCCCTTCAATTTCCAATTCTTAGACACTACATATTGAGCTGCTATAAATATTGTTGTTCAAATAGGTCCTTTTCTGTTTTTTTAATGTCTTCAGGATATAGACCTATCAGTAGTATTTCTGGATCAAAGGGTATGCACAGTTTTATAGCCCTGTGGACATAGTTCCAAATAGCTCTCCAGGATAATTGGATCAGTGCACAATTCTACCAACAGTACATTAGTGTCACAGTTTTCTCACATACCCTCAACATCCAGCTTTTTCTTTTTTTGTCTTATTAGTAACACCAATAGTTGTGAGTTGGTACCTCAAGAAGTTGTTTTAATTTGCATTTCTCTGATCAATAATGATTTAGAGCATTTTACATGCCTATAGATAGCTTTGATTTCTTTGTCTGAAAACTGCCTATTCATATCCTCTGACCATTTATCAATTGGTGAATGACTTGGGTTTTTATAAATTTGACTCAGATTTCTATATATTTGAGAAATTAGACCTTTATCAGAGATACTTGTTGCAAAAATGTTCCCCCAGCTTTCTGCTTTCCTTATACTTTCTGGCTATGTTGGTTTTGTTTGTGCAAAAGCTTTTTTAATTTTATATAATCAAAATTATTTATTTTGCATTTTATAATGATCTCTATATCTTCTTTGGTCCTAAATTCTTTCCTTATCCATAAATATGACAGATAAACTATTCCATATTCTCTTAATTCCATGTTCTCTCAATAACACACTTTATGCATAAACCATGTACCCATTTTGACTTTATCTTGGTCTATGGTGTGAGATGTTGGTCTATACCTAGTTTCTGCCATATTGTTTTCCAATCTTCCCAGCAGTTTTGCCAAATAATGAGTTTTTCTTCTAAAAGTTTGTATCTTTGGGTTTATCACATACCAGATTACTATGGTCATTTGCTATAATGTAATTTGTACCTAATCTATTCCACTGATCCATCACTCTATTGTTAGTCAGTTCCACATTGTTTTGATAATTAACACTCTGCAATACAATATGAGATCTGGTACAACTAGACCATCTACTTTAGCATTTTTTCATTTATATACTTGAGTTTTTGTTCTTAGTGTCACAGCTGAATTTTGTTGTTGTTTTTTCTAGTTCTATAATATTTTGAGAGTTTGATTGGTATGGCACTGGATAAATAACAGGTAGAATTATCATTTGTATTTTATTGGCTCAGTCTACCCAAAAGCAATTATTATTTTTCTACTGTTCACATCTGATCTTGTGTTAAAGGTGTTTTATAGTTGCTTCATATAGTTCCTGGGTTTGTCTTGTCAGGTAGATTCCCTAGTACTTTATATTGTCTACAATTATTTTAAATGGAATTTCTCTTTCTATTGCTGCTGGACTATGCCAGTACTGTATAGAAATACTGGTGGTTTAAGTGGCTTTATTTTGCATCCTGCATCCTACAGCTTTGCTAAGACTGTTAATTTCAATTTCAATTTTAGTTGATTCTCTAGGATTTTCTAAGTATCCCATCATATCTATCATCTGCAAAGACTGATAATTTTGTCTCCTCATTAACTATCCTAATTCTTTCCATTTCTTTTTCTTCTCTTATTGCTATAGCTAATATTTCTAGTATAATATTAAGTAATAAAGGTGATAATGGGCAGCCCCCCAATTGTATTTGCAAGGCTTCTAACATCCTTGTTACAGATAATGCTTGCTGATGGTATTAGATAAATATCACTTATCATTTTTGTGGTAAGCTCCACTTATTCCATTGCTTAAAGAGTTTTTAACAGGAACGGATGCTGTATTTTGCCACAGGATTTTTCTGCATCTATTGATATGATTTCTGTTGTTTTTTATTAAAATGGTCATTATAGTTTTCCTAATATTGAGCCAGCCCTGCATTGTTAGTAATAAATCCCATGTGGTTATACTTTATGATCCTTGTGATATATTGTTGTAATCTCTTTGCTAGTATTTTATTTAAAATTTTTACATCAATATTCATTAGGGAAATTGGTCTATAATTTTCTTTCTCCATTTTGGCTCTTCTTGGTTTGGGTATTAGCACCATATTCAGTAGGACTCCTTCTTTGCCCATTTTTCCAAATATTTTACATAGTATTGGGAATAATTGTTCTTTAAGTGTTTGGTAGAATTTGCTTCTGAATCCATCTAGTACTAGGGACATTTTTCTTAGAAATTGCATTAATGACTTGTTCAATTTCTTTTTTTCTAAGATTGGGCTACTTAAGTATTTTATTCTTCTGTGTATCTGGGTAATTTATATTTTTGTAAATATTCATCCATTTTATTTAGATTGTCAAATTTATTGGCATATTATTGGACAAAATAGCTCCTAACAATTGTCTTAATTTCCTCTTCTTTGGTGGTGAATTCACTCATTTCATTTTTGTTCCTAGTAAACTTGTTTTCTTCTTTGCTTTTTAAAATTGAATTAACCAATGTTTTATCTATTTTATTGCTTTTTTCATAAAACCAGATTCTAGTTTTAGTTATTAGTTCAATGGTTTTCTTGCTTTCATTTTTATTAGTCTCTCCTTTGATTTTCAAGATTTCCAATGGAGTGTTTAATTGGGGATTTTTAATGTGTTCTTTTTCTAGATTTTTTTAAGTTGCATGCACAATTCATTGATCGACTTTTTGTTTATTTTATTGATGTAAGCAATTAGAGATATAAATTTTCTAAATGCTGCTTTGACTGCACCCCATAAATTTCGGGTATGTTATCTCATTGTTGCCTTTTACTTTAATGAAATTATCAGTTGTTTCTATGATTTGTTCTCTAACCCACTTGCTTTTTAGCATTAGATTATTTCTTTTCCAATTTTTTTCATCTCTTTTTCCATTGTTCATTCTTGAATGTAATTGTTATTGCATTATGATCTGAAAGGAATGCATTTACTATTTTTCTTTTCAGCATTCGGTTGTGAGATGTTTTTGTTTTTGTCTTTTTATCCTAATATATTTTTGTGTATTTTTTTTTTGTGTAGGTCAATTTTTTTGTAGGTGCCATGTATTGCTGAGGAAAAGATATAGTCCTTTCTATTCCCATTCAATTTTCTCCAAAGATATATCATATCTAACTTTTCAAGAATTTTACTCATCTCCTAAACTTCTTTCTTTTTTACTTATTGGCTAGATTTATCTAGTTCTTAGAGAGGAAAGTTGAGGGACCCCACTAGTATAGTCTTATTATTTATTTCTTCCTGTAACTCATTCAACGTCTTCAAAATTTTAGATGCTAGACAATTTGCTGCATGTGATTTCAATGTCTATGGTACCTTTCATCAAGATATAGTTTCCTTCTTTATCTCTTTTAATTAGATCTATTTTTGTTTGGTCTGAGATCATGATTGTTTTCTTCACTTCCGAGGAAACACCCTTATTTGAAAAAGAATTAAACATAGAAGGCAAAAGAGGTCACAGTGACATTGAAACTCAGAGTTAAGGGTATTAAGGCACAGGGAAAGACAAAATGATAACAGATCATGATCAGATAAATTAATTTTACAGTACATGAATATGGAAGTGAACCACTTTTGGGCAATAGCAAGATTAAGGGTATGGGGTGCAGTAGAGAAATATGTTAGGGAACTGACTGAATAAATTGAGAAATTAGGAAGTTAGAGTATTTGAGGAAGTATGTGCACATGTATGTATGTAGGTATGTAGGTATGTGTATGTAGATATATCTATGTATACATACATGCATATATGTATATATATATATTTATGTGTATATAGATATAGATATATGTATGTATACATTTTATCCATTCATTTCTCAGTCTTCTCTAAATCTTCATGATCCCATTTGGGGTTTTCTTGGGAGACATATTGGAGTGGTTGACTATTTCCTTCTCCAGCTCATTTTATAGATGACATAACTGAGGCAAACAGGGTGATGTGATTTGCTCAGGGTCGCCCAGCTAGTAAGTGTTTCAGGACAAATTTGAACTCAGAAAAATGAGTCTTCCTGACCCCAGGTCTGTCACTCTATCCACTGTGCCACCTGGCACCCATCAAGTATATAATACACAGGCACATATATATGTATGAGACCAATAATACATACATATGTATGTATATAAATAAATAACATACATATGTTGTATGTTGAAGTCTTCTAGTATGAGGTTAAGAGTAGAGGAGAAAAGACAATGAGTGACACACTAAGCTAACTTAGGAAGGAAAGAGAATGGGAGTTGATTGATAATGCCCATTATGATGTGGATTGATTGGGTTAGACATTTGTAGAGAATGAGTTCCTAAAGAGGAGAAATCAATATGTGATATTCATAGAGAATGGGTCTAGAAGTGGCAGTGGGGAACAATGTCATTCACATTCTCCCATCTCAATCAGTGAATAAGTACCATGTTAAAAATGTAGCTAGTATGAGAAAGAATATTGAGGGAAACAGTGTCATTGGGAGAGAACCATGTCTCTATGAGGACCAGAAGATGGAAGGAATAAGACAAGAAGAGGTTTAAGGCAAATAAAACTTGATCATTATGGGACAGACTTTCTAGAAGTCACAGTAGAAGAGGTAGGCTGATGTGGAGTAAGACATTGGATTTGAGATGATGGTGGTAAGGAGCCAGTAGTTGGTATTGAAGGATGGAATTTGTACATCAATTGTCAGAGGTTCAGAGTCACTGGAATGGGTAGACTCTATGGAGTTGGGTATATTCTAACCACTGATCCAGTGACAGTATCAATCATTAGAGAGAGGTTCACTGAGGGAGACATTTATTACACCATTTCAGGACCTCACCTGAGGTCCAGCCTCGGAGGAGATGGAGATGTTATATGCTGTGAAGCTCTAAGAGGGTCACTTAATAGCAGTCAGGAGCAGGAAGAAGTACCTGAACCTGGTTTGGGGGTAGGGGTCACTTCTGTAATGCAAGAAAAGGCCTGGTAGAAAGGAGATGGAGGGTCTCGTTATGATACAGCGGTCCCTGGCAATGGCGTCAAGGAGGACTTACAGAGGTCAGAAGGCAGATGTCAGGGTCTTTTCCCTGGGAATAGTCAGTCAGGGTCTATATATACCCTTTTTCCTGGAACATGCACTTCCTTACCCCCACACCTTTATCAGAGAATGATAATTAAATCAACATAATTTTTGCTTTTCAGAAGGTTATAACAATCTGTTGCCTGATGACTCCATTCATGATCCCTGTGATTCAACATTTTAGGTCGCCTAAACCAGTTTCCTTCTTTGACCATCATTCATAGTTTACCTTCTACCTGACTGATCATGACTCTAAAGTCTGTTTTGCTTCTAACTATCCTCTCCTCCAACCCTCTTCAACATTGCTCCTCTCTTTGAACTGTACAATCTAAGCATTGTTGTTTTACCTTACTAATCCTCCTTCACAACATTCCACCTCTCATCATACTTCTCTACTCTGCTCCTACCCTCACTGCTTGCAATTTGGTCTCCCTCCTCTTCTCTGCCTCTGAATTCTTGGTTTACCTCAAAACTCAGCTTTCAAGCACCAACTTCTACACATTAGTTAACTATTTCCCATGGGACCACTGCCTCCTCAGACATCAATTAATGCAATCAAAGAAGAATCAGATACATCAATTAAATAAGACAATAATCAGTCAACAGTCCCCAAAGGTAATCTCAAAGTAAAAGGTGTTAGGGATTTTATCACGCTTTAAAGCAATGTAATCATATAATAATTACATTATAATACATAGACAAGATACATTTATGCCCCTGGCCACTTTATCATATGTAAATCATCTTAAATTAACTGAAGAAAGAATTCATTGATTTCTTTTTAAATTATACTATCTTATAGAAATGTTTATTTTACTTCACAAATTAAAAATAAAATTAATCTCGGGAGGTGGCAGAGCCAAAATGGCAGAGTAAAAGTAGGAACTTGCTGGAGCTCTCACTTAAACCACCTCAAATACCCATAACAAAATGACTCTAAATACATTTTAGAGCTACAGAACCCACAAAGTGACAGAGAGAAACAAATCTCCTGCTGAAAGCAGCCTGGCAGGCCAACAGGAAGGGTCTATCACACCAGGCTTGGAGCTGAGTGAAGTCCTGCATGAGCCAAGTGAGCCCAGAGGCAGGGTGGCTCCAACCAGCAGCACAGATTAGCCAGAGCAAATGGCAGGAGAGTGAATCACCAGCAGCTGTGGCTGTTTCCAGACTTCTCAACCCATAAACACAAAAGAGAAAGTAAAAAGTCAGTAGAGAATTCTGTTGGAATTGGGAGATAGAAGAGCACAGTCCGGCCCCTGCCCCCAGGGTGGCATACAGCTGTAGCTGCTGCCACATGACTGCCTCCACAGCTCCTGGCCTGCATATCATAGGGGGACCAAGCAACCATATTGAGGGTAATAGCTCTTTCTTGGACCTGTTTGGATCTGGGTCATAGTCTTGGGTGGTGGTCCTGGGATGAGAAATGCCAGTGCACCAGAGCTTGCAGTGAGTGTAGAGAGGATGCTCCCCTCTTAGCTCTGATAACTGCAAAAACCCCAGAAATTTGGGCTACATTTCTCTCCACTCTGGATGCAGAGTTCTTCCTTGTACAAAGAGCTCAAAAGTCAAGTAATTGGCTGGCAAAATGAGCAAGCTGAGTAAGGACAATCAGATCATAGAATCTTTCTGGGGGCGACAAAAAGGATTAAAATATGGAACAAGAAGAAGACAAGAAAGTCAAAACTCCTGCATCAAAACCTTCCAAAGAAAATATGAACTACTTACAGGCCATGGAAGAGGCTCGGGAAGGATTTTGAAAATGAAGTAAGACAAGTGGAGGAAAAATTGGGAAGAGAAATGAGAATGATGCAAGAAAATCACAAAAAGAGAGTCAACAGCCTGACTGAAGAAAATAATACTTTAAAAAATAGTCTAACTCAAATGGCAAAAGAGGCCTAAAAAGTCAATGAGGAGAAGAATGCCTTAAAAAGTTGAATTTGCCAGATGGAAAAGGAATTTCAAAAATTCGCTGAAGAGAATAGTTCCTTCAAAATTAGATTGGAGCAAATAGAAGCTAATGACTTTATGAGAGATCGACATGGTATAAAACAGATTCAAACAAATGAAAAAAAATAGAAGGCAATGTGAAATATCTCACTGGAAACAACACTGACATGGAAAATAGATCCAGGAGAGATCATTTATAAATTATTAGAATATCCGAAAGCCACGATAAAAAAAAGAGTCTAGAAATCATCCTTCAAGAAATTCTCAAGGAAAATTGTCCTATATTCTAGAACCAGAGGGCAAAATAGAAATTGAAAGACTTCACCAATCACCTCTTGAAAAAAATCCCCAAAAGAAAACTCCTGAGAATATTATAAACAAGTTCCAGAGTTCTAAGATCAAGGAGTAAATATTACAAGCAGTAAGGAAGAAACAATTTGAGTATTGTGGAAACACAATCAGGATAATACAAGATCTAGCAGCTTCTACATTAAGGGACTGAAGGGCTTGGAATATGATATTCTGGAGGTTAAAGGAGCCAGGATTAAAACCAACAATCACCTACCCAGCAAAACTGAGTATAATGTTTCAGGGGAAAATATGGCCATTCAATGAAATAGAGAATAAGAGGGAGTATGATAAAAGGGAGGACAGATTGAGGGAGAGGATAGTTAGAAGCAAACACTTCTGAAAAGAGACATGGTCAAAGAAGAAAATAGAATAAGTGGGGGTGGGATAGGATAGAGGAAATATAGATCATCTTTTACAATATAACTGCTATGGAAATGTTTTGTGTAACTACACATGTACATCCTATCTTGAATTGTGTGTCCTCCCAGTGGGGTTGGGTGAGGGGCAAAGAAGGGAAGGAATCTGGAAATCAAAGTTTTAAAAACAAATGTTAATTGTTTTTTACATGCAAGTGGGAAATAAGATATACAGGCACTGGGGTGTACAAATCCATCTTCCCCTACAAGAAAGTAAGGAAAGGAAGGCAGATGATATAAGAGAGAGCAGACTGGGGGAAGGGGTATTCAGTATGCTCGCTATTTTGGGGTGGGGGATAGGAGAAAGACAGGGAGAAAATTTGTACCTCAAAATCTTGTGGAAATAAATGTTGAAAATGAGGGATAAATAAATATTTTTAAAAAAAGAAAATAAATAAAATTAATTTAAAGAAGAAAGAAAGCAGTAACTTGCTAAGAAGATCAGTAATACCCCTGCAACCTACCTGTAAAAGATACAGACCAGTTTGGAAGCTCTCTAGTCCAGAAATGAAGGAAGTCAGATTTGAAAATTTTAAGACTCCAGGTTCAAAAGTGCCTTACAGAGTCAAGGGCTTGTGCCTATACCAGAGTGGTCCTAGAGTGTTACACTACCCACCTCACAACTCTGCTTGTATTCATTGACCGACCACGGCATCAAAGAAAGTAAAGGACAGTAGAAAACAATGCATCTAGCCAAGAGAGACACAAGGACTAAGGGAAATAGAATGAGTCACTAGAGGAAGTGTGAGCTTCAGAGAGAAGTACTGATCTTGAACTCAAGGAAGGAGCTAAATAGTCTGCTTGGCTGATACTCTGTAAATACAAGTTGGAGTAGTATCTCCAGTAACGTATTATACTACTTTGTATTCACTTTGTATATATCCTAAATATAATCTTTATAATAAACATGTGCATATATGCACACATACATAAACACATGTGTATATACATGCATACATATGTATGAGCATATATGTACATATACATCTATATATGCAGACATGTGCATACATTTTCCCTATTAGAATCTAAGTTACTTGTGGGCTGATTGTTTCACTTTTGTCTTTATAGTCCCAGAATTCTGCATAGGGCCTGACACTTAATAATTGTCTTTTCATTCACTGATCACCATCACTATGACCACCAGTACCACTACCATCATCATTAATTCCATCAGAGCATCATAGGGGCAGAGAGGACCATAATAAGCTACAACAATGAGGCTTTTTGAGTATTGAAAGATAAAGAGTAGAAGGGGTACATGATCAAAAGCTGAAAATGCACTGAACAGTTAAAGGAAGGGTCCCAATGCTCATTAATTCCCCAAACATAAAGTATTAGAGGATAATCCCTCCCTTATACATGAGAGAAAATGGTTTAAGGCTCCAGTTCCAGAATACAATCCTTCTAAGCAAAGAGAGGGGATGGAAAAACAAATCACAAAAGGGCACCTAGACTGGGTAAGGGATAGAGTGGTGGATCAATGGAATAGATTGGGTACAAAAGACTCAATCATCAATGATTATAGTAATACACTATTTGATAAGCCCAAAGACCCCAGTTTCTGGGATAAGAACTCATTACTTGACAAAAATTTCTGGGAAAATTGGAACATAGTATGGCAGAAACTGGGTATAGACCAT
>CM053587.1:285857049-285873966 GCA_028646515.1 Pseudochirops corinnae
ACAATGTGAAAGTATTTGCAGATCCTATACATGATTGCACGCCACCATGGGGGGGGGAAGGGAGGGGAGAAAATCTGAAACTCAAGTGATTGTGGAACTGAATCTTGTAAATTAAAAGTAAATGAATAAATAAAAAAAAATTTAAAAAGAAAACAAAACAAAAAAAAAACAAAAGGGCACCTAGGACAGAGACTAAAGAAGTTCGTTTTAGCCATTAGGGTGATTGTGCCATTTGGGGGGAGTGGAGAAGATATCAGAAACACTTTAGAAGCTCTGAAAGGCTTTTTCACCAAACACTCAGCCCTCCCTTACCAGAATATTGATGGTGCATGCACCTAAAGGAAACACTCTAATCCATGAAACATGTGTGTACACACACTTACAGGTGCACACACAAACACTGTTCTTCAGATTATTCCCTGATGCTCTTTTCCTGGGTAAGAGATGCTATTGTTGTTTGTCCTTCATTCACAGAGGAAGAACCATCACATCAGGAAGGTGATATGATGACTGACAAGTGAATTGGATTTAAGTGGGGAAGGACTGTGCAAGGTCACTGGCCTCACTTTCTTCTCTGGAGCCATCTGGGTCCAGTGGCTAGATACAGATCAGGACAACTGGAGATGGCCCCTGGTAAGACATGCAAAAGCATACTCAGGGCGTGGCAGTTTCTTCTTGACAACCCAGACAATACAGCTATCCTCTTCCTACATCACAGAGATGGGAGTGGATCCAAATCTCTCTCTGTGGGCAATCCAAAAGGTCTAAGACACCAGTATCACCAAGCCTACTCAGAGCAGGATCCTGGATAACAGCCTATCTTCAGCCTTCAAACACACTGGACATGCTGCCCCATATGCTTCCTCAATATGTCTATGTTACCACTATCCCAGGAACAGCCAGTGGGAGCAATGGACAGAGAACTGAACATGGATTCAGGAAGATCTGATTTCAAGTTTGACCTAGACACTAGATCTGTGACCCCAGTTAAGTCACCTGACTTTTGTTTACCTCAGGTTCCTCAACTGTAAAATGGGGATAATATTATGTGTGTATGTATGTATACACATACACGTGCACAAATGCTTATTCTATCCATTCCCTCCTTCCAACCCTCTATCTAAACCTATTCTACATCTTTACCGTGATTGTTAACCCCACATTCCCTTCCTGCTCTCCCAGTCTATTATTTCCTATTTCTTCCATTAGTCTCATCCCCATAGTAGACCAATTCAGTTATATATTATCCTATAATTGTCTTTTCATTGCATCCTTTACCTGCATCCTTTACCTCCTTATCCTATGACTAGTAATGCTTTGCCAATCTCATCCCCATGGTTAAATGTTTACTGTTGTATAGCTATTTTTTCAGTCATGTCCAACTCTTCTTGAATCCATTTGGGGTTTTCTTGGCAAGGATACTGGAGTGGTTGGCTATTTCCTTCTCCAACTTATTTTACAAATGAGAAAACTGAGGCAAACAGGGTGGAGTGTCTCACCAAGGTTCACACAGTTATTAAGTGCCTGAGGCCAGATTAAAACTCAGAAAGAGAAGTCTTTCTGACTCCAGACCTGGCTGTCTATCCACTGCACCACCTAGCTGACCACAGTTAGTTCTACCTTCCACTTTCTCTGGATATCAATAAGATGAAATATCTCCAAAGATGGACAACCAAAATAGCAAAGGCTCTCACGGCCATGCCACATAAGTTGAAGGAAATGAAGCCTGGAGAGGAGACACAGGTAAATATGATAGCTTCCTTTAAGCACTTGACCTTTGGAGAGGAATCAGATTTGTGCTATTTGAATTAGAGAGTAGAGATAAGAGTAATGGGTGGAATTTGTAAGGAGACAAATTTATGCTTGAAGTGAGGAAAGACTTACTAATGATTTGAACCATCCATAATTAGAATGGGGCATCACTGGAGAGTTCCCAACAAAAAGCTAGATGACTATCAATGGGTTGTATGGGGTGGGGGGGTTCTTGCCTGGTATACAGTAGGTGCTTAATAAATGCTTCTGACTGATTGGTAGGGGAATGAATAAATGCTTACTGAGGACCCTTGCAAGTCAGAAAGTTTATGTTTCTAGTTTCAAGCCAGGGAACATTTTTAATTTTCTTAGGCATAGATTTACTTGGCATCTGAAAGCACAGTTAAAGAAACCAAGAAATTCCTGTTGCTGCATAAACTTTCCCCAGGGTGATAATTCACCCCGTCTTTGCTCTCCTAAGATCAATGACCTCCCTTTTGGTCCCTGATTTTGTCTTTGGTGGAATCTTCCTTTGAGGTTGAATTTTCCTCAGGCTCTTGTTTAGAGATAAAACAGGGTTGGTTTATACCATCCTTTCTTCTAAGAAGATTTAATAATAACCCTTCACACTTGTCTCAGTACCAGATGACACAAATCACCTTTGGATTATAAAAGCATAGAATAACAAGAGTTGAGAAGAACCTTTGGCCATAGAGAGAAGGAGAGGGATTAGTCCTATGATTCCACTGATGGAGGGGAAATCCTGAGTAAGGAAAGGCCCTTTACAATGCAATTTGGCAATTTATTTGTTACTTACAGTCTTAATGAGTTGCCTAGATCATTGAAAATGTGTCATTGCCCTGGGTCACATAGCCAGCATATGTCAGAAGCAAGATTTGAGCTAGATCTTCCTGACTTTGAGGCCAGCTCTCTGTTCACTATTCCATTATACCTTCCATTGTCTGGGTGCCCAGTGACATTTATCACCTTGATCAAAAAACCAAAGATGATCAGAGCCAGAATGAACTTTTGAACATAGAATATAGAATCTCAGATCTGGGAGAGATATTAGAACACAGAATTTTAGGAATGAAGGCCACATCAGAAGCTGGAACATAAATTGTTAAGTCTGTAAGGGACCTTAGAAATATAAAAATAGAATATTAGAGTGCAAAGTCAATTAGAGCATAATGTAAGGAATGCTCAAGCTAGAAGGGCCCTTAGATACCACCAAGTCCAACTAAGCTAGATGAGAAAACTACAGCCAAGACACTAGATAGGATTTCTAGGATTTAGAGCTGGAAGAAACCTGAAATTGGCTAGTATTGATCACTTTTCAGTTGAGGAAACTGAGATTTATCCAGGGAGACAAAGTGATTTGCCCAGCCACAGAGGAAGTAAGTGATCGAGCTGGGATTTGATTCTAGGTCTTCTAATTTCAAGTGCAATATTCTTTCTACTCCACCATCTTCTTATTTGTTTATAGATGGAAAAACCAAGACATACAGAATAGTTTGGACAAGGTCATAGGATCATAGGTCTATAGAGATAGAGAGTACCTCAGCATCCATGTGGACCAACCTTCTCATTTTACATGTAACTCTGATGATCACCAGATTAGGTTCATGTTCTGATGCCCAGATGTAGGAATTCTGTCCTTGGGAATGTAGTGATATAACATAGGAATAGTTTGTGGTGATACACCCAATTAGAGAGAGGAAACTCTTTCAGTAAGCTGAAGGGTTGAGATCCTAGCCCTGCTCTAGGAAAGGTCCCTCTGTCCCTTGTGGCTTGCAGGGCTATCTGACAGGAGCATGCTGGGCATATTTCAAATCAGAGCTGATTGTTAAATATTTCTATGTGAGTGTTTACACCTTAGAAATTGATAAGCATTAGAAATTTGGATTTGAGTCATAATTTTATTGATTTTCTAGACTTGAGAAAATGAGGGAAAATGTTAATAATGCCAATAAATTGTAAGAGTGGTACATTTTTTCATAGTTGTAAACATTTATCAGCATACCACTGCCCCACACCTTCATACTGTGAATAAAGGGACATAAGGAGATGTGAGAGGCAGAATCAAGCACAGATGTTTATGAGAAATAAGATAAGATCAGTCAAAGGAAGTCTTTAACAGAAAAAAATAACAGAGAAGTGAATGCTAGTTGCACTCATGTGAAGGATGGCAGGGGAAGGAATCAAAAAGACTCATGTTCATGAGTTCAAATCTGCCCTCAGACACTTACTAGCTGTGTGACCCTGGGTAAGTCATTTAACCCTGTTTACCTCAGTTTTCTCAACTGTAAAATGACCTGAAGATGGAAATGGCAAACCAGTTCAGTGTCTTTGCCAAGAAAACCCCAAATGAGGTCATAAAGAGTTAGACACAATTGAAACAATTTAACAACAGAAACAACAAAGTTCTAAGTCATGGAGCCAGGCCTCCAGACTCCTTGTTCCATGAGAATCTTAATCTACCATGCTGCATCTATCACTCAGTATAAGCTTCACAAAGGCAGGCAGAGTGAGGCAAAGTGAAGAAATAAACCCAGGCATCCTGGCCCTTGTCCCAGTACTCTCAGCTTTTGTTCAACATTTTTTGCAAAGTAGAACACATTCACTCATAGACCTCTGCCACTCTCAGAGTGAAAACCTGACATGTTGGCCAGAATGAAGACTTCCTGAGCATCAGCTCCCTGGGAGCAGAGGGAGTAAGGGAGGGTAATTAGTTCTAGCCATACATAGAGTCCATTTAGAGACATTCAATAACAGCTCAATAGGGAAAGGTTGTTGACAAATGAGAGGGGATTCAGAGGAAAAGCAACTTCAATGATTCAGGGGCTCCAGGGACTAACTAATGAAGGGCACTGGAGAAGCAACTTATCCAGGGAAGGTCAAGTGATTGCTGGGGCGCCAAGCTGCCCTGAGGGATGCTGGTAAGCTGCCCCTTGGTTCCATCTAACCTCCTTTTTAAGAAAGGATTCTATCGGGATCATAAAACATAGCCTCCTACAGGCGGCAAGAACCTTAGGCATCATTTATTTCAAGCTCTGCTCTAAGCAGGAATCCGACCCCTAGCCAAATCATCAATCCCCTATAAAACATCCCTGATACATGTGGTCATCCACACACTACTTGAAGACCTTCCATGGGATGGGAGAACTGACTACTGCTTGAGGCAGCCTATTCCATTTTTAGCTAACTCTAATAGTTCAGAAGACTTTCTTTATTCTTTACTGAAATTTGCCTCTCTGCAATTTCCACCCTTTGCTCCTAATTATGCCCTTTGGGGCTACACAGAACAAAATCTGTTCCCTCTGCCCTATGACAGCCCTTCAAATACTTGAAAAGAGCCCTAATATCCCCCCTGAGTCTTCTCTTCTCCAGGCTAAACATCCCAAACTCCTTCAACTGTGCATCAAATTTACATTCAACATTCATCCATCCATTGATTCATTTGTTTATATATACATGAAGATAGCAAACATTTATTAAGCAATCATCAATCATTCAGAGCTCTCTGTGCAACATAAAGGGAAACAAAGTTTTGACAAGACTTTGTCCAAATCCTGATGGAGCTTATAAAAGGCGAGTGGGGGATATTTGAGAGGCTATGTGAGGTTCAAGGGATAGGGGTAGTTTGTTATTGAAAACAGATTCTCATTTTCCAGGAAAGATACTCTAAGAGAAGGTAATGCTTGAGTTGTGTTTTAAAGGATGAACAGGAATTCAAGGAGGGACGGCTAAGCATTCCAGACCTAGGAAAAACAAAAACAAAGGCAGAAGAGCCTAGGACATATGGAGAGGAGGGTGTGAATGAACTGTAATATTAGGGTAGGCAGTTGACCATGTAGAAGATGATTATACTAAGCCTGAAAAGGTAAGGAGACACCAGGTCAAAGGGTGCCTTGGAATGAACACAAATGAAATTGAACTTTACTCAGTAAACCATAGGGTGCCATTAAAGATTAAAGAACTTCAAGCTGTTTGGTAGTGCAGTGAGAGCTCCAGAAACACCTGAATTCAGAGCCCTCTTCAGACACTTAAATTGTGTGACCCTGAGCTAATCCCTTATTTCATTCATCTGTAAAATGGCAATAATAATAACACTGCCTCTTGGACTTGTTCTGAACATTAAGTGATATAAGATTGCACAGTCCTTTGCAAACCTAGAATGTTATAAATGTCCATTATTATTGTCAACCAGTTCAACCTCTGGGCTTCCCAGCTGTTGTTCTTCTTCCTATGATATTGCCTACTTTTCTCAGGGCTTTTAAAATGGAGGTGCTTCCCAAAGGATTTCTTCTCGTCCAACTCTTCTTTCCAACTTCAACTTTTCCAGTGCCCTTTCAGTTTCATCATTTGTTATTTCACTGTCATGATGATAATGATAAGATTGTCATAGAGATTACGAAAAATCTGTTCCATTTTGCATCTACTTGTCTTCCTTCTACAAATACCCCTGTTTATTTTGCTTGGTTATGTCTCATGCCAAACATTCTAAACTTGTGCTTCCTCTTCCATTGTCTTTTGCTGCTGTGTAAGGAACTACCTGTTATTAAAGTCTGCCATCATCTACCATATTGTTTTCTAGAAAACTCTGTACTTTATGACTTCAGCTGTCATGTCACTCCACTTGTCAAGGAGATCGCTGTGCCTTGGATGATTTCTGGGCTTTTATTTTCTCTGTTTTTTTGTGGTTCCTATCAGTCATACTGCTACAGGAAATGGTGATGACTAAAACCAATTTCTTTATGTTTGTCCATTTATTATTTTGGAGCAAGGGTATGTTTTTTGTTTGAATAGGTCAAGATGAAGTTATTCCAATTGAATGCAGTGTGTTGTTTTCATCTTTTTCCTTTCTTTTTATACAATGCTGATCTTCACATTTGCTATAACTAGTCCATGGTCTGACTGTATACAGATCACTGATTCAAAAACTGACTCCTACATCCGTAAGTAGTCATTTCCTGTCAACTTAGTTAAAACATTCCATTTCTTGTAATATTATGTGATGGTCACCATGTCCATTACCTTTCAAAAATATTTTTGAAGAAATAGTTCTTTTTTAAAATACAGATGTGAGTCTTTTAAATAGTCTATTAGCCTTTGAAGTCATTCAATTCTTAATCCTGAAGCTTCATGATTATTTTTTTTTATATTGTCTTCCCTCTGAAATATGCCTAATCATTGTCATCAAGTATCATGGTACATGGGCACTCACTTTGAGGGCCCTTATCAAACTCTTAGTAGAATTTCCTTTTCTTCATCTCTTGCAATAACTGTGGGCACATTAACTACAATTTTCTTCAAAGTAGTCTTCTTATTAATTCTCCCCATGAGCACTTCAAAGGTGCAATGAAAAGGTATCCCGTGAAATTATATGTCTTTGGCTTTAAGAGATGTGATGAAGGTAACTCCATTATTTGTATCTCTAAGAAAAACCTGTGCATCAGCCTGCCATTTTAGTTGCACCTTTCTCATGTCTTATGGTTTCATTTATAGCAAGAATGTCAATATCGCTATGGTTCGCTTCTTCCATTTGTTGATGGCTGCATAAAGGTCTCATTTAGAGTATCAATAGTTAAACTAATGTCTACAGACTATTATAAATCTGAGAAATTATTGGCACCATCTGCTTCCATTTCTGCCCCAGTCCCTGAGGAAGTAGAAGGGAAGGGGGGAGGAACAGTGTACATGACTGAGGAGAATTTTGTGGGTTGCTTTATTTCATCACTAAATGGCCCAATTGTTGGAGATGGGCTCTCAGTGATTAGTTGATCAGGTCCTCAGGCAAATCCTGTCACTGGGACAGTACTCAAAGCCTGTTCAGTTTAATTGAAGCTGCCAAAATGTATATTCTGCTAATACAACTTTTAGGTCTCCATGATTACCTCTATCAGCGGTTCTCAACCTGTGGGTCGCAACCCCTTTGGGAGTGGAATGACCCTTTCACAGGGGTCGCCTAAGACCATCAGAAAACACATATTTCCAATGGTCTTAGGAACTGAGACACTGTTCCTCTATCTGTCTCCGCCCACATGCAAATACACCCACATACGAGTATTAAAAGGTCACTGCATTAGGAAGGTTGAGAACCACTGCTCTAGGTTATGAGAACTTTTTAGAATTAAATAAGATGGAGAAAGCAGGTAGCCAAGAATGGTGACTTCTAGTAAGATGGAGAAAGCAAGTTGCCAGGAATGGTGACTTCTAGTTGTAATCCTAGCTACCAGGGAGCTGAGGTTGGTAGATTACTCGAGTTTGGGAGTTCTGAGCTACAGTAGATTAAGCCAACTAACTAGCCACTTTTAAGTCTGGCATCATTATGGTGAAGCCTTAGGAGCAGGACCACTAAGGTAGGGCAAACCAGTCCAAGTCAGAAATGGAGAAGGTTAAAGCTTCTGTGACAATCAGCAGTGGAACCGGGACCATGTGTGACTGCTTTACTCCTCGACTGAGTGAGATGAGGAGACCCGATATTAAAAAAAAAGATAGTCACTAAGGGTTAATTAACCAGCTTACCATTGCCCGTAGTTTAAAGTATAAACTCATTATTTCAGGTGAACCAATCAACCGTTAGGCATTTATAAAGTACCTATTATATGACTAGCCTTGTGCCTGGCACTGAGAATACAAAGACCAAAGCATGATGCTTACATTTATATTGGGAGGGGGTAAAGGCAAGGCAGTTGGGATTAAGTGACTTGACCAAGATCACACAGTGTCAAGTGTCTGAGGCTGAATTTGAACTCAGGTCCTCCTGACTCCAAGTCCAGTGTTCTATTCACTTCACCACTTAACTGCCCCAAGGTGCTTACATTCTTGCCAGAGGAGACAGCACAAACACATATAGGGATACGTAAGATACATACACGGTAATTATAAAGGGCAGGCGCTAACAGTTGGAGGAATCAATCCAGCTCCAACCTAACATTTTACACTGATTTTGTCTTGCATGTTAGACTCCAACAAAACTGGCAAGATACCTTTTTTTTTTTATTTCTTGCCTTATTTCACCTGTGAAAGGAGGATTAGATATTGTCTGCTTATTTACAAAGAGGCTAATTTCAGCCTAAAGTAAGTCAATCTTCCTCACACTCTCAAGTGGACAGAAATGGAATGAGTATCCTCAGGACATTGTGAGTTCTCCATTACTGAAAGTTGCATAGGATTTCAAAGCAAAAAGAACTTGAAGAATTATCCAACCCTTTCATTTTATGGATCAGGATATTTGAGCCCATCCAGAGAAATGAGTTTCCCAAGGTGACCCAGAAAAATAATAAGGCTGAAATTCATAGCCAGGTCCTCTGATTCTCAATTTAATACGCTTTCCCCTTATATAATATTCAAATGGGGACTGAACAGTTCTATTTAAGGTGATGTCATAAAAGCAATTCTTAAAGAACTGTATAAGACCTATGAAGCCCATTCAGTCTCTAAGACTATTGGAGATTCTCTCCATATGAATCACTGCCATCATCCTAGCCATCGCTAGCTTGTAATCATGAGAAGTATCTTCATTTCTCTCGTCCAAGTTTCCTGAAGTATCAAATAAAAATATTAAAATGTACATTTCCACATGAGTGTACTTTGGAAACCTTTAAAAAGTAGAGAAATGTAAATATCGCTATATCCATCATCAATATAACTCTCATCTTTGTTGCCACTGCCTTGACCATTATTAGCAGCTTCACCACCACCATGATAATCACGACAGGCAGCGGCAGCAGGAGCAACGCTGTCACCATTACTATCACGACCAATATTTTGAAAAAAAAATAAAAATCATAGAACTATAGAGTCAAAGAGCCCCTAGAGGGAAAATAGGAAGGTTCTGGGCATGTTGGAATAAAAGAGGAGGAAATAAAAAGTGAATGTACATGCAGAGGTGGAGGTGGGTGGAAACAGAGGTTCTTCCCAAACCAAGCTTTGCCTCCTTGAGAATTCTGACCAAAGCTTTCTCTGTCCTCCTGACCACCATCAACAAATTGGGTCCTGGCTGAATTAATTTAAACCGTTGTCATCTGGGGGCTCAAGAGACTGGTGAGATTGTATCTCCAAGTTACTTCACCAGCCTCCAAGAGCTCCCCTCTAGGAAACAATTCATCACAGGTCCCCTCCTGTTCCAGGCCTTCGCCTAATCACTCAGCAGCACATCTCTAAGTGATATTACCCCATGATTACATTAGCTTCAGTATTAGACACCACTTAAAGCTGCCTAATTGGGCCATAATTTTGACAAATGTGTCATCTCGGCCGTCCTGACTGCAGAGCTAACCGCACCACAAGCGTATGCCTAGGTCTGCCTGGACTGCTCTGTTTTCTAAGAAAGGAAGAAAAAGGGCAGGTTTCGTTTCCACCCAGACAGGGCTTTAGTTACTAAAAATCAATCAAATTGAATGTCGATAAAGGTTTATGGACAGTAACAAAAAGTACCTTTAGTTTCAATAGTGGTCTAAAGTTTATAAAGTGCTTTCCTCAAAAACAGCCCCAGGAGGTAAATAGCCCATTTCTGAGTATTTCCGTTTCATTGTTGATATTGTTTTTGTTTTTATTTTTAAAATCTAGACCTATGATTTCATTAGTGAATGGAATTTGTGGTTCAAATACATACTTCACTGATGTTAATCACCTATTGGTCTTCAAGTAGTGAAATAATATTTGCAAAGTGCTTAGCATGGTGCCTAGCACATAGTAGGGGATTAAAAAATGCTTCTTCCCTCCTATCTCCTCCCTATAATTATATATGACTTATTTTATGTGTATAGTTATGATATTATATATATGAGATATGTAATAGCCTTATATAGCAATTTCAGGTACATAAAAATTTTACTAATATTATTTCACTTTATACTTACAACAATGGGAATGAAATATGATTATTACCCCCATATCATAGTTGAAGAAACTGAGGTAGCCTGAGATTAAGTGACTCAGCCAGTGTCATACAACTAGTATATGTCTAGGTCAGATTTGGGGTATATGGGGTATTTGGGAAGCACTAGAACCTCTGATGTGGGGACTTACTGAGTCTCTTCAGGGCTGCTCATTTCCCTTGATGTCTGCCTTCACCCAATTCTCACCTGTGGCTCCAAGAAGCTAAAGGTTCTTGGCTACACCCCAGTAAAACCATCTCAGTAGATGGGCTGACCACCAGATTGAGGGTGATACACAGGCTTCAAACCTGTCACTGAGTTACAGGGTGTCTGGCCCAACTATGTGAAGACTTCCCCTGTTGGGATGGGCAAATGAAAACAATTTGTTATAACCACTACGAAGGGGCTGAAGCAGGAACTGTAAAACACTTAGAACTAGGTCAGACATTAGAGATGCCAAGGTCATCCCTTGCATCCAAGGCCATCACCCGCCATCTTGACTTTTGTCTTACCACTGAACCTCAATGACTTTGGAAGAAAGAGTGAGGCTGATAACTCTGTGCAACTCCACCTCGCTTAAATCCAATTCACATGCAAGTCATCACCCCTGATGTCATTGTTCCTCTTTGAAAAGAAGGACAAACAAAGGGGCAGACTTGAACTCAGGTCTTCCCAAGTCTGTGTGCAGCACTCTATCCACTGTACCATGTAGCTGCCTCAGTTTCTTTTGCTTATAAAGAGTTGCCTCGGGCCCCAAGAGTTTAGTTGTCTTGCCCTTGTGACACAGGTCATAGGCATCAGAGACAGGACTAGAAATAAGTCCTACTTTCTTCTAAGCTTGTTACTCCCTCCACCATATTATGTTATCTCTCTAATGCAAATCTTTGCACCTCATGAGGTTGTTGTCATTGCACTGATAAGGAATATGGGCCTCAGGGAAGACTCAAAAATTCATTTAATTACCTACAACCAGTAAAAGCAATAGGAAAATTGGGAGCAGCAACAGGAGTAAGTCAAGCTTAGAATACTCTAAATTTTCACATCGAGATAGGACTCATGAAGGCAACAGAACCAGCATGTTGTTTCTAGGCACACTGGCTCTAAGTCTAGAATGATTTCTTCTACAGGGCACTGCCCCACAGTGCCCTTCTTCGGAGGCAGCCCTCGTGATGGAGAAAGAAGAAGCATAAGACCATGGTTTGGTTTAATTTATAGAATCTTGTGCAAATTATTTAATTCATCTCAAATTACATCTTGAGCTACTGTTATGATCACAATGGTGACTGGCCATTAGGCAGAGTTAAAAGAAAACTAAATCATCTCAAGGATGCCACTGGGTAGCTCTAAGATCATAGACTTGGTGCTCCCCCTGCTGGGGCCTCAGGGCTAGGGGGGGAAGGGTGAGGGGAAAAGCATTGATGTAATGCCTGCTGTGTGCCAGGAGCTGCATTAAATGATTTTTACTAATATTATCTCTGTTCACAACAACCTTGGGAGGCAATATGATTGTCTCTATTTTACAGTTGAGGAAGCTGGGGCAAACAGAGGTTAAATGACTTGCCCAGGGTCATAGTAAGTATGCCCAGCTAGGAAGTATCTGAGGTTGGATTTGAACTCAGTTCTTCCTGAAGTAGCTAGGTTGTGCAGTGGATGCAACTCTGGGCCTGGAGTCAGGAAGATCTGAGTTAAGATTTGGCCCCAGACATTTACTAGCTGTGTCACTAGCTGTGGGTAGTGTAACCCTGTTTGCCTCAGTTTCCTCATCTGTAAAATGAGCTAGAAAAGGAAATGCCTAACCACTCCAGTATCCTAGCCAAGAAAACTGCAAATGGGGTCAGAAAAAAAAGTCAGACATGACCAAAACAACTGGACAACAACAGATAAGGAAACTGAGAAAGGTTCAGTGACTTGTCCAAGGTCACTCAGTAAGTGTCTGAGATACTGTTTAAACTCAAGTCTTGTCTACTTCAGGTCAGGGCTTTATCTACTGCATTTCCCTCCCCCACTCCTGGCTGCCACTAAGCTACCATTCTAATCTTACTTAGAACATAGAACAGTGAATGTCAGAGCAGAGAGGGACCTTCAGGGGGAATATGTGTGTGTGTGTATATATGTGTGTATGGATGAGTATATGTATATGTATATACATACATATATACATACATGTGTATATATGTATGGATGAATATATATGTATATTTAGATATTTATGTATGCATATGCATGTATACATACACATACAGAAGGGACTTCAGAAGTAGAGTACATTGTTTAAATTAAAATGGGTCTAAGAAAACAGAATACCAACTTCAGAAAGGACCCTAGAACATAACAGATTGTTAGAGCTAAAAGAAACCTTAAGACATAGAAGACAGAAAGGGAAGGGACTGTAGAACACTGCACACAGAATATTAGAGCAAGAACTTTAGACCTCATCTGGCCCAAACTTCTCATTTGATGAATGAGATATTCTCATTCAATTGAGCCCATTAAATAACCCCATTCATCCCCATCCTCCTCTAAACCCCCTCCAAACACTTGTCTTCCCAGAAAATCATTCTCTTGCATACACTGACAATCCCACGGAGGCCAATTGAGTTGGCATTAATTGGTAATTTCCCCAATCAGAGCTTGACAGCCAATCAATAGAAGAGAAGCTGTACTCCTTGATAATTGCTGTTCCTAGTCACATTCTCCCTGCCTGATTCCTCTGCAGTGTTGGGAGATGTGGGCTGATGTCAAGTTCTAAGAGGTCACAGGGTCCTAGAATTATGGAATGTTACTGGGAGAGAGAAAGAGACTTAGCGACCTTAGGTCTAACCTCTTCATTATAAAAGTGAGAAGACAGGCTTTAAGAAGGGGGAGTAACCATCCAAGGTAGCACAGTGAGAGCCAGCAGCAGATTATAGTGCAGATTGTATTTGCCAATTCCCAGACTACAGTTCCTTCCCTTTGCTCATCAGGATAACAGAATCAAAGAATGTCAAAGCAAAAGGGGACTTGAAAATCACTGAGTACAACCTCCTCTTGTTAAGGATGAGGAAACTGAGGCAGTTTCTGGCACATTGAGACAATTTCTCTTCCAATTGAGAAGAGAGCACTGGTGTCAGAAAGTTCACTCATCTTCAATTGTGTCTAACTCTTGGTGACCCCATTTGGGGTTTTCTTGGCAAAGAGTGGTTTGCCGTTTCTTTCTCCAGCTCATTTTACAGATGAGGAAACTGAGGCAAACAGGATTAAGTGACTTGTCCTTAAATGGGATTAATAATAGTATCTACCTCACAGGGTTGTTGTGTGAATCAAAAGAGACACAAACACGTAAAGCATCTTGTAAACTTTAAAGAGCCATATTAATATTAGCTATTATCATTAATAAGGTTCTTTCTTGTCCGGCATTCCATTCAATGCGCTACAGGGGTCTACCAATTAGGTATTCTGCATTTTGCCTACACCACTTCCAAAGATACTGCCCAACTACTGCTTTCTCTGCTCTCAGGAAAAAATCCATCTCACCATCTCTGGCTCCTCAAAGGCCTTCATTAAATTTCATTCATTTCAAAGTCTTTACTAAATCAGAATCTCCCAGGCAGCCCCTGTGCTCAACAAATCTTGGGGGAGACAGGAGGGAAGATGTGGTTACCTTCCTTAAGGAGTTCACAATCTTATTGGATAGTAAAGGCTGCCTCAACTTTGCCACTAAACTTGGAAGCAGGGTGGCACAGTTCATAGAACACCAGTCCTGGAGTCAAAAAGACCTGAATTCAAATCTGGCTTCAGATACTTACTAAGTGACCCTGGGCAAGTCACTGAACCCTAATTGCCTTAAAAAGGAAAAGAAAAAAAAATTTGGAGTCTTGGGAACTAAGTTCTAATCTCACCTCTACCACTGAAATGGAATGTTACAGTGGGAGAGGAACCTTTGAAAAGGTTTTGAATCATCCTTTGCCTCAGTTTTCTCAACTGTAAAACAATGGGGTTGAACTAGATGACCTCTGTGGTCTTTTCTATTTTTAGATCTATGCATATTATTCTGCTTCATACAATCTTCAATGCAACCTGGCCTTTCCTCTGTTTCTCTGGGATATATAGATATAGATATACATACATAAATATTATATATGTGTAACATATACACATACAAACACATGTATGCATATTTTATACCTATACATATGCATATATCTACATATACACATAGGTATATATTCCATCTCCCATCTCTCTGACTTTTCTCTCTCTGAGTCTCATGGCTGGAATGCACTCCCTCCTCAACTTTGCTATAGAGAGTCCTTCCCTTCCTTCAAGACGTATGTCAAGCATTGCCTTCTTTATGAAGCCTTTCTTGATCCTGCCAAATGCCTCCTTGGTGTTCCTTGAACCAAACGTTCTACCCCTCAACTCTGGGTATTTTCACTGGTTGTCCCCCACATTTGGGAATGCTTTCCCTCCTCATCTCTGCCTCCTTACTTCCCCATCTTCCTTCGAGTCCCAGCTAAAATCCTACCTTCTTGATGATGCCTTTTCTGATCCCCCTCTAAATGGTAGTTCCTTCCCTCTGTGAATTATCTCCATTTTGTCCCGTCTATATCTTCTTTGTACAAAGTTGTTTTCATGTTGCCTCGCCCACTAAATTATAAGAACTCCTTGAAAATAGGGACTTTTTTGATATCCACATTATTTACCAAAGTGTCCTGCACATAGTAGGCCCATTAAACTATTTATTGACTGACTGAATGACATAATGCCTCCATTGCAGTACCTTGTATATCTGTGTTTAGTCTTACGCTGTCTAACATTTTTATCAGTAATGTGGGTTAAAGCAATAATTACACACTCATCAAATGCTCAGAAGACACAAAGGTGGGAGAAGCAGCTAATAAACTGGATCACAGAGTTAAGATCAAAAGAGATCCTAGTAGGCTAACAGGGCTTCTTAAACTTTTTCCACTCACAATCCTTTCAGCACTTCTTAAACTGTGGGCTGAGACCCCATATGGGGACCCACAGTTTAAGAAGCACTGGGATAGAGAAATTGGGCTGAATCTAATTAGATGCAATTGATTAAAGATAAATGTAAGGACTTTCACTAAGGTACAAAAAATTGCTGCATAAGTATGAGATGTGGGAGAAAAGTTCTAAAACAATTCTGGGATTTTTATTGGACTGCAACCTCAATATTAATTAGCTGTGCAGTGTGGCAGCTTATGAAGAAAAAAATAAAGTAATGTTGAGCTATATTAATAGATTCCAGGAATACTGAGGTGATAGTACCACTGGACTATGCTCTCTTCAGACCTCATCTACATTTCTGTGCTCAGTTTTAGGGGCCATCCTTGAAAAAGGATATAGAGAATCTGTCCAAAGGAGAGAAGCTAGAATGATGAAGGGTCTTGATTCCATGCCAAATAAAGATTAATTGAAGGAATTGGCTTTGCTTAGCCCAGAGAAATGAAGACTAAAGTTATGAGGAAGGAAGATATTATAACCCTTATCAAGCATATGTGTCATGAAGAAGGACTAAACTTCTTCCATTTGACTCCAGAGAATAGAATCAGGAAACAAAGATCAAAGGCTGTAAAGAGGACAATTTAGTCTCTGTTTCAGAAAGGAAAATAAAAACTTCCTGACAAGAGCTACCCAGAAGTAAAATGGACTGCCCAAACAGGGAGTACATTCTCCCTCCTTGGAGTTCTTCGTATGGAGTCTAGAGTGGATCACTTAATAGGTTTGTTATGGTGACCTTAATATTCACTAGGGTTCATTTCAAATTTAAAATGATTTGATTCTGGAGCTATGTTAAATTGATTTTATATATATATTCTCCATTTACTTAGACGTGCATACATTTAGGGTTAGGGTTAGGATTAAGGCTCTAAGAGAGCAGGAATTGTTTCTTTTATTTTTTTGTCCTTGCAGCCCCAGCACCTAATACCATCCCCAGCACATAGCAGGACCTTAACGGATGCTTATCCTTTGGATTGGTTGGTTAGAGTGAGTTTAGGATTGAAAATTAGGTCAGCTTCAGAAACAATAGTCTAGGCACACCATCTCTCCTTCACTACCCAATTGCTCTTTAACACACTTAGTTTCCATCCCTGTCACTTTACTGAAACTGCTTCCTCCAGGATTACTATTGAGCACCTATGGTCTTTTCTAATTCTCAGCATCCTTGCTCTCTTTGCAGCTTTGGGTATGTAGCAGCAAGCACCCTAGCATACCCAGGATGGCTGCTAGCACAGGTTCTTAGATCTGCTTTTCTAAAGGAAAGCAACTCAAAATG
>CM053587.1:285874466-285894528 GCA_028646515.1 Pseudochirops corinnae
CACTGTTCTTACAGAAAAGATGGAGGCATATGGGCAGGATGATAGTACAATTATATGGATTTGGCGCTGATTGAATGGTTGAACTTAAAGAATGAAAGAAGGAAAAAAGAAAGAAAAGAAACATTTTTAAGCACTTACTATGTGCCAGGCACTGTGCTAAGCATTTGATCAATATCATCTTATTTGATCCTCACAACAACCCTAGGAGATAGTTACCATTGTTTTCTGTATTTTATAGTTGGAAAAAAAAAACCTGAGATAAGCAGAGGTTAAGTATCTTGCCTAGAGTCACATAGCTAAGGAATTGACATCAAATTGAAAGTTCTCTTGTGAGATTAGTGGCTTGGATATTGGCATAGATGGTGTATTTACTTATGAAGTATATCTATTCTGCTTGATCCCAGAAGACAGAGCTAAGAACAATGAGCAGACATTATAAAGCAGCATATTTAGGTTTGGGATATGGAAAACTTCCCAATAAGCATGCTATTAAAAAATGAAACGGGTTGCCTTGGGAGATAGTGGATTACTTCCCATTAGAGGTCTTCAGTAAAAGGCTGGATGATCAAAGAATTCTTGATCATTCATTAGGTGGAAGATAGATGTCTTTGCCAGGAATTAGCTGTGTGACCTTAGTCCAATTATCCTATCTTCTCTGAGCAATAGATTTCCTTTCTTTGGAGAATAAACAATAGTTCAAAATGTCATAGAATCAGAAAGCTTGGAGAAGACTTTTATTGAATGACACTTACCATAGTAGGCCCCTCATGAATGTTTGTTGAAATTGTCAAGCCTGGGGAGTTCAATGTTTCATCCAAAAGAAAGAAGGTCTAATGGTGGAATTATAGGCTCAGTGATAAGCTGCATGATCTCTAGGCAGAGTTATAATTAGGAACTCTGGTGCAAGGCTCAAATTTAACTGAGGAAGAGAAGGAGCATTGCAGATGGTCCTGGTAGGTGAAGCAGTTTATCCATTAAGACCACAGAGTCAGGATTGGAAGAAACCTTAGAGATCATCTTGTCCAGCTCCCTCATTTTGTAAGTCAAATGAGACCCAGGTAAGTTAAATAACTTGTCTAGGATCATCTATGTAGTGGGAGTCAAAGTCAGGATTTGAACTCAGGTCTTCTAACTCCAAATTAATTTCTTTCTCCATTGGACAGACCCACAATCCTACTCCCTTGCCTTCTCCCAGAACCTGTGTTCCCTGACAACCCTCTAGGTGTGTGGACCAGCAGAGGATAATAAGATAGGGGAATAGTATGGTCTCTGGCTTCTATAACTCTTTAGGAAAGGAGTGTAGCTCTCTTCCTCCATTCTCCCCCGACAAAAATTAGTTTCAGAATAAAACCATGGCTACCCCAGCCAAGTTATAGTTCTGCCCCTAAATATAATCTTCCTCCTTCAGACTTCATATAGTACTTTTTCTTGGGCCTTTCTAATATAGTGATTATTTAATACTGTGTAATATAGTTCTCTGTGATATGTATGTGTGTGTGTTTGTGTGTATCTTATCCCTTGGCCCTTGTTTAGACTGTGAATTATAGGAAGGGAGGAATTGAGTCTCATCCAAACTTGTTTTTCCCATAGTAATGCATAAGCTAAGTGCTTAACAAGTATTTGTAGAACTGAATTCAATTGAATATTCACAAGCAAATATTTATGGGAAGAGTTCACTTAACTTCCCCCCTCCCCACCCCAAATTAGAACCTGCCAATCTCTGTGTGATCAAGCTCTCTGGCCAGCACTGCCAGTCCTCCAAAATGCTATTTAGTGGAGCCAGTTATCTAATGCCTCTGTTTTACCTGAAAGACGGATGTGTCATGCATCCAGAATTAATGACACTTCAAGCATCAGGCTCTTCTTATTAGCTGAAGCATAAAAACCTCCTTCCATTTCATGTAATATTGAAATATGGAGTTGACATCACACAATAAAAATGACATTAAAAGGATCATTTTCCATTCCCCTACTCCAGGTCCTAAACAATATTGGATTCTTTCAGCTGACTTCCGAGAATGAGATGTATATCTTTGGCAATGTGGAGCTGTCACTGTTATTGAGTTTTGAGACAGAGGGGCAGCCAGCGGAGGCTCACATTGGGATGACAGTGGTTTTTATACCTCAAGCCTTGCTCTGTGTATGACTCATGTGGAAATGGGCCAACATCAAGCTTTGCAGGAAACCCCATGATGAAAAGGGACACTCCTTCTATGGTTAAATACAGAGGGACTATCGAATTCCACACAACACTCCAGAGAGGATGCTTGAAGGGAAGTCCACTACCCACCTCTTATCCTTACTCTCCCTGCTCATTCACATCCAGGTTTTTGCCAAGTCATTTCTAAGCTTTTGACACAATGTCTCTACATCTCTCCACTTCTATGACCTCAAGCCCAGTCCTGGTCCTCATAACCTTTCATATGGAATGTTACGGTAGCCTCCAAATCAGGTTCTTTTTTACTGTAGCCTTTTTCCACTTAGCGTCAGTGCAGTGGATAGAGATCTGGGCCTGGAATCAGGAAGAGCTGAGTTTGAGTCCAGCCTCAGATCCTAGGCAAGTCCTTTAATCTTAATATGCCTCAGTTTGCTCATCTGTAAAACGGGATTAATAATTAAACTTACAAATGAGATAATAGTTGTAAAGCCTTTTGCCAACCTTGGAGTGCTATATAGGTGCCATCACCATCACCATCTTATAGGATAATTTCATTCATGGCCTCTTATAGATGCAAGGGAACCTCAGAAAGGAGCTGGAATCCTATGTGAGCAGGAATTCTTTTCACAGCATTCATGGTGTGTGATCATCTGGCTTCTGCTTGGAACTTTCCAGTGATAGGGAACTTACTCCTTCTTGAGGAAGCCCAGAACATTTTATCTTCATAATAACTCAGGAGGTAAAGTACTATTTTTATCCTCATTTTCAGATGACGAAACTGAGGAATGTCAAAGTTAAAGGACATGTCCAGAGTCACACACAAGAGTAGTAAGATCATTAATGACAGATTAGTCTATGTCATTGGCTTCCATCCCTTAAGTGTCTGGTGCTACATTTGAACTCAGATCTTCCTGATTCCAGGTTCAGTATTTTAACCATTGTGCTACCCGTCTACCAAATCCTGTTCATTTTTAGAACTAGAAGGAATGGTAAAATTTATCTAGTGCAATTCTCCTCTTTCACAGATGGGGAACCCATATTTCACAGAGGTGAAGTCACTTGCCTAGCATTCCACAGTTAGTAGCTGGCAGAGTAGATATCTGCTTCCAGTTTCTGTGACTCCCAGCATTCCCCCAGGGCCAGCTGGGTGGTGCTATAGTGCATAGAGGACTAGGTTGGAAGTCAGAAAGATTCATGTCCCTGAATTTGAATCTGACTTCAGACCCTTCCTAACTGTGTGACCCTGGACAAGTCCTTTAACCTTGTTTGCCTCAGTTTCCTCATCTGTAAAATGAGCTGGAGAAGGAAATGGTAAGCCACTCTAATATCCTTGCCACGTAAGCCCCAAATGGAGTCCCAATAGTTGGGCATTATGAAAATGACTACACAAGAGCAAATCAGCATTGCTCTCCTCTTCCTCAAACCCTCTAACTAACTCAACAACAGGTAGAGGCCCTCAGTCCTTTGTTGTTTGCCTTTGGTTCAGTGTCTGGGATAAAGATGTGGATGGCATGCTGTTCACAAGTGCAGATGATATCCAAGTGAGAGGAAGAGCCAACACACTGACTAATGGAGTAAGGATTGAAAAATACTGTATTAAGATGTAACAAAAAATCAGGCCTAATCATATATTAGCCATAACAAGGGTAAAGTTAAATTTCTTTCTTTGGATCAAAACAAATTTGACTATATAAGTTCACAGGACAGGGCATGTATGACTATGTAAGAGGTGATTTTTTTAAAAAAGATCTGAAGATGTTAGTGGGCCACAAGCTCAACACAGGTTAACAGCAAGATGCCAAAAGAGTTAATGTGGTCTTTGGCTGGAGTAATAGAAGCCTAGGATCTAGAGGAGTGGTGGCCATTGTCCTGTAGTGTTGTCTTGCCAAGACTGTGCCTGGAGTGCTATGTTCCATTCTGGGGACCGCATTTTATCAAGAACTTTTGAGAAATTGGAAGAAGTCCAGAGAAATGCCCAGAATGATTAAAATACTAGAATTTAATAATAAATAAGAACATAATTTTGCATCTATCTATATCCATATATTTGTATCTAATGGTAGTTATCCTTAGGGTGGGAAGATAGGAAAGGAAAAAAAGGACATTTGCATGTTAATTTTGCTGTATATTTGAAAGGAATAGCAAGTTATATACAGCAGATTTGCGGTTTCATCTGCAATCAACTTTTTTTTTATTGTACTATATAATAGAAGTGCTTGTTTTATTCCATAAATTAAAAAAAAAAAGACTGGAAATCCTGGCTTATGAGAATTGCCTTTAGGAACCTGGAATGCTTAGTACCTTATCAAATGAGATAATATCTATAAAGCTCTTAGTACATTGTTGGGCACTTAGTAGGCACTTGATCAATGCATGATCTCTCCTATCATTAAAATACATATAGTATATTAAGTCTTCATAGAAGATTTGGGACTTGGCAACAGAGGCTATGAGGAGGCTTCTTGAATAACTCTAAGAGTAATAAGTATGCAACCATTTTTTTGTGCCTTCTTCATTGTTTCTTGAGATTGAAGATGAGAAGTCTCAGAGATACTCTTCCACACATATACTCAGCTAAGTGGAGTCTTGGGGCCTCATTTCAGCATTGTTTGCTTCTCTTTGTGACTAGTGCATCTAAGACAGGTGCTCCAGTTTATCACATTTGTCCAGAGATAAATGCTGAGCAGCAGAGATTCTACCCAGGGATCTTGGCTCTCCTAAGAAAAGTGAGAGGAATGACCTACCAGATGTTAGGCAAAGTGTTATGGAACATAGTGAGTACTTAATAAATACTTGATTCAAGGGCACTGAGTCAGTTGGTACTAAGTACTGAGTCAGTGAAGCAAATAAATCTGGCAAAAGGTAATTTGTTTCAACTGGTCATTGTGTAGATTGGCCACAAATTCTATTAACAAGAACAATAGGCAAGGACTAAGGACTAAGAATCTCCAGGAAATATACAAAGAGGGAGGGATTTTGCAGCATCTTTCAGAGAGTATGTGGTTTGTTTTTCTTCCTTGAGCATAATTACTGTTATCTATGCTCAAAACAAAGGCTGGTTTCCCTCTTAAAAGAGCAGCTAAATGGAGTTTGAGGAAGCCTCTTCACTCTCCAAGTTATTAGGAAGAATAAAGTGTTCCAGGAATTAAAAACAAATGGAAACAAGAATTCAGGTTAAAAGCAAAGAAAACAAAGAGATTTACTTAGTTTGGAGGAGGCTGTTAAGTTTTTCACAGATTTTTTCTATTTCATCAACTCTGGAAAGAGGCAATATTCAAGAAGAGTACAAACCATCAAGCACGTAACTTCAGACATCTGTACACACATCCATAAAATGTAGGTGATAAACAGCAAGGATAATAGATCTTGAATTATGGAGATGATTTCTAGCTCACTGGTATCCCTGGGACTTTGTAGGATATGAACTGGCTTTGGATGAATATGACTGGACAAGTGGGTTCCTAGGATGGGAGTTTCAGAACTGAAAAGGTTAAAACCTCTAGAGCATGGTCTCTGGCCCCATTGGTAAGGCAAATGGCAAGAAGACTGTTAGGAAGGATGGAGAATAATATCAATAATAATAACTCACAATTCCATCCTGCTTTCAATTTATAGAAGGCTTTTATCAAAACAGCCCTGTGAAGTAGATATGGCAGGCACATTATTTTTACTACTTTCTTCTTCTTCTTCTTCTTCTTCTTCTTCTTCTTCTTCTTCTTCTTCTTCTTCTTCTTCTTCTTCTTCATCTTCCTCCTCCTCCTCTTCCTCCTCCTCATTTTTCTCTTCCTCCTTTAATAGATGAGAAGACTGAGGCTCAGAACTTTCAAGGTCATAATGATACTAAGTAACAAAGGAAGGTTATTTCTGCCAAGTCTTCTGATGCCAAGTTCAATACTCTTGCAACTTGTGCCACTGTATACAGATTAGATGCACTTCAGAACCTTTTTAGGGAACTCAACCACCAGACGAATGAGATTCAGCAGTCTGCCAGATATTTCCCATGTAACTCTATGGAGACCATCACAGATAGATATAGCACCACCAAGTCTCCTGGATTATGTCCCAGTGAGGCCCCTGCCCAGATATATCTTCTTGTCTTCCTTTGATGGTATCTAAGAGTAACTTGGAAGGCAAAATTAAGAACAATCTGTGTCTGGTATGTAAAATGAATCTCAGTTATCTGTGCCCAAGATGAGTTTAGAATTGGGACTATGGTTCAGATTAGACGTGAAGTGGAGACTAAGTTTAGCGTTTATTCTGTGGCTGTTATCCACAAGAACAAATACCATAAAGATTGCTTTATGACTGACTTCTGGCTGGTTAGGGTCATTTTCTGAAGCCAGATGCCAGTTTTAAGGAAATAGCAAACTCATCTCCTATCTCCTGCCTCACCCCGCAAAGTACCTAAATGCCCTCCACAATCCCAGTTTCAGCCAGTGAAGTAAACTTTGGGGAAAATTCCAATATTAGTCTTTCCCTCTGTTGATTTTCTCCAATTTATTCTCTTTCTCTGTATATAAATATAAATATAAATAAATATATCTCTCTATATATCTATATATATATCTTGTTTGTATATAGTTTTTTGCATATTTTCTTTTTAGCATAAAGTCTTAGTCTCAGACCAAGAAAAGGGCTCAGTCTACAGCTAGGATTAGATGCTAGTCTGTGGCTAAGCAACAGGGTTTCTACTCATGATAATTTAACTACACTGTTGTTCAATTTTTCAGTCATGTTTGACCCTTCATGATCCCATTTGGGATTTTCTAGCCAAAGATACTAGAGTGGTTTGCCATTTCCTTTTCCAGGTCATTTTACAGATAAGGAAACTGAGGCAAACAGGGTTAAATGATTTGCCCAGGGTCACATAGCTGGTAAGTGTCTGGGGCCGGATTTGACCTCAGGAAGATGAATCTTCCTGACTCCAGGCTCATCACTCTATCTATTTCCCCTCTTAGGTGCCTCTAGCTTCACCATCATTGTTATCATCATTGTCATAATAATAGCTAACATTTTTATATATTGTTGCTTAAATTTTACAAAAAAAGTTTTTTGAAGCATAAATTTTCTCACTTGATCTTCAGGATATTTTGCCCATGAGAAAACTGAATTTCAGAGTGGTCAGTCGACTTGTCTTGAGTTCACATAGCTACCAAATGTCTACACAATATACAAAAAGGTATATATTAATATAAACTGATGAATGCATGACTGAATGAATTAAAAGTAACTAGTATATTCACTTGCTACTTACCAAGCATTATGCTAAGGACAAAAGATAATACAAGAGAAGACTGCCCTCACATAACTTATATTCTAATTGAGAAAACAACACATAGAGTAGTGATAGCCAAAGAAGGAAGCTTTATTATGGGAAATTATAAACATAGGTAATGGAAGAAAAAATGGGGTAATTCATTAACTGAATGATAGGCTTTAAATATCTAGGAGGAACCTTTGAGATAATGTATTCTGACCCCTCCCCCCAATCTCCTCTTACAGAAGAAAAAAAATGATGTTCAGAGAGGGAAAGTGTCTAGCTAAATCTATACAGGTCAGAAGCAGTAGGGCTAGGTTTTTGATCCCAAGTCCAGATTTCTTTGCATTACTCCAGACTGTCTCTCTGTAAATTCAATTCAAAATATGTGTTGAGGCTTAGAAAAAGGATATCAGAGAGATGGGCAAGTCACATAAAAAATAAAGACAGCATGCATCTTTCATTTGTATTCATTCAATGTTAAGAAATCTAGAGGAAGCCTCACTCTCCCTCTTCCCTCCCCAATATTGGGATGATCCTTTGCAGAGGATTTATGAGAAGTCTTAGACAAGTGTATCACAGGATGAGAATATATAGTTGGTTCAAGAAGAACACTTTTGTAGGGAAACTGCATGTAGATCACAGATCTATCCAAGTTTCAAAGTACTATCTGTAGACAGGAAAATGGGTAAATAGTAGGGACCTGGGCTTAGTTCACAGGATAAAAAGGGGAATTAGAAAGAGTCCCAGTCATCAGAGACTCTCTTAAGAGCCTAAATAAGATGGGAAGACCAATATCTCCAACTCAAAGTAAATTGTGTTGTGCTCATGGACGTTGAGAGGCAGGGTAGGACTTGTGATGGAGGTTATTCACAATTTCTGCCTATGATTGCACTATCCCCATGCTTGGAATATTCTCCCTTCTTATCTCTATATCTTAAGATCACAAGTTCCTTTAAGAATCAGTTCAAATTCCTCTCCCCAAGGTCTACTCTCTGAAATTTGTGTACATTGACCTTGTATTTGTTTTGTAATTACACTTTGTATTTGTGTTCCTTCTTTCTGGTAGGTCTTCAGGTATAGCCAAGCAGCACAGCAAGTCCCTTCTCTGAGGACCAGTCTGTGTAATCGTAAATCAACTCATCATCACTAGACTAGGCCCTTGGTGATGAATTCTTGGTCATGGTAGTTCTTGAAGCAAAACAAACCCCAGTGTGGCATCTTCTGTCTTCTATATGGAGAGTCTTTTATATTTTTCAATTCAGAACTATGCCAGCATATTCATAGTTGCTGTCAGTGCTGTAAACATTACCTTGATGGTACACATAGAACATAATGATTTCCGATAAGTTGAAAATTTATGTTACACAGAATGCAATGGGGATACACAAAGTAGGTGTACTAAGCTGCAACATACAATCTTATATGTCCTCCTTCTGCATCTGAAGTGACCATTAGAGAATGATGGAAGTAGGAGAAGACACTGCTAAAGACCACATAGTCCTTGTGCCATCTATCAATCAAACTTGCTGGTGCCCTAAAAATGAGATCTTTGTTTAGTGATCTGCCACTGTTGAGTTGTAACACATCATCATCACCATTCTTGCTAGAAACTAATCTAGAAGAAAGAAGTAACTTTCAGCAGAATGAAAAAATGACACAGACACTTTGTGGACAGGAATTGGTTGAGTTGGTTTTATTGTATAGCCAAAAGTAGGTAGGAAGGAAATGTACATTTATTAAGTGCCTACTATGCACCAGGTACTTTTTAATTGCTTTACAAATAGTCTCATTTTATCCTCACAATAACCCAGAGAAATAGGTGTTTTTATTAGCTCCCTTTTAGAGTTAAGGAAACTAAGACAAAGAGAGGCTAAGTGACATCTAAGGTCATACAGGTAATAAGTGTCTGAGGCTGGATTTGAATACAGATCTTACTGACTCCAGCCCTAGGACTCTATCCACTGCTTCACCTAGCTGCCTGACTTATAACAGCATCTCATTTTATCTTCAAAACAAACCAGGGAGAACATCCAAATTGAGGAGAGCACCATTTGAGTAACACAGAAATCCATATTGTACATTATGTTTTCCCTTCAGTAGAATGCCAATTCCTTGAAGGCAGGAAGGATTGCAACTTTATCTGTGCATCACTATAGTATAGTATAATGCCTATTACATAGCAGGAGATTAATAAATTCTTTTTGGATTCAAATGAATTGACTTTGAAGATCAGGGAAGGTTTCTGGCCAGAGGTGGCCTTTGAGGTGGTCTTCTAAGGATAAAATGGATTTCAAAAAGCTGAGTTGGGGTGGTGGTAGAGATAAGACAGCTCCTAAGGATGATGTCTCCTCCACAGAGTACTGTTCTCTATGGGGAGCTGCATGATTCCCAAGGAGAGGGGTTTGGAATAAGATAGTGGAGGGCCTTGGATTCAAGGCAGAGAAATTGGGATTATATTGGGCAGAAAATAGGGAGCCATGGAAGATATTTGAATAAGACAGTGACATGATCAGAGTTGTGCCCTTGGAGAAAGATATTTAAAGAACATGTGGCTTGGGGGAAGAGAGCCTAGAGTATGAGATAATGCTTAGACCTTCACAATGTATGGCCCAGTGGCCTCCCAAAGGATTTTGGGCAGCTGTCACATGACCTATGGCAAACAACCATCATCAGTCTGTCTCTAATCTAATCTATCAGTGGCCCAAAGAAGTTTAACCTACTGTAATTTTGGTCCCTACCTACTGCCAAGTTGTGCAGTTCTGACTTAGGAGATTGGTACAATTCTCTAGGGTGAAAGGTAGCAACAGCCTCAATAGGAGGGTAGCAGTGGGAATATAAAAGAAAAAGTGATGCAGGAGATATCTTCAGGGACAAATTAGGTATGCAGGGAGAGGGAGAGGAAAGAATCAAAGAAGACTTTGAAATTTCCAGCCTGGACAATGGTGCAAATAGTGCCATCAAAAGTAGTAATATCAAATTTTACAAAGTTCTTTTATCCCCATTAATAACAACAACAACAACAGTAATAGATACCATTTATATAGTTCCTACTATGAGCCAGGATCTGTGCTAAGTGTTTTCTACAAAAAATAGATGCTATAATTATTCCCCTTTGTCAGATGAGGAAACTGAGGCAGATGAAGGGTAAATGATGTATCAGAGTCACAAAGCTTATAAGTGCCTGAGGCTGGATTTGAGTTCAAGTCTTCCTGACTCCAGACCCAGGGCTCTATCCATGGCATCACCTAGCTGCCCATTATGACATATACTTCTAATATAATGGAAAGACTACAAGCGCAGGAGTCAGAAAACACAGGTTCAAATTTCATTTCTACCACTTAATACTTACATAGCTTTGGTAGAGTCACTTAACCTATCAGGCCTTAGTCTCCTCATCTATAAAATATGGGCTTTGGTAGACTGGGAGAATGATGTCAGGAATTTCCAAATCCTTTGGGCCCATGACTGTGCACTCAAACCCTATTGTGCCTTCCAAAATGGCTTGTGTTATAAGTTTCTCCCAGGGATGGTTCTGGGGCCCAAGCATATCCTTGAACTGTCTGGGAAATGGAGAAAATCCATGCTTCCATGCCAATGACTGCCTGCTCAAACCTGGCCTGTGGCCCAAAATACACAGCTATTTCACTCTTGTCAAGGATTCTTTCAACTCTAGCCTTCCCCAGAGCATACCTGGTGTGGAGGTCCTCAAGCCTGAAATGGCCCAGTTGAAGGAGCACCTTTCCCAGCTGGATTCCCCCATGGTATTTTGCTACAATGACCTACTTTATGAGAACCTCATCTGTAATGAAAAGAAATGTCATATCAGATTTATAGACATGAATATGGCAGCTACAACTACCAAGCCTTTGATGTCAGCAACTACTTCAATGAGTTTACAAGCGTGAACAAGGTAGACGATAGCCTCTACCCCAGTCAGGAGACTCAACTTCCTTGGCTGAATTACTACCTGCAAGTCCATAAGCAGCTTTGCAAGCTAGGGAAGGACAGCTGTGACCCACAGAAAGGTAGAGAAGCCCTATGTACAAGTTAATAAGTTTGCTCTGACCTTTCACTTCTTGTCATTGTGGAATCTCATCCAGAACCAGTTCTCTATGATTGACTTTGACTTCCTCAGATATGTAGTGATCAGAGTCAACCAATACTTTGAAGTAAAGCCTCAGGTATTGGCCTTGGAGATGCTAAAGTGACTGACCTCTTGTCCTGTCCACCGAGGCAGACTTTTTCTCCTCAGGGCTCCTGCTTGTCTCTGGGGCCCATGCTTAAAGGGCCAAATCAAGAGAGGGATGCATCTGAGATCTCAATAGTGGGGCAGTGGAGAAGCCCATGCCCTGTGCTACCAGCCCCAAATTAAAGCCACTGTAGACTTCATTCCCTCTTGTCTGGCTTCAGTCTCTGAGGCTGATGGCACCTGTTCAGGGTACCCTTCCCCTTTACCCGCCCTTTCCTAAACTTTGGTGGTGGGGGGGGAGTGCCCGTAAAGTAGTAAGGTTGATCAGTCTTCTAGGACAGGGACCAAGACAACCAATGGGAACCAATGGGAACCCGAGAAATCCTTCAAACATCAGCCTACCCTAACCCCTCTTTGCCATTGGGGTGCCTTATTTGTGTATTGGACCCTGCTCAATTTGGGTAGAGTATAGAAAGGGTTCCTTTCCATCTCTAATGCCCATAAATTATCTAAGTAACCCTTCCCTACTTTCCCCAAGCAGAAAGTGATGAGCTCTTTTCCCTGCAATTAGCCATACCCCAACACTCCCTGTGTACGGATGTATCTGTCTTGGATGAAGGCAGCCTAGGTTGGGAATGCCCTGCCCCCTCTCATCAGCAACCTCTTATTGGATTCCCTTGCTCTGCTTCCACTCTCATTCTTGAGACTCAGTTGCAGGTTCCTAATTTCACCCCATCTCCTGGTTTTACTATTTACTATTCCCCATGCAGGTCCTGGGGGTCTATGTTTTTTACCCCTTGGCCAGCTACTGTTACTTTGAGATGACCTTCTGGATATCTCACTCCCAAACCGTTATCTCACTTGGGATTGCCTAGGAGAATTGCAGGGTGCTGTTAGCCAAAGCCTAGGTCAATGTGTTTCACTGACCTTGATCCTCCCACTCATAGCATGCCCTCTCCCACCTAAGATGGCTACCTAACATTGTATTTTTCTTATATACCTTGGACTTGAATTTGAGGACCCTCTCATCTTGAGTGTCAGTCCTGGGCAGCAGGAGAGAGGGGACTATCCCAAGAAGTAGAGGCCCCAGGAGAGCCAAGGAATGGGTGGGCCCCCTAGTTAGGAGCTGACCTGGACATTGGTAAGCAATATTCTGACCTCCTGAGTTCCTTCACTAACTTCCAGCATCCCCTTAGACAGCAAATAAATCTCCCCCTAGCCTCCTTCCTGACTCCAGGGATTCTGGGGAGGGAATGGAGGAACGCTTCTCAGCTTTAGCACATAAAACAAACTTTGAGGTTCAAATTATTGTGATTTTGTTCTCCATTAAAATGGCCACTTCTGGTTTCTGGTGCTGCTAAAAAAATGGCCTCCAAGGTTTCTTACAGCTCTAAATCTAATACTCTGACTCTCTGCTGAGTTGTGGGCATGGATTTCATTTGGCACTACGGGATTTGTTAAAGTTGTCAAGAATAACACCTACTTCAAGAGGTACCAAATGAAATTCCAGAGAAAGAGAGAAGGGGAAAAGGGATTATTGTGTACAGAAGCACATATTATATACAAAGGCACATATTAATCCTGGATAAAAGCAAGTACAAAATACAAAAATATAGGTTGATAATCCTAGGCAGCAGCAGATATCATCTGCCATATTGCTTATGCCTGTATAGAAAGAGATATGATTGTACAGCTTATGGTTACTTACGAGTAACCAAAGTAAGGTGACAGGATGGCCTGATGAATTATGTTGCAGTTCATAGTCCTGGCCTGCTGCTGACCCACAGGCTTCTTAACAGATTTGGTATGGAATCATATGTGGAAATGTTAGGAAGAAGTGAATGAGAGGAGTACAATGTGGAAAGCACTGATGTTATGTGTGAGGAATAGCAAACACGGCATCACTTTATCTTGAGTGCATGGAGGAGAAATATCTGATTTAGGAGGTAATGGGGAGTCACTAGAGTTTATTGAGTAAGGGGATAACATTGTCTGACCCTTGTTTAGAAAGATCATTTTGGCAGCTGAGTGGAGGATAGATTGGAGTCTGAAGAGAATTGAGACAAGGAGACCTATTAGAAGGATATTAAAGTAGTTTAGCTGGGAGGTGATGAAAGCCGATGGTAGGGTGACTGCTATGTGAGTGGAAGGAAAGGGATGCATATAGGCAGTGAGGTGAAGGAAGGTAGAAAGGACAAGATTTGACAACAGATTAGATATAGGGTGGGGCTGAGTATAAGAGATAGACTAAGAATGCCATTGAGATAGCAAGCCTAGTTGATTGACAGTATGAGAGTGTCCTTGATAGTAATGGGGAATTTAGGAAAAGAGGAGAGTTTGGGGAAGAATGATGAGTTCTGTTCTGGACATTTTGAATTTGAAATGTCTACAGGAAATCTATTTCAAGATGTCTAAAAGACAATTGGTAATATAATACTATAAGTTAGGAGTGAGGATAGGGTTGGGAGTATCATCTACAATTCAATGGTAATTGAATCCAAGGAGGCTGTTGAGGAGATCACCAAGAGAAACAGCACAAAGGAAAAAAGAGAAGGGGGTCTAGGACAACCTTTGGTGGACACCTGGAGTTAATAGAGAAAGATTCATCAAAGGAGACTGAGAAGGATTGGTCAGGTAGGAAGAGATCAGCAGCAAGCAGTATCATAATGATTTAGAGAGTAGAGAGCATTCATTAGAAACAAACTCTTTGGTACCATTTAGGGAGCTGTAGGTGTGGTCTAAGTTTTCCTTGTGGTACTAATCTGACACAAAAAGTAAAGAATTCAATGATGAAGTACATTGTAAGCTTAGCATGGGCCAAAATGTTGAAGATTATATGAATTATCTAATAGAAGATGATGAAGACATTACAGATATACACATATATATTGTATGTACATATACATACATACATATATTATATAGATACATACACACAATTCTTATAGCACATAAAGAAAAAATAACTCCTGATGTGGAGGAGATTTACACAAGAACTCTCACTGGCATATGGGAGAATCCTGTCAATGAAAAGAAATCCAAGAGGGAAGTTAAAAAAGGAAAAGGTGAATCCATCCCCAAATGTTCCTTGCCCAGAAAATCTGAGTTGCTCAGAGGAAGGGCCATGTTTCCTCAAGGGCAAGGAGTATGTGGTTGGCAGCTAAACCATCACCATTTGTAATTTTCTGTGAAGATTTTCAGATGAAGATAATAAACTTATTGAAACAGAATAACAAGCAGTTCTCTCAGGCAAATCCTATGGAGTGAGTGTTCTTCTCCCCATTTCACTGATAGGCAGACTTGAGTGGTTCAGTAACTTTTCCAAATTAAGTCAGCAGCAGGATAGAGATGCAAACCTGGCTCTCCTGACTTCTAGCCCAAGGACATTTTCCCTTCTATCAGGCTAGACACATGAGCTGGAACCCACCCATTCTCATTTTCCTCTTAAAGTGTGGCTTCTCACTTCAGCATTGACAGGTGGGGCTTGGCCCTGCCCCACACACTGATTCAGGAATAGTTTCTTCTACAGCTTGTGAATCTGCCTGCGGCTCTGGAACCGTTTGCTGTGAGAGTGACAGAGTTAATTTCCCAAACACCATATGAGCTTAACGGGTGTTGATGAAGATGACTGTTTGGGGTTTTTTCTTTTTAATTTTAAATTAGAAATCACATTTAAAAAAAATTAAATCTGGTTTTGGGAGAAGGAAGGCATCAGGGAGAATGTGTTTGACAGACACACTGTTGAGCAAACAGAGCTTAGGAGACAACTGGACTGTCTCTGGCAGTGGCCAGGCTCAGGGCTGCAGGGCACAGGGCCTGGGAAATCTCAGTGGTGGGGCTTAAGCTGCTCAGACTGTCCCATCTTTTCCTAAGGATGAGCCAGACTCTCTGACCTATGGGTTGGATGACTGGACTTTGCATAAGACTGATGTAGGGGAAAAACTTCTCAATCTGGAATCAGTGGAACTATGTTCAAATCCCTAGCTGTGTGACCTTGGGGAAATCATTTCCCCTCCATAAGCTTCAGTTTTCTGACCTGTAAAATGAGAATTGGACCAGACAAATCTTATATAGTTTGTCTAAGCTCACTTCTTGCTCTAAACTGTATGATTTTCTAATTATAGACAGGATCAGCTTTTATTGTCTTTTCCTGCTCAAGAACCTACAATGAATCCTCATGTCTTACCGTGTGAATTCCAAGCTCTCTTATCTTGTTTATTATTCTCCATAGTCCTCTCTTTGTTTCTTCTCTCTTGAACTCTGTCTCTCCCCCTTCCTCTCTCTGTCATTCTCTCTCTCTCTCTCCCACCCTTCCTCTCTCTCCTCTCTGTCTCTCTCTCTCTCTCCTTTCCTCCTATTTTTCTTTTACCCTCCCTCCTTCTCCTTCTCTGTCTCTGCTCTGTCTCTCTCCCTTTCCCTCTGGATCCTCTCTCCCTCTCTGTCTCTGCCTCTCTCTGCCTCTGTCTTTGTGTCTATAGCTCTTTTTCTTCCTGTCTCTTCTCCCGTCCCACCCCACCCTACTCTTGTCACATCATCCTTTACTAAACAGCATCCCTAGCATCATAACAACTCAGAAGTAGAAGGGACACCAGAAGTCATCTCTCCTAACCCCTCCTAGAATCCTGGATTCCCTCTACACCAGCCTTATCCATTAGTTAGCCAGACCCAGTTTGAAGGTCTTCAGTGCTGGAAACGCACTGCTTCTAAGAGGTGGCCCATTCCATCTGTGGGACACTTTCCTTCAAATTGAGATGAAATCTGCCCTCCTAGGACTGCTCTATGTCATTCAAACTCTGTTGTTTAGAAATACGCAAATTAAGTATGCTTCCTCTGCCCATGATAGATAGTCCTTTGGATATTTGTAGACAATAGTTACACCCTGCTCCCCCAAGGCCATAGATGACCAGATTGTGAAAGCTGGAGATGGTCCTAGAGATTTGCCTCCAATCCCCTCATTTATGTTATATGCCCTATCATTTTACAGATGAGGAGACCAAGGCTTGGATAGAATTCTCAACCTGGAGTCAAGAAAATCTGAGTTCAAATTCAACCTCAGACACTTATGGCTCTGTGATGGTGGGTAAGTCATTTAACCTCTTTCTGCCTTAGTTTTCTCATCTTTAAAATGCGAGTGAGGGCAGCTAGGTGGTACAGTGGATAGAGTGCCAGACTGGGAGTCAGAAAGACCCATCTTCCTGAGTCAATATCTGGCCTCAGACACTTTCTAGCTGTATGACCCTGGGCAAGTCTCTTCACCCTGTTTGCCTCAATTTCCTCATCTGTAAAGTGAGCTGGAGAAGGAAATGTCAAGCCATCCCAGTATCTTTGCCAAGAAAATCACAAATAGAGTTATGAAGAGTCAGACTTTACTCAAAGAACTAAACAATAACAACAACAAAATGGGGAAAAGAGCAGTTCCTTACTATGGTTGTTGTATTAGAGGAGATAATACTTGTAAAGTGCTTTACAAACCTTAAAGAACTATATATAAATGCTATCTAATGTTAAGTGGCTTGCCTAAAGTCACACATGAAGTCAATGGAGCAGATAGGACTAACCCTATATCCATAATTCCGGGGTTAGTACTTTGGTAGTAGACTTTGTGTCTATACCATAAAATGCATCCCTGTTTTGTGGACCTCATTGCTATTCTTTCAAGATTCACGGGTGTGAGTCACACTCCCCCTACCCAGGCCTTGACCACCTCCTCAAAGATAGGGAACAGTTTTCCTGTTCTTTTTATTTTTTGCTTTGTGTAGGGCCAATTAGGGTTAAGTAACTTGCCCAAGGTCACATGGCTAATAAATGTCTTGTGTCTGAGGCCAGATTTGAACTCAGGTCCTCCTGACTCCAGGACCAGTGCTCTATTCACTACATCTCCCATTCTTCTTAGAGTCTCCCAAATGACTTACCTATAATCCCCCAAATAGCTGGTGACTTGAACCTGGATCTTTTCTAAGTTCAATTCTGTTTGTCTATACCTTATTGTTTCCTTTGTAGAACCTGCTGAAGGGCTTTTATAGTCACCCCCTCCTTTGATCTTCACTGAAGCTCAATGTGTGGTAGAGTAGAAAAGGCCTGCATTTGGAATCTGAACACTTGGGTTCAAATCCAAGCTCTGATGATCACTACTGGTGTTACTTCCTGACTTAATAAATGTTTATTGACTTGTCTTGTTGACTTGGGAATGTTATTTAACATCCCTGAGCCTTATTTCCTCATTAATGAGAGATTTGAACCAGATGGTCTCTGAGGTTCCTTCTCACTCTAAATATTTCATCCTGTGAGATTTCCTAGTCTATAGACTGGGGAATGAAGCCTACAGAGAATAAATGACAATGATGGGCATATTGTTATTATTTAGTGCCATTCCATATTATTATTATCTCATGTGCTCTATTCCATGAGCAAGGAGTGGTCCTTCCCTTATCCAAAGCCAAATACTCTACTGGTCCTTGAATCCCATTACCTCCCATCTCTCATTTTTCCCTTTGCTTCCATTTTCCATCTCCTCCTGTCTACAGGATCCTATCTCACTAACCAAAAGATACTCATGACTCCTTGGTTATTAAAAACAAACACACAAAAACAGAAGAAAACAAACAAAAAATTTATACAACCTTCACTGGACCCTGCAATTCCCTCAGCATGACATCGAATATCTCTTATCCCTTTTACTGCTTCCTAGTGCTACCTCTACTGTCCCTCCATCCCCTTACTTCTCTGCTCTGAACTCCAGGAATAGAAGATCATATATCAAAATATAGAAGAGACCTTGGAGACCATCTTGTCTAACCTCTCCATTATACAGATGATGAAACAGAGGCACAGAGAGGTTCAGTGACCAGAACACAGAGTTAATGAATGTCAGGGAAAGGAATTAAATTCATGTCTTTCTTTCTCCAAGACCAGAATTCTAGCCACTAAGGCATGCTGCCTCTCCTCCCTCTCTCCCTTTACATAGACTATCTCTTTCTTAGAATATTCTTCTACCTTGTCTCCTCTTCTCAAAATTCATCTTCTTTTCAAAGCTCAGCTAGGGTTGCACCTTCTCCATGAAGCTTTCCTCAATCCCTCCCTACCCTATCATACAAGGTTGTTAATGTTTTCTCGCTTTTCAACTTTCCTGTGGTTGTTATTGAGTCATTTCAGTCATGACCCTGTTTGGGGTTTTCTTGGTAAAGATACTGGATTTGTCATTTCCTTCTCCAGCTCACTTTACAGATGAGAAAACTGAGGCAAACAAGGTGAAGTGACTTGCCCAGGGTCACAAAGCTAGTAAGTATTTGAGACTAGATTTGAACTCAGGAAGGTGAGTCTTCCTGACTGCAGGTCCAGCACTCTAGTGACTGTGCCATGCAGGTATATTATATCCCTCAGGAGAATGTAAGCTCCCTGAGGGCAGAGATGATCAGAGAATCACAGAATTTGAAACTTGGAAGAGACCTCAGCACTCATCTAGTCCAACTCATATGCCAAAGGAATCCTGACTATAGCGCACCCAGTAAGTGGTTACCCAACCTTTGCTAGACTGTTTTGTTTTGTCTTTGTCTTGCACACAGTTAGTAATTAATAATAGTTTTTGAGTGATAATTACAATAGCTAACATTTATATAGCATTTTGAAGTCTGTAAAGGACTTGACAAATATCAGCTCCTTTGATCCTTATAACAACCCAAGGAGGCATATTTTATTATTATCCTCATTTTAGAAATGAGGATTCTAAGGCAGATATAGAATAAGAGACTTGCCCAGGATCACATAACTATGAAGTGGCTGAAGCTGAATTTGAAATCGTCTTTCTTTTTTTTTTTAGATTTTTTTTTTTATTGATTTGTTTGTTTACTTGTAGTTTACAAGATTCAGTTCCACAATCCCTTGAGTTTCAATTTTTCTCCCCTCCCTTTCCCCTTCCCCCCCCCCCCCATGGTGGCTTGCAATCATTTATAGGATCTGAAAATATTTTCACATTAGACTTTAGTCTGGTTGTATAGAAGGGTTGTAACTGATGGAGTGAACAATTGGAAAGAGGAAACAAAACCAAACATGAAAAAGAAAGAGAGCATGTAGTTTGTTTCAGTCTGCATTTAAACTCTGATCTTTCTAGATTTTTCTCTGAATGTAGACATCTCCTTCCATCCTGAATCTTTTAGAGGTGTCTTATAACCTTGTGTTGCTGAGAAGAGTCCAGTTTATCAAAGTTGGTCGTCACACATACGTTGTGTCTGTCATTGTGTACAAATTTTTCCTGGTTCTGCTCTTCTCACTTAGCATCAATCCATATAAGCCTCTCCAGGTGAATATGAAGACCATCTCCTCCCAATTTCTTATAGCACAATAGTATTCCATTATATTCATATACCACAACTTATTTAGCCATTCCCCAATTGATGGGCATCCCCTTAATTTCCAATTTTTTTGCCACCACAAAGAGAGCTGCAACAAATATTTTTGT
>CM053587.1:285895028-285910888 GCA_028646515.1 Pseudochirops corinnae
GCCAATGAGGAGAAGAATGCCTTAAAAAGTCGAATTTGCCAAATGGAAAAAGAATCTCAAAAGCTCACTGAAGAGAATAATTCCTTCAGAATTAGAGTGGAGCAAATGAAATCAAATGACTTTATGAGAAATCAAGATACTATTAAATAGATCCAAACAAATGAAGCAATAGAATGTGAAATATTTCCTTGAAAAAACCACTGACCTGGAAAATAGATCCAGGAGAGACAATTTAAAAATTATTGGACTACCTGAAAGCCATGATCAGAAAAAGAACCTAGAAATTATCCTTCAAGAAATTCTCAAGGAAAATTGCCCTGAAATTTTAGAACCAGAGGGCAAAATAGAACTTGAAAGAATTCACCTATCACCTCTTGAATTCTTATTCAAGATCCCCCACTCCCTCTCCTTTCACAACCCAACACTACTCTCAGGAAACTCATTTACACTGAATGATCTACAACTAGCAAGGTTGTATTAAAGAAAAGGGCATTAGAAGCCAAAGGGATAAATCTCTAATGTAGAATTCTGGTGTGAAGGTAATAGCAGATATTTCTCTCTGGAACATTCAAATTTAAAAATAAAAGCAAGGAACCCATTTTCCCAGAGAATAGTGACATTTCTTTGAGTCATGTCTCTAGCTAATCTATGAAGTCAGATAACAGGAGAGGCTGTGGGGATGCGTGAGGTCCAGCTGATATTTATATAACATTGTAATGCTTATAAAGCATATTAAATAAGTTATTTCATTTCTTCTTCATAAGAACCCTGTGAGGATGGTAGTCACAGCATTATTCCCTATTTTACATTTTCTCTCTAAAATGTGGAACTTGGAGAAGTTAACAAAATTATTCATGGTAATAAGGATGCTAAATAGCAGAAAGAGAATCAAAAGACACTTATTTTCTGATCTTAAGTCGAGTGAACTTCCCATCATCCAGTGCCATCTCTTACTGTAGTCAAAAAGACTTCATTACTCTCATAAATGTCATTTCAAGACTAAGTGTCTAAATATGTGCTTAATAAATGCTGTCTAATAGAAACAATATGATGGCAGTGAATAAAGAACTTTAGGGAATTTGGTTCTAATTAAAAGACTTAACTTTTACTGTCAACCACATTAGTTGGGTTAAATAAACATGAATTAATGATAATAATAACTAGCATTTATATAGAATTTTAGGGTTTGCAAAATATTTTACAAATATTATCTCCTTTCATTCCCATTACAACCTTGGCTAGCAGGTGCTATTATTATCCCCATTCTACAGATGAGAAAATTGAAGCAAAAAGAAACTAAATGATTTGTCTAAAAGCACACAACTCCTTTCAGAGGCCAAATTTGAACTCAGATATTCCTAACTCCAGTTCTGGTCTGGGTGGCTATTGTCATTCATTCTCAAAGAGGACCAAAATTTTATCACTATGTCAATATACAATGTGTCCAACTGTGACTGATCACACCAAAAGTGTCCCAAGTCCTTGGTTGGTAGATTGTCGTCCTTCAGACTTGAAGGGGACCAAACTGGCATCATGATGTCTGAGTCTAGTTAGAGTGTGTTCAACTGTGGCTGTTCTGATCAATATGAGCTCAAAAGGCTCTACCACAAGTTGGATACAATCCATATGGACGTTTATAGCAGAGATGTTTCTAAATTTGCATATCTCATATTCCTTTTGAGCTACTAAAATTCTGTTTTGCTCATAGAAAATGGCACTTTCTTTTATGTAGGCACACCATGATGGATGGTCCTGTGCCAGTGTCTCCCATGTCTCAAAATGGACTCTAAAGTTCTTCAGAGGGACTTTGAAAGTATTCTTGTATAGCTTTTCCTGACCTCCCTGTGAATGTCTGCCTTGTGAGTTCTCCATAAAACAGTCTTCTAGATAAATGTACATTTGGCATTCAAACAAATTGCACTTTCTGCATTAGGGTTTAAATGTTTGGCAGTTCAGCTCAAGAAAGGACTTCTGTGTCAATCACTTTATCTTGCCAGATGATCTTCACAATCTTCCTAAGAAAATTCAAATGTAAGTGATTCAGTTTCCTGATATGGTGCTGGTATCCTATCTAGGTTTCACAGGCATACAGCAATGAGCTCTGTAAACCTTCAGTGTGGTAGGCAGTCTAATACTTCTCCTCTCTCACACTTTCCTTTGGAGCCTCCCAAACACTGAACAAACTCAATGTGTGCGCTAACCTCATCATCTATGCGTGCATCAATGTGGTCATATCTGTGTGTATATCTCTCCAGAGTATACTGGTCCCCTTTCAGGTTGTGCCCTTAGGTGAGGATGGTAGAGATGTAGGGAGTGGTGGTGACCATGGACAGCACCAAGATGAAATTGAGCAAAAATGAGCTGAAGAGACACTTAAAGGCAGAGAAGAAAATGGCTGAGAGGGAGGTTAAGTGTAAAAAGCTCAGTGAAAAGCAGCTGAATCAAGCCACCACCATCAATCCCCTTGTTGATAATGGCATGCCTGCTAATGAGGAGAGTCTGGACCCAAATCAATATTAAAAGATCACAGCCAGGTGATCCAGTAGCTGAAGGTTAGTGGAGAGAACCTCCACCCATACAAGTTCAATGAAGACACCTCATTTACCCACTTCATCAAGTAATATAATCGTTTATAACCAGGTGACCACCTGACTGACATCAGTAAAGTCCCACATCTATGAGAGCAGCAGACCAGATCTATGCGAAAGAGGTTTCCGGGGGGAAACTCATCCAGAAATAACAAATCAGAAGAAGAATTTTTCGTGCAAATAACAAAATTTGATGAGATGTAATGGCTAGCAAAGTAGTACTTTGCTCCTTGTTTCAGCAATTCAAGTGTCTTTGAACCTTGTTTTTGATTGTGTCAAGTCTTTGTTGGAAACTATATACATTGTATACTCCTAAGGGAGTTTGGAGACCTTCCCTTTCCTTAATAGGCCTAACATAATCACGTGGAGCCCACAGTCAGAGGAACTTGCGGAAAGAGCAGAACAGGAAGGGTAGAACAAGAAGGGTAGAGCAGAAAGGAGCAGAACAGAGAAAAGCTCCAGCACAAACTGGGACCAAGCAGAATTGACAGGGAGAATGTTTGTGATTTTGGTACTCTGTCTGTCTCTTCTGTCTGTGTTAATGTTTCTTTGTTAGAATGAAGCATTCTATCTGTTGAAAGAGGACTTTACTGCTGATACATAAATTCTATAAGAAGATGTTACTGCCTGATACAGAATCCCTTTAAGAGGACTTTACTACTGTTTACAGAAATCCAGAAAGAGGACTTTATGGCTGTTTACAAAAATCTTGGAACTTTACTGCTGATTTATGTTTGATTTCTCAGACAGAAACTTTGTCTGTTCGTTTCTGTTACTTTGTCAGACAGAAAGTGAATCAATGTAATAGTGCCAGCAATGCGTATGAATATTGTTGCTGCTCTGTTGAGTTTCGTCTTCTTAGAAACAGAAACTTTGAAGAGTTTGGAGTGGAGAAGTAAGCTGGAGGTATAGAACTTATTGTGACCTGGGGTGGATGGTGTTTGTACTTTCTGCTGCCCCTTAAGCATGATTAGAAGCCAACCTGGAGTCAAGATGAAAGAATACTTGACTTGGATACTCTATATTGATTGAGGAGACTGTGACTTACTGAATGATATGTTTTGTTTAAGACTACATGGCCACCTTAGTAATAAGTTATGTTATATTGTTTTGAATGCTGTGCTTTAGTTTCTTGAATGTTTTGCTTTAGTTTGTTGCTGAATAGAGAGTTCACTATACCATGTGATTAGATCTTTCAAGTTATTCACAGCAGCAGTCCTCAAGAGAGCTGTTTGTGATTGGCTTTACAGGAGACATTATTAGGGTTCAAGGGAATATGTGGAAGAGGACAGGATCATTTCCCACGAGATAATACTCTTTTGCCATAGTTTCATATGTTGGTTGCTTCACCTTCATTTTGGCCTCACACACAAGGAAACACATCATCATAACTGATACTTAGACTTGATCCTGAATGACTTTGTAAGACAGGAGTTCATTACCTGCCCCAAGAAAATTATCTATATAAGGGACTTCCTAGATAAGTTGGGCTTCCTGGAGAGAGAAACTCCCATGATGAATGCCGTCCGAGATGGAGCTGTTTATAACTCTTTATCACCTACCACAATGAGCTGGATATGAGAACTCTATCAGAAGATGCTGGTAGTTGGTAGGATTGACCAAGTTTATGAAATTGGATGTCAGGTCAGAAATTAAGAAACTGATTCAACTCACAGTCCTGAATTCACAACCTGTGAGTTCCACATGGCATAAGCAGACTGCCATGATCTTGTGGAGATCACTGAAAAAATCATTTCAGGAATACTAAAGAACATCTCAGCTAGAAGAGAATCAGCACTAGGAACTTTGCCACATGAGAGGAGCCTAATGGAATCCAAAACCTCTTCAGTTAGAAGTTCAGCTAGAGGGGGATTGACTTCAACCTGAGTTATATAGTCACTGACTTCATGACTGATTGATGATGATATGGTGAGAACATTATGAAAGTGTTCAGCTCATCTCTCCACTATCATGTCCTTATCACTAGTCAATGTGGCTCTGTCAGCACTGAGTAGTTGAGATGCAACATAGATGCACCAAGACCATAAGTCATTGGTCCATAAATAGCTTTGAAGGCATCATAAAAGTGTTTCAGATTGTTACTATCAGCATAAAACTTAATTTCATTTGCCTTCTCACTGTGTCAATAATCCTGCTTCTCTCTAAGCTTTGCTTACACTTTACATCTGATGGAATTAAATACTGCCTTCTTAAAGATGGATGAACTATCCTGCTAGTAAACCCTATGAAGTTCTCCTTTTTAGTTTAACAGCTTCTGCTAGAAGGGAAGAATGACAAATGTTGGAAGGAATATGGAAAAATTGGCTACTAATTTGTCAAACCAATCTTGGTGTTTGTGAGTATTCTGGTGCAAATAAATAAATGTGATGCTATACACCAAATCTTTGAATGCTGCCTACTTCTTTTCTTCTCCACTATTGCCAACAATGTATAAACTCAGTTTTCCCTCAAAGTTAACAAACTGTTCACATTCAGAGAAAACTCTAATTTGTTGGCATAAATCATCTGGCAGTCATCTTGCCGTGGGGTCACTACCTTTGTTGAATGCAAATGTTTAGATTGGAGAGGATAAGCCTGTGTTTGGTCCAGCACTCTGCATCACACATAGCCTTCATTACTCTCATAGCCTGTCTCATACAATTACATGGTTTTATTAAATGCCATATTTTCTGTGGAGATATATCCATGAAGTTTTATTGCATTTAGCTAAATGGAAGATAGTGTTAGTAATGAGGTCATGAGATGCATAAGTCTTCAACAGTAAATGATCACTGCTGTTGCTGTTTCCAAATTTGTTACTCCCAAGGACTCCCTGCCATATCTGATATGGCATCTAGAATTAAAAGCTTGTCCTCTTTTGGCATACTGATAATGAAGGTCTCCAGGTCTTCATAAAAGTTTTCTTTGACCTCATTAGGAGTCAACATGATAGGAGCATACACACTGATGATGGTGGTGTGGTACTTTTCTGCAAGTGCCAATCATATTGTCATGAGCCTGTTGTTCACTCCTTTGGGGAGGCATACAAGCATATTGACTAGATTGGTATTGATTGCAAAACCTACCCCAGTTTTATGGTCCTTCCTATGACTACAGCCATTCCAGAAAAACATGTATCCAGTTATCTTTAGTAAGTTGACCTTCATTTGGCAGTCTTGTTTCACTCAGGGGTTCTATTTGAGTATCATACTAATTGAGTTCTTTTGCAATAAGAGCTGTCTGTCTTTCAGGTATACTGGATTTCATGTTATCCATAAGTGTGTGCACATTCCATGTACCAGTGGTGAGTAAAATCATCTCAGCAAAAGTTTTTGTAACATATTTTTGTGGTTCAATCACAGGGTAGGATCCCCACCTGCTGCAGTAAACAGGCTAGGGTTGAGCAAGCAGACAATTTTTAGGGCATCTTTTCTATCCCCTTTTTCATACCAGGAGGTGAGCTGTGTGTTCCTTTAAAAAGTCTGCTTAGGGGGCAACTAGATGGCACAGTGAATAGAATACTGACCCTGGAGTCAGAAGGACCTGAGTTCAAATCCAACCTCAGAAACTTAATATTTACTAACTGTGTGATCTTCGGCAAGTCACTTAACCCAAATTGTTTGGCCTTCCCCACTCCAGAAAACAACAACAACAAAAGACTGCTTAGACACCCAAGGGGCTGCCAAATCCCACTGCTTCTTCAGTCCAGTGAGAAGATGATTCTATGGCCTAGGTCACCTGCGGGCAGGGTTGTGACTACAGCTCCCAGTATATTCAAAACTGCTGTTCCACCACTTGCCCATCACCATAAGACTTTGAGGTCTATCAAAATGATAAAATGATATTGCTTACTTCTTTTGACTTGGACATAAATTGGATTTAAGTGAGGCAGAGTTGCACAAAGTCATTAGACTCAGTCTCTTATCCAGAGTCATTGAAGTCCAGTGGCAAAACAAAAGTTAATACAGCTAATGATGTCTTGGGATGTAGTGGATGACATTGGTGTCTTCAATTTCTAACCAGACTCTCAGCATTCCACAGTACCTGCTTGCTCTGCCTTTATGGCCTATTGTGACAAAACAAATTGTTCACATCCACCCATTCTTCCAGAATCAAGTCTTAATGTGTTTAGAGTAGATATCTCCCTAACTCACCTATGGGTTTCAGGCCTGGTTTAGCTCATCTGTCAAAATGGTTTAGTAGGGTGTGGCCACTGTGCATGCTATACCTTCTTGGACCCACAGGTAAGATAGCAGACCCACTAAAGGTGGCAAGTAGCCCTGAAAAAGGTTCAGCAAACCCTTACGCCAAAGGTGCTAGTTTTCCCTGACATCTGTATACCCCTAACTCCAGGTACAGCATTCTACCTATTCTGTCACAAAGCTGTCTCTAAAATATTATAATATATAATATACTAGCTACTATATTCTCTATGGAAAAACACTGTGTCCCATCTTATTAGTCAGTCAGTCATTAAACAGTTATTAAGCACATGTACCAAAAACTGCTAAATATAAGGGACACAAATGAAGGCAAAAGAGAGACCCTTCCCACAAGGAACTCTCAATTTAATTGCAGTCATCATTTCATTGGATCTTCACACACTGTGGAACGTGGCAGGTCAGATATTATCATCTCCATTTTACAGATAAGTATTCTAATGCTTAAGCATCTAGGTGATACAGTGGATACAGCACCAGGCCTGGAGTTGAGAAGACCTGAGTTCAAATCCAGGCTCATACACTAGTTATGTGACCCTGGGTAAGTCACTTAACTTTGTTTGCCTCAGTTTCTTCATATGTAAAATCTTTTGGATAAAGAAATGGTAAACCACTCCAATATCTTTGCCAAGAAAACCCCAAATAGGGCCACAAAGACTTGGATATGATTGAAACAACCCAACCACGACAACATTCTGAGGTTCAGAAAATTATGACATGGGTCCTATCATGAGTAAATGGTAGAACCAGTTCTTGACATTCATTCTGGGTGAAAAACTCTTTCCCTCACAAAGGTCAAAGTCCTGTGGAATGTTGCTTCATAAAAGCTATTGGATGAGGATAAAAAGGATGATGATAATGATGATGATGATAACAATGGTGAAAATAATAACATTGTCTACAAACACAATTAAATGATATTAAAATAGAAGACTTCAAGATATAACCACTAAAAGAGCCCTTATAGGAATTTATCATGTGGGCACAGACATAGTCACTTAGGGAAAGCTTCTTGAAATACTTAAACCTGAGAATAGCCTCCTCTCAATAACCAGGTAAACAAACAAAACAAAACAAAACAAAAAGCTCTGTTGATACCTACAAGCTGGTGAAGGACAAGCTTTCCTCAAAAGGGTCCCACAGAAACCAAGATGGCAGCTCTAAGCTAATCTACTGTGGGCTCCAGGCCAAGTTTACAAGGTCAAGGGAAGAGAGATGGGAGGCAGAAAAGATTATTCCTGGGGCAAAAAGGCAGTATTACTGGTAATAACTCTAATAAAGACATCAGCCTCTCACTCAGTCAAAGTTTTCTTGTAGACTGATGTGAAAAGCAGGAAAATTGAGAATTTCTAGAATATTGTTCTAGATTGAGCAATTGGATCATATTTTAAAATACATTGTTTTGGCATATATTTGGCACTGAAAGGGATCTCAGAAGCTATATCATTCAAACCTCCATTTTATAGATGAGGAAACTGAGACATAAAGATGAAAAAAGACTTGCCCAAGGTCACAGAGGTAATAATCTTAAGGGACAATATTGGAACCCAAGCCCTCTGATTCAAGAGCCAGCAATTTTTTTTTAAAAGCTTAACATGCTGTATTAACATATTCTCTATCAATTTCTAGAAAGTTAAAAAAATATAAATCAAGCTCCAGTTTGTAGGGTTTTCTGATTTCTAAAGTATAAACGCTCGCACTGAAAATGTAACAGTCTCTTAACAATCTTTGGCAATACAAGCTATCTCCAGCACACCCTTATCCTGTTATTATTTACATTTTAGTACAATGGATACAAAGAGTCAAATTCACTTTGGATAGAAAAGGTAGTGAGATTTTAACCAATAACAGCCAAGAAAATTTCTATGTGGTGCTTTGTGACTTTTTAATAAATGTTTATTAAATTGAATTGCATTCCTCCAGGCCTAGAGCAAATATAACCTAATACATAGCATATTCTCTCTTAAATCTCCACTGGATACTTCCCTGTAATTTCAGTCTTGAGACAAGTATACCTTGCTTCTACTAGTCCTTTCCAGATATTCTAACCTATACCTACTTTCTTTAGTTTTTCTTTTTAAAATTTTTAATATTTTGCATTTTAAAAATATTTTCAGTTCCAAATTCTCTCCCTTCCTCTACTCTCTCTTCTATTTATTGAGAAGGCAAGCAATACATCTATTACACATATGAAGTCATGGAAAACATTTTCATATTAGCCATGTTGAAAAAAAAAAACTATGTAAAACAATATGAATCAATCTGCCCTTAGAGTTCATCATTTCCTCTCTGGACGTTGATGACATTTTTTATCATGAGTGCTTTGGAATTGTCATTTATCCTTGTACTGATCAGAGTAGCTAAGTCTTTCAAAGTTGATTATCATTACAATATTGCTATTATTGTGTGTAATGTTCTCCTGGTTCAACTCAATTAACTTTATATAAGTCTTTCCAGGTTTTCTGAAATCATCTCCTTCATTATTTCTTACAACACAATATTATTCCATCACAATCATATACTACAACTTGTTCAGCCACTCCCCAAATTAATGGGCAGGCCCTCAGTTTCCAGTTCTTTGCCACCACAAAAAGAACTGCTATAAATATTTTATGGGTCCTTTTTAATTTTTTTTTGAGGGGCATACAGACCTACTTGTGATATTGCTAGGTCAAAGGCTATACAGAGTTTTAGAGCACTTTGGGTATAGTTCCAAATTGTTCTCCAGAATAGTTGGACCAGTTCACAACTCCATGGTACATTGATATATTGATTTTTCCACATTCCCTCATGTGGGGATTTTCCTTGGTCATTTTGGTCATTCACCTTGGTCATTTTCCTTTTCTGTCATGTGAACTGTTATGATATACATGATGCAGCACCTCAGAATTGTTTTCATTTTCATTTTTCTAATCATTAGTGATTTAACACATTTTTATCACATGACTATAGATAGCTTTGATTTCATCTTTTGAAAACTCTCTGTTCATATCCTTTGACCATTTGCCAATTGAGGAATGGCTCTTATTTTTATAAATTTGGCTCAGTTCCCTATATATTTGAAAAAAGTATATTTTATCAGATAAGCTGCTATAGTGTTTTCAAAATTCCCTGCTTTCCTTCTAGCTTTGGCTGCATTGGTTTTGTTTGTCAGACAATTTTTTTAATTTAATGCTATAAAAATTATCCATTTTATTTGCTGTGATTCCATCTATCCACCTCTATTGTTTGGTTATGAAGTATTCTCTTAGTCATATATCTGAAAGGTGATTTTCTTCCACGCTCCCCAGATTTATGATTTCACCCTTCATGTCTAAATCATGTACCCATTTTGATCTCATCTTTCTATACAGTGTTGGTCTGTGGCAATTTCTTCCACACTGTTTTACAGTTTTCCCAACAGTTTCTGTTGAATAGTGGGATCTTGTCCTAACAGTTTGGATCTTTGGACTTATTAAACACTAGGTTACCATGGTCACATATTTCTGTATATCATGTCCCTAATCCATTCCATTGATTATTCACTCAATTTCTGGGGTTTGTTGGTAACATAAAAAAATGCTGATTATAAGGATTTATTTTATACCTGAAACCTTGCTGAAATTGTTCATTGTTTCAACTAGTTCTTTTTTTGTTGATTCTCTAAAATTCTCTAAATGTATCACCATATTGTCTGCAAAGAGTAATAGTTTTGTTTCCTCATTGTTTGTTCTTAATCTTTTAATTTTTTTTCTTGTCTTATTGCTAGAATTAACTTTTCTAATAAAATATTGAGTAATGATGGTGATAATGGACATTCTTGCTTCACTCTTGATCTTATTAAGAAGGCTTCTAGTTTATTTCAAGTAGTGCATACTCTTGGTTTTAAATGGATACTACTCATTATTTTAAGGAAAGGTCTATTTATTCTTATGCTTTCAAGTGCTTTTAACAGAAATGGGTGTTGTATTTTGTCAAACATTTTTTTCTGCATCCATTGATAAAATCATATAAGTTTTGCTAATAGATTTCCTAATATAGAACTAGGCCTGCATTCCTGGTTTAACTCCAACCTGGTGACAGTATATGAGTTTTCTCATCTTCTTGCCAGTATTTTATTTAAAAATATTGCATCAATATTTATTAGGAAAATTGGTCTACTGTTTTCTTTCTTTGTTTTTGGTCTCTGTAGTTTAAGTATGAAAACTTTATTTGTGTGATAGAAGTAATTTGATAGGACTCTTATCCTTTTCAAACAGTTTGTGTAGTATTGAAGTTAATTGTCCTTTAAGTGTTTGGTGAAATTCCCTTGTAAATTCATCTGGTCTTGGTTTTTGTTTTTGTTTTTTTCCTTAGGGAGCTTATTTATGGCTTTCTTTTTTTAAAAGATAGGATTATTAAAGTAATCTATATCATCTTCTGTTAACCTGGGAAATGTGTATTTTTGCAAATATTCATTAATTTCTTTTATGTTGTGAATTTCACTGGCATATAATTGGACAAAATAGCTCATAATAATTTCTTTAATTTCATCTTCATTGCTTATGTATTCACTCTTTCCATTTTTGATGCTGATAATATGGTTTTCTTTTTTAAAAACCAAATTAACCAATCATTTATTTATTTTATTAAGTTTTTCTCATAAAATCAGCTTCTTTTATTCATTAGTTCAATTTTTCTTTAACTTTTAATTTTATTAAACTCTCCTTTGATTTTTCAAGATTTCTATTCTAGTATTTAATTGGGTATTTTTATTTTGTTCTTTTCGTAGTTTTTTTGTGTTGTGTCTGATTCATTGATTTGATCTTTATATTTTTTAAATTGATGTAAGTCTATAGAGATAAATTTTTTCCTAAGTGCTGCTTTGGCTGCATCCCACAAGTTTCAGTGTTTTTTCTCATCACTGTCATTATCTTTAATGAAACTATTGATTTTTTTTCCTATGCTTTGTTCTTTGACCTACTCATTCTTTGATATTAGATTATTTGGTTTCAATTAATTTTTAATCTATACTTAAAAGGCCCTTTATTGAATATCATTATTCTGGTCTGAAAGGGGTACTTTTAATATTTCTGCTTTTCTGCATTTGTGTGTAAAATTTTTATGCCCTGAAACAGTCTATTTTTATTAATGTACCATTTACAACTGAGAAAAAGTGTATTATTTTTCTATTCACATTCAATATTTTCTAGACATCCATTATATCTAACTTTTCTAAAATTCTATTCATCTCTCTAAGTTCTTATCTATTTTATGGTTAGATTTATCTAAATCTGAGAGGGGGTAATTCGTGGTCCCTCACTAATTTAGTTTTACTGTTTATTTTCTCCTACAATCCTATTAAGTTTTTCTTCAAGAATTTGGATGCTGTGCTATTTTGTACATGCATGTTTAGTATTGACATTGCTTCATTGTCTATGATACCTTTTAGCAAGATGTAATTTTCTTACTTATCTCTTTTAATTAGGTTTGTTTTTGTTTTGTCTGAGATCATGATTACTATCCCTGCTTTTTTTACCCCAGGAAAAACATAATAGATTCTGCTCTAGCCTTTATTTTAACTCTCTCTGTGTTTTAAGTATGTCTCTTGTAAACAACATATTGTTGAACTCTGATTTCTAATCTGCTATTAATGTCTATTCTGTATCTACTTGTTCTGCTGCCTACTTCTGCTTTTGGGGTGTTTGTCCCATTAACACTCACAACTATGTTTGCTAACTGTGTACTTCCTTCCATCTTATTCTCTTCCATTTATTCTTCTCTTTTTTACCCTATCCCCTCCTGAAAGGAAATTCTTGTTGAACATATGTCCAATCTACATTTTTATTTGAGTTTTGATTATAGGTGCCTTCAAGTCATTGTTTTCTGAGTTTGTGTTTTGAGCTTCTGTGTCACCACAGTAGCTTTTTTTTTTTAATGTTGAGTTATTTGGGGGGTGTTTGCTGATTTCTTTCAATATTTTTTTTTTACTTTGGACTTTATATTAGAGTTTGGCTCTGCCTACCTTGGGGAGGAGAGAGGTTTGATTATTCCAAACTTCAGGCTTTTATGCCAGTCTGTTTGCACAGCTAGTTCTGGGCACCTGTGATTTTTCAGTCCTTCCAAGGTGTTATGATCCTGAGAGAGGTGTGGTTACTGCTGTCCTGGACAATGCTCTGCTCCTTACCTAGTCAGAATCCATGCTCCTTTATGACCACAACTCCTCTCCAAACTGAAATTGTGACCAGTACCCAGGTAGGGGCCCCTTCTCCCTTGAATCTGCAAGCATTTCTCACCACCCTTGAACTACAAACCAGAAATGGGTAATGGGCAATGGAGTTGCCAAATGGCACCCTCCTGTGCCCAGTACCCACACAGGGGTCCTCAGTATTCTCTTTCTGACCAGATATTCAATCCCTTTATTGTGTCTGTGCAGTGAGCACTGAGTCCATCTGTTACTACCTTCAAGGCCCATAGCTGGTGTTGCTTCTGCTTTGCTGCACCCCCAGCCATTCCCCATCCTAGTATCCAACAACCTATCTTTTTGACCTCCAAAGTCATCCTGGGTTGGAAAAAAAATGACTCACTCTGGCTTTTTGTTGGTTGTGCCACTTAAAATTTGACTTGACCCTTTTTAAAAAAGAATTGTTTAAAAGGGAATGTAGAGAGAGCTTCAAAAATAATGCTCCCTTTACTCCACCATCTTGATTGTACTTCCTCTCCATCACTCTTTAAAAAAATCATTATTTTCTTTGCATCATCATAATTTCTCTACTTATCCTTTTTTCTTCCCACTCTAAAAGAGTCCACCCATAAAACAAATTATTTCAAAGGGGGGAAAAAGAGAGGGAGAATGAGCAAAACTGATCAGAATATATCTTTGAAAAATCACATCCATGAACCTCTCACCTCTCACCTCTCACCTCTACAAAGACTCTTTTTTTGAGTCATAAACTAGCATTCTTTCCATTGTACCAGAGAGGGAGAGATATAACCAGGCAAGACTGCTTCAAGTAGGAATGGGGGGGGAGGGAGGCAAAGGAAAATGTCAATTGATTCTAGGTAGCTCGGCCTGCCTGTGTATCTGTGTTCTCTGCTATTTCCGTCCTTGGGGAAGTGAAGTGTGCCTGGCCATGCTTCAATTTGCTTAAGGTCTTCATGGCACAAACAAACAAATAAATCTTCCCTTGCCCAGGGGAAAAGGCTCCTTTATTTTCTTTTTGAAGTTTCTAAGCATTAGTCCTAAGAGCAGATATCAAGTATCCATAACAGCCAAGATACATGAAAAATAGACAAGATTGCTCTTTTTTAAATATTGGTATAAATGCCTGCCAGGCATTATGCTTGTATGGAGGCACCAGTCTTTGGTATCCTGTTCCTTTGACCATTCTTGGCTCATGGATCATGAATAAGCAGACTAAAAAGCTCAGAACCCCAGAGGATTCTAAAATACACTCAAAATTATCATCAACTTTGATTAATTTAATTCAGCAACTATGCATTGGATTTACTGCAAACCCCTGTATTGGAGGAGACAAAATATAAACATCAGATGTGGACCTGCCATCACAGAGCTCTCAGTCTAACAGAAGGAGGTTCCATTTACAAATAACAACACTTAGGCACTCCCAAGAATCTCCTCACATGGGAACTCCTTCCTCCAGTACAGAATATAACCCCTCCAATACTTCCCATTACGTAGGATTCCCACCCACCCCCCCATTCTTCCATAAATCTTCTGTAAAGCACCTCTTCAATGAGATAGAGACTTCCCTCTGGTTCTATAAATATTCTGTAGCTAACAGTATAGTGCTCAGAATTCTCAAGAATCTCCAGTAGCTCCTTTATTACTAGGATAATATGCAAGCACATCAGCTTGCCTTTTAAAGTCTTTTACAGTATGCCCCCAGAGTACCATTTCAGGATTTCTATACTTTGCTTCTCTTCATGAACTTTAGGTTCCAGCCAAAGTGACCTCTTCTTTATTCCCTGAACTTGGCCTTTTATCTCCTACCTCCATGACTTTGCATAAGCTGTCCCCATACCTGAAATGTATTGATTCATCATTTCTGCTTCCCATACCATGTCCTAGAGAAAGCCTTTCATGATCCTCTTAGTTTTTATTACTTTCTCTGTCTCTGTCTCCCTGTCCCTTTGTACCTCTTTCTTCAGATCTGTCTCTGACTCTGTAGCTCTCTCCAGCAGCTTGCAAATTCCTGGGGTGGAGTGGAAGAAAAGGTCAGGAAAGGTGGGGCTCAGAACCATGATTTTATTAGTTCATGGAACTTCTGATGAGGAAACACCTTCTGCCAATGCAGATGAACAACTCCTCTGTACTTTATAGTTATAGAGAGTTTCCTGGGAGAGAGAGAGAGAGAGGTAAAGTGATTTGCCCAGGGTTACACAAACAATATGAAATAGAAGTGGCATTTAAACTCAGGTTTCCCAAACTCTGAGGCCATATTCATATCCATAAACTTGTAACTTCCATAAAATAAGCATTTAATAAATAAATGTGTGTTGAATCAGATTGAATCTATTACCACCACCACCATACATATACACATACATATTTCCTGTATGACCAGTTCACTTCATATTCTGGTGATGCATACCCTTTACAATACCCATAGTGATGTCCAAGTAACACACAAAAATACATGTTGATTGAAATAGAGTAAAGTGAAAGCCATGCAATGTGACTTTCAAGGGGAATTTCTTTCCTGGTTGGAGAAATCTAAGAAGGCTTCCTGTGGAAAAAATGAAGGAAGAAAGGAAGAAAGGGAGGGAGGGAGGATAAGCAAAATTTGAGGAATAGTTAGTTGTCCAATTTTGCATAAATATAGGATGTTTGAAGCGAAGTGGTAGAAGTCTAGAAAGGTATATTGGGGCAAGATTATGTAGAAAGCCTTAAATGCCGGGCTAAAAGTTTGAATTTTAACAATAGCAACAACCATGCACATTTATTGAGCACTTATTATCCTGCTCTAAAGGCAACAACAAGTTATAGGATCATGGAATAAGATCTTACTATTAGAATACTTTACAGGCCAGTACCTGACATGCTCATGAATCCAAGGTTCCATCTCCATCT
>CM053587.1:285911388-285931321 GCA_028646515.1 Pseudochirops corinnae
AAAAAGAATTTACTATTAATATATTATTTAAATGACTCTGTCCTAGGATTATGATTGGCGAAAAATAAGGCACAAAAGGAGACATAGAGACTTGAAAATATTCTCAGGAGTGTTACAAAATTGCAAAAAATAAAACAAAACAAAAACAGGCTGTGTCCCAAGAAAGAGACATGAGAGGAAACTCCTTCATTCCTTTCTATCCTATGGGCCACACAAATGTGGTACTTCATATAATTAGTAAGGAATTTTTGTTTGTTTTTTTGATGTAATGATTCACATTGCTGAATTTTTTTCTCTTCTTATAAGGGATAGCTCCAGGGAGTGCAAGAGGGTATACAGGAAAAACTGAGTAACATAAAAATAAAAGATAAATTAAATCTGCTTTAAAAAGACAAAGATAGGACATTCTAGCTAGAAGAAAAAATAACTAAACCTCATGGACAATTTGAGAGAAACATAAGATATTAGATAATTTAGTGCCAAGTCTGTTAATGTAAACAGTAAGCATTTTAAGTGTTCAGAAAAGGTAGCTCATGCAGTGGGAATATTCAAGTAAAGCTTCCTAGAGGAGACTGGATTGAATGGCTCCTTAAAAAAAGAGGGGAACTAGAGAACTAAACAAGTCTAATTTTCTCTCTAGAGCAGTATTGTCAAACTCAAATAGAAACAGGAACCACTTAATCATACATAAGGATCCCTAGAGTCCCATATTGAGTTGGAAAACCACATATCAACATCATTTAAGTTCTATTGCATTTTTATTTATTTTGTCAATTATTTCACAATTACATTTTAACCTGGTTCCAGTCATAGTAAAGAATGTTGCAGGTCACATTACAGTCAAAGTCAGTATTTGACACCTCTGTTGGAGAGAGTGGAACAGTAGTGTTTCTATTTCTATTTCAATTAATGTAATTATAGAAGACTTAGATGCCTCTATTAAATCAATAAAAATGAATAAACTACCAGCAAACAAGTCATTAGTCAATTTGAAAGGATCAAGGTACTTTGATTATGGGATGCAGAAAGATGATGACAGGAGACATTTTATGATTGGCTGAAAGTTCTAGTCACACTCTGTGGGCTACATAGTAAACTGCACCTAGTTCAGAGATGATCAGTCCAACAGGAAAGCTTCAGTGATCTGTCAAGTTTCAGGAGCTTTCAGACTTGAGAGCACCAGGAAGAGATAAACCTTTCTGCCCATGCCAGATATCAAAAGGTAGAAGGGGGACTAGAAGGGGGACTAAGCCCAGAGAGAGTGTTATACTACCCTACCTACAACCATGTCATCAGACACTGGACCAAAATTAAAAAAAAAAAAACCTCATCCAGTCAGTAACAGAAAGAGAGGAATGCATATTGAGAACATACACAAAACAAATATGAATGCAGAAAGACCCTGAAAAATGAGGCAATTACAAAACTGTGGCCTTTCAGCACAAGAAGAAAGGACTTCCGATAGTCAGCAGTTCTGAGTTTACTTTTTGGCCTGATATGTTTTTCACATGTGTACCTCATTATCATTGAACTTTATTGCTGCTGTTGTTCATTCATTTCTGTCATGTCCATCTCTTCATGACCCCATTTGGGGCTCTCTTCACAAAGATACTGGAGTGGTTTGCCATTTCTTTCTCCAGCTTATTTTACAGATAAGGAAACTGAGGCAAACATGGTTAAATTACTTGCCTAGGTCACACAGCTAGTAAGTTTCAGGCCAATTTTGAACTCATGAACATGAGTCTTCCTGATTCCAAGACAAATGTTCTATCCACTGTACCACCTAACTATACTATCTAGTTGCTTTTCATTGTCCTTTTTTTTTTTTGAGGAGGAGACAATTGGGGTTCAGACGTTTGCCCAGAATCACACAGCTAGTAAATGTCTGAGGTCACATTTTACACAGTTCCTCATGATTCCAGGGCTGGTGCTCTAGCCACTGTGCCCCCTAGCTGCCCCTCTCTCATTGGACTTTAACTCCATGTCTGTGTAAACCACTTGCCCCATGGATCCTGTGTATATTTTTGTGAAAATATACCTCAGATTTTGGGGAGGATTATTTTTGTACTCATTGTCCCTGCTATATATCGTTAGTTAATATGCTTTCTAAAAAGCAAGCAACTATTGATAATAAATTGGGATGACATTGGTGGGGGCTCATGAACAACAGTATTCAAAGTCACAGTCCCTCTAGATTATTCATAGAATCCAAGAAGAGAAGTAGTTAACCATCTTCAGATTGGTTTAGTGGGAGGTTGGGAACCTATAGGAATATAGATCATAAAAAATTGAAGCTAAAAGGTACATTAGAACACAGAACATGTACAATCTGATGTAGAAGGGAATAGAGAAAGTAAATATTAGAATTGAGAGGGACATTAGAACATAAAATGTTTAATCTGGTAATAACCTTAGAAGATAGAAATGTTAGAATGTAGAGTGCCATGCTTGAGAGGAAATTTAAAACATAAAATGTCAGTAGTTATAAGGGATTTTAGAACATAGACTTAGAATGTTAGATCTGGAAAGGACTTTAGAACATAGAATGTGATATCAGGAAGAGGGAAAAGGGGGGCAGAAGAGAAAGAACATGTATTTACCACCTACTATGTGTCAGGCATTGTACTAAATGTTTTATAAGTATTATCTGAAGAACCCAGAATTTTAGAGCAGAAAGGGATCTGTAGGCCCCAAGGAGGGGTATTTGGGGGAGATGATTGGGGAAGATGTATTCTATGGCTATTGAATCACAGTAGTGTTTGCCGCTGGCTCATTTGCGTAGTTAACAGCTAAAGAGGATGTAAAAGTGACTTATGAGCTGAAATCAGGTGTGCAGGCATAAAAGCCACAGTGTCCATGATGGATGTGACTGGGTAAATAGCTTTTATAATTGGTATGTTTTTTATTAAATTTTAAAGGCTGGGTATTTATGTGAAAAGGAATCGTGGGCATGTTGAGACTGGCGGGTCGCTGTCTAATGAGCCCGCCTTACGGTGCCTCCTGGCAAATGTCCAGGACAATAAACTGCTTTTCAAGGAGCTCCTTCCTTCTGGGGCCTCTAGTTCCCTGGGGAGGGGGAAAGCCAGAGGATGGGAAAAGAAAAACTGACAATGTAATCGGCTCCGCTCCAAAAGTTTCCCATAAATTAGTATCTCTTCCTCCTTGTGATATGGTAGAAAATACTGAAGTGGGAGTCAGGAGACTTGGACTCTAGACTTAGTTCTACCACACATTGCCAGTTTGACTTTGGACAAACCCTTTCCCCTCTCTAGCCTCAGTTTCCTTTTCTGAAATTCCAATCAATTCTACAAGGAACTGAGCTAGGCACATGGGGTTCAAAGACAAATGAAAAATTGCCCTCAGAGAGCCTATATGTTCCTCTAAAATAAAGGAATTGGACTACTTGGCTTTCAAATCTCTTTCAGTCCTGGAATTCCATAGTCAATGTTCCAAGGTCATTTTCATCTCTAAAATTGTTACTGTGCTGACAGAGACAGACAGATAGAAAGAAAGACTGAGAATTCTCTGGAGGAAATTTCCAAAAGTCTCTAGTACAGAAAGATGGAAATTAGAACATGTTGGGTCCTCACCATGTTGGTTTGTTCCTAGAATCTTTCTCTCCCCACAAAGTATTTCCACTGAAGAGAGCTTAAATCCTGAGTGTCCTCTTTTGAAGGTAGAAGCTAAAAGAAAAAGCATTTCTCTCCCAAACTATCACCAACTTTACCTTCTCTAGGGCATGAAAAATAAAGTAATTATTCTTTCCACCAATGAGAAGAGTTTTAAGTAAATGATTAGACTTGAACCCAAAGTAATTTTGTAAGTATTATTCTCTATATTCTTAGTAAATAGCTTATCTGAAAGTCAATAGAGTTCTACTGGTTGATCAATAAAGTTCTTTTAGAATGGAGGGGACACAAGATGGGGGCTTATGAGAAATAGAACTAGAAGCCACAATCTCGTGGTGATCCTTAAAATTTTGAGAGTAGTCAGCCATATTCTGGGGACAAAAGCTGTCCAGGTGAGTAGAGTTGGCAAGATAAACCAAGAAAGGGAGCTAAAACATGATAATTTCTCTATCCAAAGGTACTAAAGACCTCTTAATTACCTAATCTGACGACCCTTTCTCAGTCCTGATCCTTCTTAACCTTTCAAGCAATTGACACCATAACCCTCTCTTTCCATATTCTTCTCTGGAATTTTGTAACACTAATATCACTTAGTATTCCTCTTATCTGTATGACCTTTCCTCAGTCTTCTTTGCTGCATTTTCATAAGTGTTTCCCCCACTGTCTGTGAGTGTCTCTCAAGGCTCTCTCCTAGACTCTCCTCTCTTTTCTCACTGAATGTTCTCATTTCGTGATTTCATTACTGCTGGTAGGTGGCATGATGGATAGAACGCTAGGTCTGGAGTCAGGGATACAAGTTTAAATCTAGTCACAGATATTACTTGTGTCACCCTAAGCAAGTCACTTAACCTTTGTCTGCCTCAGTTTCTTCCTCCCTTCAAGAAGATTTAAGACAACAATAGCACCCTTTCTCCTAGAGTTGTTATGAGATAAAATGAGATAATATTTGTAAAGCATGACTAGGATAAAAATCATTACCTTCTCTCACACCCCCAAGCCTACTTTCCTTTTGAATTCTCCCATTAAATTAAGTCAGATTTGCACCTTTTGTCTTCCTCAAATTCTCATTCTCATTTACCCCCTAAATAATCAATCATGCATTGTTATTTCTAAATCCCCATCATCTCTCAAATACAGTCCCATTTCTCCACTCACATGGCACCACCCTCATTCAATATCTTTCTGTATTTGCCTCCTTAATGGTCTGCTTGCTTTTTGCCACTGCATCTTCCATATAGCTACAATATCTGCCCATATTGATACCCTGCTCAATAACTTCCAATATTCCTTATTTTGTCTGAGATCAAATATAAAATCCCCTATTCAGCATTTAAATCTCTTTACAAAATGGGACTTTCCCATCTTTCTTATCTAATTTTTTTTTTTAAATAAATCGCTCCCTTCCGCATACTCTCTTGTTCCCTATATTGGTCTTTTTACTGTTCTTCATAAATAAGGCTCCATTTCTGATTTCTGTAATTATAGTTAGCATTTATATAAAGCCTAGTATGTATCAGACAGCATACTAAGCTATATTATATTATCTGAGACACAAAACAATCCTGGGATGTGGGTGCTATTATTATCTTCATTTCACAAATTAGGAAACTGAGGCAGACAACAGTGGAGTAACTTGCCAAGAGTCACATGGATAGTAAATGTCTGAATCTGAATTTGAATTCAGGTCTTCCTGACTACAGGCAATGTGCTACTTCATTGCTATGAATCACTGTATTGGCTGTCCTCCATGCTTGGAATTCTTCCTCTCCTCCTCTTAAAATTCTGAACTTCCTTCACATTTCAGCTTGAGTACCACCTTCTGTTGAAGGTGTTTTCCAATCCCACACCTTCTAGTTCCAACCCATCTAAAATTCCCTTGTATCTCCTTTGTATGTATCTCCAAATACCTACACTGTGAACATTCTGGCCTTACTTCTCCCACCATGAGGCAGGCTGTGTCTTCCCTTGAGGTTCTAAGGGTACTCCCTGAAGGATTAAGGTATCTTTAAATGCTCTTGGCTTGACTCCTTCCTTCAGAATTTATTCCCATCACTGCCAGATGTCAAATACTACCACTTCAGTTCCATTTAGACAATTAAAATCAATTAGCTTTTACAAAGGGATCTTTGCTTTGAAGATATAGAAAGAACAGAAGTACAAGTATTCCCCACACACACACTTCAGGGGGACATACGCTCTCCTCCACTATCACCTTGATCTTTGGGGATGGTAGGCTACTATTTAATGCACTTTCTATGCAGTTTTTTTTTTTTATCTCGGGACCCCTTTGTACTTTTCAAAATTATTAAGGATTTATTTATGTGGATTATTATTACATTATTATTATAATTATTATAACATTTTACATGTTAGAAATTAAAACTGAGCATTTTCAAAATATTTATTAATTAAAATAATGACAATCAACCTATTACATGTCGATAACACTTTAATGAAAAATAACTATATTATTCAAGATGAAAATGAATTAGTGAGAAGAGTACCATTGTTTTACATATTTTTGTGTGTTTCTTTACTGTTTAACTTAATAGAAGACAGCTCAATTCTCAGATCTGCTTCTCTATGACATCTCTTGTGTTATTATTTTTGTTGAAATATACGTAGTTGGATCTATGTGGATTTGTAGTTGGCAAAGGGATGAGCATTTTAATAGGGAAATAATATCATACTATTATTATAAAGATCATTTTGATGTCACCTAACCCATGAAAGGATCTCAAGGCTCCCCAGGGATCCTTGGACCATGTTTCTAGAACTCACCAAGTTCATATCCAAATACCACAGTGATGCTGTCTGAGCTCTTGTCTCAACTTCTATTGTTCTGGGTCTGTTCCCCTCAAAGCTGGATTGTCTGACTGTAAAACCCAGCATGATATGACTTCCCTGAACTTTTGGAACTCACCAAGTTGCATCCTCCATCAATAGCCATAATTTCAAGTGAAAAGATAAATGCTGAGTGAAGAAATTGATGCCTATAGTCACAGGCCACATGTTGACTTTAGATGGGGCAAACCAGAAGCTTCTCCTCTCACAGTATTGTCTCTCTTCTCTCACTGGCTTACCGACAGTAGGAAGAAGTCACCCAAAGAAAAGGGCAGAGGCTCAGATAAGCAGCCTTTAAATGCACCCCAGTTCCATCTTCATCATTTGGTAAGCAGAAAAAAAACAGAGAATGTCTACATGTGCTCCAATGTCTCTCCAAGGCATTTCTGTTATAGTCATCACAACTAGAAAACTATAGGTTCCCCAATATCTTCCACATCAGGAACTGAATCAACCAAACACTCTGCACATGCCCATAAGGACAAGGTTTATTGACTGATACCTCATTTTACCTACGATAGATAGATAGATAGATAGATAGATAGATAGATAGATAGATGGATGGATTGATAGATAGATGGATGGATAGACAGACAGAGATACAGATATAAACCTACAGATAACTATATAGAAATATAGCTCTAGATATAGATAGATATACATACTTGTATATATATATATATATATATATATATATATATATATATACCTATACACATATGTGTATATATGTGCGTATATATGAATATATACACATATATGTGCATATGTGTGTATATGTTGTATACATACATATGCGTATATGTGTGTGTCATCAATTGGAATGTAAGTTCTTTGAAGGTAGGAACCATTTTGGTTTTTTCTTTATATCCCTCTGAGTTTAGCAAAGTGCTTGGTCCATAGTAAGCATTTAATAGATGCTTGTTGCCTACATGCTGGATTAATTGGAGGTTAAAAAATGTGAAATGAGATGTGAAGTGGTAGTAGGTGTGTAGAGAGTACAATCAAAAAGTCTTTCTGGAGGAGCTGGCATTTCAGTTATATGTTAAACAATGGATAGTTTAATAGACAAAAATTGGAGTAATAGGAATAGAGTAATAGGAAACAGCCTCAGCAAAGGCAAAGAAGTTTGAGTGTAGGGTGTGTGTGTGTGTGTGTGTGTGTGTGTGCGTGTTGAGTAAGGGGAGTATCAAAGCATATTGAAAAGGTCCTTATTTGTAAAATGGAACATTTTAAGAAATAATATTTTATTCTGGTCTAAAAAGCCCTTTCCATCAGACTCTTAAAAATGTAGGTGATAGGTCAGGAATAATAAGGCCTTAAATAAAAAAACAGATTAAGAGTGGAAATGAAAATTTTAACAAAGAGAACATCATGTTTTCTTCCAGTTCTTGCCTTCTCAACCCTTACATAATTAGCCTAAGACCCAGCTAAAGGAAATGTCTTCTATTCCATTGAAAAGGAAGCAGCCTCTTCTATTATTCAAAAGAGATTTCCAATTATTGCATTCTGGAAAGAGTCCCATTGATTCCCTGTAGGGAGTGGTCCAAGAAGGAATGGAATGGTCACTCAGCTATTCTGGAATATTAGCCCAAACTGGATTTTTAAATATTATGATTCTTTCTTCTTCAAGATGACTATTAATGTTATCTAAAGTTGTCTTGGTTAGAGGGACATGTTGGAAGGCATGGGGAAACTATGTCAATTTGGACATCACTCTGTCTTTCTAATCCAGAGGTCACTTAACCTCTCTGGGTCTCAATTTCTTAAGGTGTAATAAAATGAAAAGGGTACACAGATGGTCTTTGAGGTCCCTTCTAAATCTGATCATATTTCCATTTTCGCTCTGATTCCTGGTAATAGTCTGCAGAGAAGAAACCATCTTTTTTTTTTTTTTTTTTTTTTTTTTTTACCTTAAGCAGTCTATTCTACTTTGGGATAGCTCTATTTGTTAGGAAGTTTTGTGATTTGGTTTGGTTTTCCTTCTACAAAGCCTAGATTTACTTCTGTGCAACTCTCACCTATTATTTATAGTTCTGTCCTCTGGTTCTACTCAGAATAAGTCTCTCATAAGTGGCCACATGACAGCCCTTCAAATCCTTGAAAATAGCTTTCATATCTTACTTAAATCTTCTCTTTTCCATGCTAAACATCCCTGGTTCATCTCCTTGTGTGATATGATCAGGATGTCCTGTTCCATCCTGGTTCCCATCGTCTGGAAGATCTGCAGTTTATCAAAGTCCTTCCTAAAATGTTGTGACCAGAATTGAACGTAACGTTCTTGATATGGTCTGACCAGGAAACAGAAGACCAGAACCCACTGAATATTAGAAGATTTCCTCTCCTAATAAAGTTTACAATTGAGACAGTTAGGTGGCACAGTGAATAGAGCACTGGCCCAGAAGTCAGGAGGACTTGAGTTCAAGTCTGGCCTCAGATCCTTGACACACTTACTAGCTGTATGACCGTGGGCAAGTCACTTAACTCCAATTGCCTTCCCCTGTCAAAAAATAAAGTTTACAATTGCATTAGTTTTCTTGTCTCAACTTAACATGTCCAAAACAGAATCCATTCTCTTTTTCCTTAAAGTCATTCGTATTCTGAACTTCTCTATTACTGTTAAGTGCATCCTTATCTTTCCTCCCTCCTAGACTTCCAACCTTATTGTCCTCCTTGACTCATGACTCATGAGATATATCAGTTTCCAATCTTGTTTCAATCTCCACATTATCTCTCACATATGTCCCCTTCCCCACTCACACAGCTCTCTCATCACACCTTTCCTATTGCAGTAACTTCCTATTTCAACTCCCATCCTCTATTCTCTTTGCATGCCAATCTCTCTTGCATGCAGACAGCAAGTTATTTCCTCATGGTGCAGATATAGCCATGTGATACTCCCCACCTCCACTAAATAAATTTCTGTGGCTTCAGATTATCACTAGAATAAATATAACTTTCTATGTTTTTAAAAGTTTTTCACAATCTGACCTTCGCCCTTCTAGTCTTTCTTTATATTACTCCATATCCCATACTCTAAATTACAAACTGACTGTCTTGATGATTCTCACATACTATATCTTCTATCTTTATACTTTTGAACGGGTTTTTCCCCATGCCTGGAAGGGAAAGGGAATAAGCATTTACATAATACCTACTGTGTGCCAAACACTCTACAAATTTTTTCTCGATTAAGTGCTATTGTTAGCCTCATTTTACAATTGAGGATCCTGAGGCAAAGAGAAGTCAGGTGACTTGTCCAGGATCACCCAGTGAGAAAGTGTATGAGGGAAGATTTGAATTCAGATCCTCCTGATTCCAAGTCCAGTGCTCTATCCACAGAATGTCTGTTGGAATGTACTCCCTTCTCACCTCCATCTCTTAGAATTCCTCTTTTCTTTCAAGACTCAGCTTAAGAGCTACCTTCTAAATGAAGCGTTTCTTGGTGTCTTCTCACTACTCTTGCATTCCTTCCCCAAACTGATGCTGCTGCTGCTGCTGCTGCTGCTGTCGATGCCGTTGTTCTTGTAGTTGTCCAGTCTTTTCAGTTGTGTCTGATTCTTTGTGATCCCATTTGGGTTTTCTTGGCAAAGTTATTAGAGGGGTTTGCCATTTCCTTCTCCAGCTCATTTTACAGATGAGGAAACTGAGGCAAACAGGGCTAAGTGATTTGCCCAGGGCCACTCAGCTAGTAAGAGTCTGAGGTCAGGTCTGAACTCAGAAAAAATTAACCTTAACCCAAGAAGGTCTACATCAGGGGCAAAGAACCTGTGGCCTTCTAAGTCCTCAAGTGTGGGCCCTTTGACTGAATTCAAACTTCACAGAATAAATTCCCTTAATAAAAGGATTTATATTCTAAAACTTAGAGTCAATCAAAAGGCTGCAAGGTCTAGAAGGTCACAGGCAGCCTAGAAGCCAAAGGTTCCCCACCCCCTGGTCTAGGTTCAAATTCTACCTCTAATGTGTGACCATGGGCAAATAAACTACTTAACCTATCCAAGCATTAGTTTTTTTCTTTTGTGAAATAAGGAGGTTGGACTAAATGATCACAGCAATCCCTTCCAGCCCTAGGTCTATGACCCTATGAAGGGGAGGGAATAAGTATTTACATAATGCCTATTATGTGATAGGCACCGTGCTAAATGTGTTGCAAATATTACCTCTTTTGATCCTCTGAATAACCCTGAAAATAGGTGCTGTTAGTATTCCCACTTTACATTTGAGGAAACAGAGACAGAGGTTAACAGAGTTAGCTTATTTTAGTTTTCAACATTCATTTCCACAAGATTTCTAGTTACAAACTTTCTCCCTGTCTTTCCCCTACCCCCACCCCAAAATAGCAAGCCTATTGATACGTTAGGAGTTAATCCTTTCCTTCCAGACCCTCAACTTATCCTGACTTTCCCTGGATCACACAGCTGTTAAGTGTCTGAGGCCAGATTTGAACTCATCTTCCCCATTCCAAGCCCATTTCTCTATCCACTATTCCACCTAGCTGCCTATGATTTGCACTCTGTCATCTACTAGCTGATGCTGAGATGCCTTCTATGGTTTATTGGTTGTTCCAAAGCTATGAGTTCTACCTTTGCTCACAAGGCAAAGGCTTCCCCAAGTCTCAGAGCCATATATCCTCCTCACTAGTCATTAGCATAGCAACGGGAACAGGATACTCAATTTTTTATTTATCATTAGAGTTGGAAGGGAACTTTGAGATCACTTTTTGGTCTCTTCATTTTTATAGGGTTACAGACCCAAAGAGCAGAACGGACCTGCTCCAAGTCATCAGGCATGTTAGAAGAGTTGAGAAGCTAGACCTCTACCTCCCTGTTCAGTATTCTATCCACTATACAGTGACTTGATTCATCACCCCAATTGTTGACTAACAGTTATGTAAAATAAAATTTTGTTGAATATCAAACTTGAGAGGGACTTCTCCTCCAGGATGAATTATTCTGATTTTTGAGGACAGAGGAACCTTGGCTGCCCCCATATGTGTTTCCATGCTTTTCCTTTGGTTACAAGAGGATCCACTGAGATCTCTAGTCAGCCTGAGGATGGCAAAAATCTATAGAAGGTTCTCCACAAGCCAGTTAGCAACATTGGGAAACTTCTGTATTAGTTTATAGGGATGTTAGGATTGGAGGCAAGTCAATTTTCCTTCCAGACCCTCAACTTATCATCTATCCAATGGGAATAATGCTATTTATCATTGAGGATGGTTGTGAGGCTCAAATGGGATAAACACACTGCCATTTGTGAAGGACTATATAAAGGCCAGTTGCTATCAGTGATATTATTTCTCACTCTTTTACTTTTGATTTTTGGTGGAGTTCAGAAAGAAATGATCCTGGGAAAATTCACCATTCCACTTATTTAAATAATTAAGTCAATCTACAATCTCATTGATTGAGAAGTTTCCTGCCAACCATAACAATGGAAACTCATCCTGTGTTTCCCTCCTTGTATATATTCTCCCACACAATTGTCACAGGTGGGGAGAGGGGACCCCCAATTGTGCTGGAAGCTTCCATTGCTTTCATTTGACATGTCTAGGCTTTCACTCTGGCTGTCTGATACTTGTCTTCCTTTATCCTTATAACCAGTCTATCACTTCTTCCTTTTGTATATTTCTTCCATGACAGTTTTTCCAAGTTCCTCATTGGTTACATGGTCCTGCTTGCTCACACCCACCATTCACCTCTCCTTTGCTCTCTGTGTTAGAATAATTTTAAAAATTTGTTTATTTTTAGTTTTCAACATTCATTTCCACAAGATTTCTAGTTACGAACTTTCTCCCTGTCTTTCCCCTACCCCCACACCAAAATAGCAAGCCTATTGAATACCCCTTCCCCCATTCTGCTCTCTTTTATATCCTCCCCCATATCCCCTCTAACTTTCTAGTAGGGCAAGATGGATTTCTATACCTGCCTTCCCCAGTGCCTGTACATCTTATTTCTCAGTTGCATGTAATTTTTCTTTTTTTTTGGCAGGGGAGAAGGCAGGGCAATTGGGGTTAAGCAACTTGCCCGAGGTCACACAGCTAGTAAGTGTTAAGTTTCTGAGGTCAAATTTGAACTCAAGTCCTCCTGTCTCCAGGGCCAGCGCTCTATTTATTGTGCCACCTAGCCACCCCTGTTAGAGATATTTTTAATCCTTAAGGGAGTGCTTTATTTTGTTGCATGTGTGTCTGACTCTCACTTAGATTGAAGAGGTTAGGTAACCCAGTAGATAGAGCACAGAGCCTGAAGTCAGGAAAATCTGAGTTCAAATTTAGGCTCAGACATTTACTAGCTCTGTGATCCTGGGCAAGTCATTTAACCTCTGCCTTCATTTCCTAGACAATTAAATGGAGATAATAATAGCACTTAATTCACAGGGTTGTTTTGAGGATCAAAGGAGATAATATTCGTAAAGTGTTCTGCAAACTTTAAAGTGTTACATAAATTCTAGTTATTATTATGTAACCAAACTGATGATAATGTTAATGATGAATAACAGATCCATATCATCTCTTTATTTAGTAAATGCAGAGTACCGTGAACACAAAATAGGTCACAATAACACCTAAGAAAGTGTGCCATCTTTGGACATTAGCCAGCACCTGGAGATCAGCAGCTGTGCAGACCCAATTATCCTGTAATTCAGGCTTTAAATGCTGGTAATGCATGAATTACCAGGACCATTGGAGGGAAAGGGTTGTGTGAGTTTCCCAGGCAGCCAGCCAGAACTGCCCTGGGGCTTATGCTGCCGACAATCCTCTTACTGTAAATCCCTGGGTTGGCAGAAGGAGCTTCCTTAGCAGCCTCATATCCACAGCCCAAGCCCAATTCACCTCAATCCAACAATTATTTATTAACCACCTACTGTGTGTCAGGACCCATGGTTCAGTCATAAGGGAAACATCAATTAAACATTGCCCTTGCCCCCTGTAGAGCTCACAGACACCAGAACAATGATGAAGAACTGAGAAGAGTCTAAGATGATTTGTCATACTTGGCATCTGCCTAGCATGTGTGGGGTTTTAGGCTAGAGTTTTAATTAGGGAAACCAAGGCTTTGCCCCCAGGGTACCAGGGTACTGACAGCCCTTACATGCCCTAGGCATCTAGAAATAACAGGGCTTAAAACCTTGTTCCCAAGAATAAACACTTCAAATGGGAAGCTACCAGATGGTGTTCCCGGGGTGAGGTCCTCCCCTGATCTACCCCGTTTTTTGTTTTCATCTCAGTAGCTTCTCCAACAAGTTGCAGACTCCCAAAGTCTCTGTGTATATTCTGCAATTTTCCAACCCCCACAGAACAGTATATTCTCTACCTACATGTCCTGGATGTCAGCTGTGGCTATTGCCCTGGACACAATTCCGAGTTAGATCATTTTTTGGCCATAAGCATAATAAACTGTCCCAAAACAGCTTTCCTGTAAATAAGCTAAGCTAGACAACTTCCTACCATCACTGTTAGCATTACTTTCAGGAGCAAAAATTTCTATTTAACCTGGTGGACAGGCTACAAATGGGGGTAGGGAAAGGGAATGAGCCCAATCAGAGTAACCTGGTAGGAGGAATGATTCACATTATTTTTTTAATTAATTAATTAATTTTTAGTTTCCAACATTCACTTTTATAAGATTTTGAGTTCTAAATTTTCCCTCATCTCTTCCCTCCTCTTTCCCCAAGATGGCATGCAATCTTATATTGGTTATACATGTACAATCATATTAAACTTATTTCCACATTAGTCACATTGTGAAAGAAGAATCAGAACAAAAGAGAAAAACCACAAGAGGGGGGGAAAAGAAAAGAAGAAATAATATGCTTCAATCTGCATTTGGACTCCATAGTTCTTTCTCTGGATGTGGATAGCATTTTACATCATGAGTCTTTTGGAACTGTCTTATATCGTTGCAATGTTCAGAAAAGCCAAGTCTATCAAAGCTGGTCATCACACAATGTGGCTGTTACTGTATACTATGTTTTTCTGGTGCTGCTCACTTCACTCAGCAGCAGTTCATCTAAGTCTTTCCAGGTTTTTCTGAAGTCCACCTGCTCATCATTTGTACTAGCACAATAGTATTCCAATACACTCATATACTTGTTCAGCCATTCCCCAATTGATGAACATCCCCTCAATTTCCAATTATTTTGCATCACAAAAAGAGCTGTTATAAATATTCTTGAACTTTTCCTATTTTTTATAATCTCTTTGGGATACAGAACTAGAAGGGCATTACTGTCCTTGAGAGATTGGACAAGGAAATAGGACAGGGGATAAAAGCTGGGATCTCCCAATTTTAATAATTGGCTAAAAATATGAGAGAGAAATAAGTGTTTCTTTCTAACCTATACAATGATAAAGAAGGAAAATGAAGGCTGCTTAGTGGTGTCCAGAGCACTAATCCTGGAATTAGGAGAAGACCTGAGTTCAAATCTGGCCTTACATATTTACCAGCTGTTGTGACCCTGAGAAATCACCACTCACTAAAGATGTCTGTCTGTGTTAGTCTCTTCATCTGTAAAGTAGGGTTAATAACAACAGTACCTACCTCCTAGAGTTGTCATAAGAATAAAATGAGACAATATTTGTAGTGTGTTTCACAAACCTTTAGTGCTTTAAATTATTAGCAGGGGTGGGAAACCTATGGCCTCAAGGTCTTCGAGGTCCTCAAGTGCAGAAGTTTTGGTTCAGTCAGTGGACCACACTTGAGGACCTAGAAGGCTGCATGTGGCCTTGAGGTCGCAGGTTCCCCACCCCTAAGCTAGGGAATGCCAAGTGAGGAATAACAGGTACCACTTGCAGGGTCAAAGGAGAAAAATAAATGGGGGGGGTGCAATAGGAGGGAGGGAAATATAGTCTCTCACAATATGACTACTATGGAAATGTTTTGCGTAACTACACATGTATATACTGAATTGCTTGTCTTCCCAGTGGGGGTGGGTGAGGAGGGAAAAAGGGAAAGAATCTGGAACACAAAGTTTTAAAAACAAATGTTACAAAATCGTTGTTAGGGGCAGCTAGGTGGCATAGTGAATAGAGCATCAACCCGGGAGTCAGGAGGACCTGCGTTCAAATTTGGCCTCAGACATTTAACATGTATTAGCTGTGTGACCTTGGGCAAGTCACTTAACCCCAATTGCCTTGCTTCCCCCAAAAATTACATGCAACCAGGAAATAAGAAATACAGACAATGGGGTATAGAAATCAATCTTGTCTTACAAGAAAGTAAAGGGTAAAGGGGTAACAGGAAGGATGGGGGGATATGAGAGGGCAAATTGGGAAAGGGGTAATCAGTATGCTTGCCATCTTGGGAGGGGTGGAGAGATATAAGAAGAAAATTTGGAACTCAAAATCTTGTGGAAATGAATGTTGAAAACTTAAAATAAATAAATAAATTCTGGGTTGAAAAAAAGAAAAACAAAAAAAAATTTGTTCACCTTGGTCCCAAGGGGTAGATTCAAGAAGAAAGTAAATTACTTAAGTAAGACAGGTATACCTTGGTCCCATGTCAGGGAAAATTATCTTAATTATTACAGCTTTCCAAATAGGGAAAGGGTTGCTAGAGGATGTAGGGGCTCATCTCTACAGGTCTTCAAGTAAAAACTGAATGACCACTTATTAAAATGTCACAGAAAGGATTCTTAGTAAATTTTAAAAAAAATTTAAAATGACCTGTAAAATACCTTTTAATTCTGAGATTTTTGTAACTTAGTCACAATAAATTTTTGAAAAGTATTACTTTCAGTTTAAAAAAAAAGAAGAACAGGTACCATTTGGAATAATTTGACTAGAATAGAAATAGTGAATGGGAGCAAGGTTTACTAAGCACACCAATTTTGTACGGTAGCATTATTATGAAGGTGGCATTATTATTATCTTCCATCTCACAGATGAGGAGACTGAGGCTCATGAAGGTTAGGTAAAATATTTTGTTATTGGAGTCAATTGGGATTCTAACCCAGGTCTTCCTGATGCCAAGTTAAGTACACTCTATCCACTACATCACACTCTCCTGACTCCCTAGTCCAGTGTTCTTCCCAGTAGGCTGCTCAGTCTCTCTCATGAGTTGCTCAGAAAGAGCATTCTGCTTGGTGTGATGGAAGAACAATCCCAGCTTCCCAAACACTCCTTGGTTGTGATCAGAAAGAAATCCTGCTTCATTTTCAAAAGCTCTTCCCCTATAATTAGAGGTGAGCAAAGAAAGATCCAAGCAGAGACGGCAAAGGACAGAATAGCCACTCATCAGATTTATCTCCTAGAAATGAAAGCTCTAACCCCACAGGACAAAAGGAGGGAGGGAAACAGTTGGGAAAACTAGAGTGTCATAAAAATGCTGGTCTGCAAAGGACTGGGGGGGAGGGGGTGGAGTCTCTCTAGGAGCAGTAAGTAGCTAGGAACTAGAAATGGGAGACCTTTTTTGGCTGTTTAATTGGAGGCAAAACATATTTTTCTCTAGACAAAAATCAATGCGCCCTACCCTTGCCCAGGGGCTATCCACATTTGAAAAAATGACAGCAATCATCACCAGGAAATGGGATCAGAGTTCAAAGAAGTTGGCCAGTGGTTGCTACAACAGTTTAAATATGTCATCCTTTCTGGAAGGCAGATTTGACCTGATGAAACAGAATGGAGGGAAATGTGCAGCTCTCTTAGAAGTGTTGGACCAGGAACCCAGAATCCCTGGGCTCTAGTTCCAACTCTACCAATAGAATTATGTTTGCTATGCCCCTGCTCTGGGCCTCTGCTTTTTCCTCTTTAAAATGAGAAGGGGATAGGGAAGTCTATAAGGACCCTTCAATGTTTGATCATTTGTGCTTTTTTTTTTATTTTTAATTTTTTAAAATTTTCAGCATTCATTTTCACATGATTTTGAGTTACAAATTTTCTCCCCTGCTTTCTCCTACCCCTCACCCCAAGAGAGTGAGCCTACTGAATACCTATTCCCCCAATCTATTCTCCCTTATATCTTCTCCCATGCCCCCCCCCCCAACTTTCTAGTAGGGCAAGATGGATTTTTATACCCCAGTGCTTGTATATCTTATTTCCCATTGCATGTCAAAAAAATTTTTTAACATTTGTTTTTAAAACTTTGAGTTCCAGATTCTTTCCTTTCTTCCCTCCTAACCCACCTTCACTGGGAAGACAAGCAATTCATTATAGGTTGTACTTGTGTAATTACGCAAAATGTTTCCATAGTTGTTATATTGTGAAAGACTAACTATATTTCCCTCCATTCTATCCCATCCCCCACTTATTCTATTTTCTTCTTTGACCCTGTCCCTTTTCAAAAGTGTTTGCTTCTTACTGCCCTCTCCACCAATCTGTCCTCCTTTCTATCATCCTGCTTCTTATCACTTTCCCCCCTACTTTCCTGTAGGGTAAGATACCCAAATGAGTGTGTATGTTATTCCCTCCTTAAGTCAAATTCAATGAGAGTACAACTGACCCATTCCCTTTCACCTTCCTGCTCTTCCCCTCCATTGTAACAGTTTTCTCTTGCCTATTTTATATGAGATAATTTACCCTATTCTATCTCTCTCTCCTTTTCCCAATATATTTCTCTCACCTCTTAATTTTATTTTTTTAGATATCATCCCTTCCTATTCAACTGATCCTGTGCCCTCTGTCTATGTATATATGTACATACATATACAGACACTCACATATATATTTATACACACATACAACCTCCTACACACACACACACACACACACACACACACATATACATACACACACAGATACTCACACACACACACACACACACACACAAATATATAGTTTCCTTTCAACTTTCCTCATACTGAGAAAAGTCTCCTGAGTGACAATTATCATTTTTGCATGTAGGTATGTAAATAGTTCAACTTTTAAAAGTCCCTTATGATTTCTTTTTGCTATTTAACTTCTCATGCTTCTCTTGCTTCTTGGATATGAAAGTCAAATTTTCTGTTCAGCTCTGGTTTTTTTCATCAAAAATGCTTGAAAGTCCTTTATTTCATTGAATGAACACATTTTCCCCTGAAGCACGATACTCAGTTTTGCAGGGTAGGTGATTCTTGGTTTGAATGCTAGCTTCTTTGACCTCCAGAATATCATATTCCAAGCCCTTTGATCTCTTAGTATAGAAGCTGCTAAATCTTGTGTTATCCTGATTGTGTTTCCACAATACTCAAATTGTTTCTTCCTGATAGTTTGTAATATTTTCTCCTTGACCTAGGAACTCTGAAATTTGGCTATGATATTCCTAGGAGTTTTCTTTTTGGAATCTTTTTCAAGAGGTGATTGGTGAATTCTTTCAATTTCTATTTTGCCCTCTGGATCTAGAATGTCAAGGCAATTTTCCTTGAGAATTTCTTGAAGGATGATTTCTAGGTTGTTTTTTTTGATCGTGGCTTTCAGGTAGTCCAAAAATTTTTAAATTATCTCTTCTTGATCTATTTTCCAGGTCCAATAAGATATTTCACATTGCCTTTCATTTATTTGGATCTGTTTAATAGTATCTTGATTTCTCATAAGGTCATTAGATTCCATTTGCTCCAATCTAATTTTGAAGGAATTATTCTCTTCAACGAGTTTTTGAAATTTCTTTTCCATATGTACAATTCAAGTTTTTAAGGTATTCTTCTCCTCATTAGCTTTTTTGGCCTCTTTTGCCATTTGAGTTAGTCTATTTTTAAGGTGTTGTTTTCTTCATTATTTTTTGGGTCTCCTTTAGCAGGCTGTTGACTCACTTGTAATGATTTTATTGCCTCATTCTCATTTATCTTCCCATTTTTTTCTCCACTTCTCTTATTTGATTTTTAAAATCCTTCTTGAGCTCCTCCATGGCCTGTAACCAGTTCATATTTTTCTTAAAAGATTGATGCAGGAGTTTTAACTTTGTTGTCTTCTTCTGGCTCCATATTTTGATCCTTTTTGTCCCCAAAAAAGGATTCTATGGTTTGATTTTGCTCCTTCTGCTTGCTCATCTTGCCAGCCAATTACTTGACTTTTGTGCTCATTGCCCAGGTAGAACTCTGCTTCCAGAATGGAGAGAGTGGTGTCCCACATTGCTGGGGTTTTTGCAAATGTTGTCAGAGGTCTGAGGAGGGTGCCCTCTTTACAGCCACCACAAGGTCTAGCACACTGGTCACACAACCTAAGACCGCCACCCAAGACTGCAACCCAGACCCAAGCAGGTCAAAGCAAGAATAATTTGCCTCTGAATGGTCACCTCTCCCCCTCTGATCTGTAGGCCAGGAGCTCTGGAGGCAGCCAACTCTCACCCCGGGGGCAGGGGCCAGACATCAGCCTTCTGTCACCTTGTTCCAATGGAGTTCTCCACTGATCTTTTACCTTCTCTTTGGCATTTATGGGTTGAAAAGTCTGGAAACTGCCACGGCTGCCAGTGATTCACTCTCCTGATGTCTACTCTGGCCAGTCTAAGCTGCTGGTCGGGGCCACCCTGGGTCTGGGACCCTGCGGCTCA
>CM053587.1:285939529-285968910 GCA_028646515.1 Pseudochirops corinnae
CTGGGAAATCCTCCCTAGTTACGGTGGATTGATTTCAATTGTGAAAAATCAAATAGCTGGTCTGTTGACAGAAACTGCCAAGTATGCCCATATCACTTATAGCTGTTTCTACATTTTTTGACTTTGTGCCCTAGCTCCCAAACCACTCAGGTAGAATTATAATTAAGAAATGCTATACCTGGGGACAGGACCACAAATTATGTCTCAGGGTAATCAGGAGGAAAGATGTCATTTCAATGGAGGGAAGCAGGAATAGTGGCTCAGACATTACTCCATTGGTGAAGTTAGAGACTCTTGGACATAATTCTCCATGGTTGGAGATCTCAAGACATTAAGAGTCTCAAGAGAGGAATTGGACTACCTTGTAGTTCCCTATTTTAAGGAGTCATTCTCAATAACCAAGAGACAGCATGTCATAATCGCTATATGGGCCTTGAAAAGCCACTTATCATCTCATAGCTCTAGGATACTCTCTAAGGCTATACATTACAGAGAAGATGCTGACCTCCTTTGGTAGAAGTTTCGTCTCCTAGGATTTCTCTCTACAAACATTATTTCCGGTTTAGTCCTTATTCCCATTTTTAATAATTAGGTTTGACATTCAAGAAGCCTTATTACTGGGGTTTGGAAGGGTGGAGTGTGATTAAGGATGATAGAGTGGTAGCTCCTTAAACAAACATGTGTGTGTGTGTGTGTGTGTGTGTATACATATATATGGACTTTGAATAAATTGTTATTATGATTATTATTAGTAACAATAAAATTAATAACTTTTATATGTCACTTACTATATGCCTGGCTTCAGTATCTTTGCCAAGAAAACCCCCAAAAGGGTCCACAAAGAGTTGGACACAACTAAAAATGACTAAAAAACAGCAACAACATGTGCCAGGTATTACGTTAAGCACTTTACAAATATTATTATCTCATTGATCCTCCTAATCACACTGGGAGAGAGGTGCTATTATCCCCATTTTACAGATGAGAAAACTGAGCCAAATGGAGGTGAAGTGACTTGCCTAGGATTACACAGACAGTTAATTTCTGAACCTGAGTTTGAAGTCAGATCTTGCTGATTTCATACCCAGTGTTCTAAGTGTTCTACCCATCATACCAGTCTGCTACAGAATTAAGGAAGAAGGCTAAGGTTCACTTGTGTTGACTTCCTGCTGTGAAGCCTAGGATGAAATTATTGCAAGGCCTGGGCCTCCATTCCCACGCCTAGGCTGGGCCAGAATTTGGATTTTTCTAGTAATAATCTCTATCCTCTTTCCTTCTTGTCAATAAACCTATGAAAGACAGAGCAACTCTGAAACCACTGCCCCAAAGGGAATCGTTTATTGAGTCCTAACTCTATCATAAAGCTCTATGCTCCATCTCATCACTGACTTCTATTCCAAGTCCTTAGTGGAACCCAAATACAAAGGATGCAATGGAAAGATGATGGTATTGACAGTAGGGAGATGATCAAATCCCAGCCTTTTACATCCTGGGAAAATCACTTAACCTCTCTGGGTCTCAGTTTCCTAATCTGTAAAACAAAAGCTAATATCCTGTAATATTCCTTCCAATACTAAATCCATGATCCTGTGTGTAGTCAATACTTCATCTACTTCCTTTCCAGAGACAAATTTTCCATCCTGGGACAAAGGCTCAGGTGCTCTACTCTAGTACCTAGTTCTATTTTTGAGTACAGCATCTGACTATGGATCACATGAAACACTCGAGAGATTCACAGACACATCAGATAATGTCCTTAAAGGTTTCTCTGGAGTTACAATTAAGTGGGCTATACATCATAACATGTAAGGAATTTGGATGAGGGAGGGGAGAAGAAAAAAAAACTAGCAACAACAGACTACAATGGCTAAGTTCCTACATAGCCTTTGAAGACTTCCACTTACTTCCCCACATTCATGTACCACTCAATAGTTCTGACAAGGAATATGATTTATCTATCAAGATATCCTAGACCTAAAGGCATTAAATATTTAAATAAATAAATGCATATTTTCTGATGGGTATGGGTAGACACGGACACATATATTCAGTGTCATAATCCTATCTATATTTTCTCCGTATCTGCACCCCTTGCTCACTCACAGCTGCTTGGCAAAAGGGATTCTGGTTTGTAGTGTGTGGCCCTAGCTGATATGGTCACCCCTGTGCCCACTTCTAATACCATTTTTATCTGTAAAATATGGACCATCACGCTTCCATGCAGAGCTTTGGATCAACCTGTGAATTTCGGTTTTCTCATCAACCATATTAGATTGGATGACATTCATTTAACATTTAACATTCAGCATTTCTTCAGCTAGTGGCTATTGTGTTCAATCTTCTATAAGTTTTCATCTGGTAAATTCACAGATTAAATAGAAATATTTCGTGTTTTGAGGGGTTTTAAGATTTAAATAACTTCACCATAACTCACAGTACATATGAAATCCTTGAGAAAAGAGTCTGCTTTTGTCTTTCTTTGCATCCCTAGACCTTAACTCAGTGCCTAGAACACAGCAAACCTTTAATATTTTCTGTCTTTATTGTTGATTAGAAGTTTGAATATTATTGTCTTCGTTTTAAAGATGAGGAAACTGAAGTTTAGAGAAGTTTACTGACTCATTCACAATTCACAGTGCTCCTGGTGTTACACTCATGGTCCATGTCTTAAAGGATATCATTGCTTGGTAAAGGAGATAACACATATGTACTTATAACTATAATATAAAATTATCAACAGCAAGGAGGAGGCAATGCCAATTATACCCTGGTAGAGCTTAGAAACTGAAGGAAGCATCTTCCAGATGCAAGGCATGTTGATTGAGAGCAAGAGCTCCTGTGGGGAATGCAGAAAAGATAGTAATTTATTTCAGGGTATTATATATGGTTTATACCAATAAGGGGCCTATGATAATTTGATAGTAAGCAAATGAATGTTGACTAAGACAGAGTATGTAAGTATCAGAGTTTTGCATGCCTACAGAAAACAGAGGTGTGTGTGTGTATGTGTGTGTGTGTATGTGTGTGTGTGTGTGTGTGTCTTTCTTTACTTTTCTAGGCATTTGTTCCATTCAGACAGACACCTTGGAGCTACTTTCCCAATCTGTGTCCCTTGGAAGATTGAGATTCTGGCATTCTACTAGTTTCATCTATTCAGGGCTGGGGATCTAGGCATACACAGGGCATGGATTGGAGTGCTATTACACTCCAGGAGAACATTCCTATTATCCAGAAGGGAATGGAATTATAGAAATGCTCTAGCAGAACATATCAGCAAATTGAGCCCATACTCTGATCACACCTGTTGCAGGGGAAATTATAGAACACAGATTAGAGCAATCTCATCACTAGTAATGAAATTAGAAGCAGTTTGTGGTTCAGTGGATAGAGTGCCTATAATCAAGAAGATCTGCTGTTCATATGCCCAAAGGATAATAAAACTGTCCATACCCTTTGACCCAGACCATTTCTAGGTCTGTATCCCAAAGACATCATAAAAATGGGCAAAAGGACTCATACACACAAAAACATTTATAGGAGCTTTTTTGTCATGGCCAAGAATTAGAAAGTGAGGGGATGCCCATCAATTGGGGAATAGTGAACAAGTTGTGGTATATGAAAGGAATGGAATGTTGTTGCTGCATAAGAAATGATGAACAGGCAGACTTCAGAGAAACCTGAGATGAGTTAGATGAATTGACGTTAAGTGAAGTGAGCAGAAGCAGGAGAACATTATACACAATAACAGTTACATTGTATGATGACCAACTTTCGTGGTCTTAGCTTTTCCCAGAAACACAAGGATCTAAGACAACTCCAGAAGACTTGTGATGGAAAATACGATCCACCCCCAGAGAAAGAATTGTAGAGTCTGAATGCAGACAGACACATACTGTTTGCTCTGTTGTTGTTGTTGCTGTTGTTGTTATTTTTGTTGTTTTTCATGGCTTCTCCCATTGGTTCTAATTCTTCCTTACATCATGGCTAATGTGAAAATATATTGAATATGAATGTATATGTAGAGTTTATATCAGATTGCAATGCAGACTTGGGGAGGGAGGAAAGTAAGTAGGAAGGGGGAAAAATTTGAAACTCAAAAGCTTATGGAAGCGAATGTTGAAAACTAAAAATAAATAAACTCTATTTTTTAAAAGGAAAAAAGAAGACCCAAGTTCAAATCCAGTCTTAGACATTTACTAGTTATGTGATCCAAGGCAAGTCACTTAACCTCTGTCAAGATAGTAAAATGGGTATAATAACAGCACCTACCTTGAAGAGTTGTTGTAAGGGTCAGATGAGGTAATACTTCTTCTTTTGCTTTTTGAAGGGCAATTGGGGTAAGTGACTTGCCCAAGGTCACACAGCTAGTTTTTGTGTTAAGTGTCTGAGGCCAGATTTGAACTCAGGTCCTCCTGAATCCAGGGCCAGTGTTCTATTCACTGTGCCACCTAGCCACTCCAAAGTAATACTTGTTAAAATGACTTACAACAGTGTCTGGTATAGAGTAGGCACTACATAAATGTTTATTCCCTTCATTTTTTCTGTGACTGAAGACTTATCTTCTACTCTCATGATTTTTACATAGTTCTACTATGCTTGTTACATAGCTTACTCATCTTTTCCAAAGTCTGCTTTCCTAAGTAAATATCTTTAGGAGAAGAATCCAGATTTGCAAAAATAGGAAAAAAAAATAGATATATACTATATATGTAAGCTTAAGACAAAGTAGTGTGGGTTTTCTGGACAGGAAAAGGAAATTTTGGCTGGAGGGGGACTGGAAATAATTATGTTGGGAAGTCTGGAAGCCTCATAGACAGGAGAATAGTAGAGTTATGAGAAAGCACCCTGTAAAAGATGGATGGTATTATTTGTTTTCTTTGATATGCTTTCAAAGATTTTTTTTACTTTCATTAATGTAAATGCTCCATGTTTGAGTACATGGATTGTTTCATTTTTGTCTTTTTCATCTCCAGTGCCAAGCAGAGTGTCATATATGAGAGGTGCTTAATAAATGTTGGTTTAATTGGATTGAATGGAAAGAAATTCTAATATTCACAAGTCTTCTAAGAAGGCATACCTGAGTTATAGTCTCAAATGAGGTATTACCTAGTAGTCTTTCTGTTCTAATCATCTCATACCTGAAGTCTTGTGTTCAGTGCTGGGTACCATCTATTAGAGAAGAGATTGATAACCTAGAGAAAATCACAAAGAAGGCAACTACAAAGGCAAAGGACCTTTGATATACCCCTTATAAGAATGTCCTGAAGGAATTAGGAATTTGCAACTTGGAGAAGATAAGGCTGAGTGGAGGATAAAGTGGTGATAGATGGTCTTCACATACTTGAAAATATGATTGAGTAGAAGAATTTGACTGGTTCTGGCTTCTCCATGAAGATAGAACAAGGAATGACAAATAGAAGTTTCAAATTCAATATTGGTGCCAGGAAAAATTTCCTAACAAATAAAGCTCTTCAAAACCAACATGAGATACCTCAAGGGATAACAGATTCCCCCTCATGGGATGTATAAGACAGATGAAAAAACCAACCCATATCCCATGAGCTAAGTCATGATCATCAAGCAAAAGAAATATGACCAGTTTTCAGGTACCTTATAGTGAAGGGTCCTTTGAGTGGTATGGGTTGTACTAGATCAGGGGTGAGGAACCTGCAGCCTTGAGGCTACATGTGGCCTTTCAAATCTTTGGGTACAGCCTTTTGACTTAGTCCAAGTTTTACAGAACAAATCCTTTTATTAAGGGGATTTGTTCTGTTAAGTTTGGATTCAAAGTGCCTCACTTTAGAACCTAGAGGGCCACATGCGGCCTAGAACCTACAGGTTCCTCACCCCTGTACTACATAGTTCCTGACGTTTCTTCTCCCTCTGAAATTCTGTGATTCTATTACTCTATTGATATGCTTCTAATCTGGTCCTTGGATGATAAACACAAAGTCTATTGCTGGGACTGTACTTGAAGTTTTAACATAATGGACAAAAATATGAGTTTGAATTCCACTTATAGAATCTTTGGTCAAGTTTCAATCGACCAACCAATTAACAATAATCATTCATTAAGTAACTTGACATATGACACATCATGTGATAAGTGCTCAGGATACAAAGAAAAGACCAAAAACAGTCCCTGTCCTAAAGAAGATTTCATGAATTTTGAAGGAAGCCAGAGATTTTAAGAGGGAGAGCTAAGGAGAGAGAACATTCCAGGCATGGGGGAATACTAACCTGAAGGCATGGAAATGAAAGATGAGGAGCAGCAAGCATGACAGTATGATTGGACCACAGATTGAGTACAATAGAGTGAGGAGTGAAAGTTGAAAAGAGGCCAGCTGAGGTTTGATGTCAGAAATAAAAACAAAACAAACTCATAAAAACTCCCTGAGAATTAGAGTTGATCAAAATGGAATGGTCTGGTTCAGGATGTGGTGGCTTCTCTTTCACTGAAGGCAGAATGCCCACTTATTGAGCATGTTCTAAGTGGGAATTCCTTTCATGTATGAGTCTGACTAGATGGTCACTGAAGCTCCTTTTGACTCTCAAATTCTGTGATTCTGTGTAAGAGGGTTAGACAGGAAATGACCAGAGGATGTTGATCCTTAAATATCAAAAAGAGAAGGTTATATTTGATTCCACAAGTTATAATGAAGCTTCAAAAGAAGGTGCTATTAAGAATTGGAGGGGGAATGGAATGATGATGGTCATGAGAATGAAACTTAAGATAAGGGTGATCATTTACATCAACAAAATACCAAAGATCATTTGGGTTTTACCAAAAACATCATCAAGGAAATGAAGGATCAAAAAAGTAAATTTTCTGGTTATACATTAAGAATGAATGAGAATAGATGTGGTTCACATTGTTAGACACAAAATATTAAAAGAAAAATCAAATGAACTCTCCAAAATCATGAATGTATGAAGGTATATAGAAAGGAATGGACAACAATTTCAAAGGATGATAAGACATAAGTTATAAAGGGAGTTTCTCTAAAGTATTGCATTTAGGGGTATTTTCCAGGGAAGGGAAACTCAAAGTGGAGGGCATAGGAAATTGAGTAATGGATTTGGAGACAGGACAATTGAAAGTGAAGCCATATGCTACCTTGCTTAAGTAATTTAACCTTTCAAAGATTTAGCTTCTTCCTCCCTAAAAGAGGAACAGTGATAGAACTTCAGGAGGGATTGTAAGGAGTTAATGGTGTCATAATAAATTATGTAGCCATGTTGTTTTGTTTCAAATCTAATCTGCCCACATATTACATAGCATGGAACAGAGAACTGTGAAAGCATAGATTTAGAAGTAGAAAGGATTCATTTTTCTTTGCAAATCTACAACCTCTGGTGAGCATGATAAGTTGGGTTAATGATCCAGAATCTGATTGCATAATCTGATTCACTTGGACTATAACTCACCTCAAAGGACATGGGCTGGTTCCTTCAACTGTCTTAATCACAAATCAGATCAGCTCTTGGGTGACTGATTAATTGATTGCATGGTCTACAGCTATGATGACAGCTAAAAATAAACTGCCTGAAAATGGTTGATTTGGGACAGAATCTACACATCACCAGAATGGTCAGTAAATGTGCTCAATTAGGAAGAAATACAGCATTCAAATTAATCAGTTGAGGTCAGTGGAAACCAACCGACCCTTTGATAACTGAGCTCTTCACTTTCTAGTCACTATTTTTTCAACCATTCATTTAACAAAACTGTACTGAGCACCTACTATGTGCTTAGCACTGCAAAGATGACAGATATGATACCTACCTATGAAGCCCTCTGATTCTATTAGCAATGTGACCCTGAGCAAATTTCTTCAGTTCTTTGAGCTTCTCCATCCAAAAGAAGATGAAAAATACTTGCAGTATGCATCTCACTGGGTTGCAGTGAGGAAACTGCTTTGTAAATCTGTAAAAAAAACATTGGGAAAAGTGAGTTGTTTCCATGTTTATCAACACTGATAACCAATGGACTGAATTTGGGATTTCATTGGTATAGAGGAACTCCCTATACAGAAGCAGATAGAAACTTTCTCTCTATACATTATAGTCTTAGAGAGTAGCCCAAGGAACCGAAAAGAAAAAGTGACTTGCCTTAGATCACATAGTCAGCATGTGTCTTCTAAGACTTGAAATATGATTGTCCTGGCTCTAATTCTATCTTTCTGTTATGCCTCACCACCTCTAACAACAGCAACAATAGAAGCAGGAGCAACTACCATTCCTAGGCAACTTGTTACCCCTTGCTTATATGGCATCATAGGTGCCAGAGGAGTTTATCAAAGTGGAAAAGAGTTGTAGGTGAGTGATTAGGAAAGACCATCTGGAAGAGATAGGGCTTATGATGGGCCCTGAGTACAGTTCAATTTAGATGGATGAAGATGAAGCTTGGAGTACAAATTGAACATTTACGCAGCGACAGAAATGAAGATGAAGTCTTTAGAGGAGTGTGAGTATGACTATCCAATTGAAGCATAGAGTGCACCAAGGGGAATGATGGTAGATAACATTGGAAAAGTAAGTTGGAGTCACCTTGTGGAGGGTCTGGAATACCAGGCTTAGGAATTTTCTTTTACTTTATCCAGTAGATTAGTGATATCACACTCCCATAGAAATGGGTGCTATTTGAAATGGGTCCTGCTAAATCATACAGAAGAATTACTACAGGCCACATATTGACTTAGAATATCACATGTTAACATTATGTTCTATTGTATTCTTATTTATTTTATTAAAAATTTCTTAATTACATTTTAATCTGTTTCTGGTGTATTCTGGAGTGCGGTTCACCTACCACATACTTGATACTCCCATTCTTTGAACGGTAAGGACCAGTCATTGGGCAGGTCCATGCTTATCTTTGCAATGCTTTCCTCCACTCAACACCAGAAGGAAATAGGGAGGAATGCCACCTTCTTTATAGGTCTCAGAGAGCTGATGACTTATGTGGGGTAGTGTGTAGACCACTGGATTTGGAATAAGGAAGACATAAGTTCAAATTGTGCCTTGGATGTTTAATAGCTATTTTACTCATGGAATGTCTTTTGATTTCTTTCAAGTCTCAGTTTCCTCATCTGTATAATGGGGATGATAATTGTACCTACACCCTAATAGGGATGTTGTGAGGATAATGGAGAAGTTTACACATAAAATACTTTCCAAACCTTAAAGTGCTATATAAATGCTATACATCTTTAAGTCTCCACATGTTTATAAACTTAGTCTAGGACATGGTCTGTGTATTAGTTTCTTAGGTCAGCATCCAACCACCAGGAAATCCCTCCCTCCTTCTTTTATGTTAATTTTGAATGTTTGCATGACATAAGAAAGTTGATCATACAGGTATAGTATAACTAACTTTATTAAAACAACTACTATGTAGGTTGTCTTCCCATGGTTTCTTCCCAATCTAGATAGCCCAAACCCATCCAAACCCTGAGTTTATGAAATTAGTTTGGGTGCTTTGTATCAAGCCTACCCATTAGCTATTCACTAGAAGATAGCAAATACCAATCCCCCCACCCCCACCCCCCACCCCCTGGCTACCACATCAGGCTACTTCTCCACTGCATCTGAGACCATCTCCAGTCATTATGATCTTTATCTTGCCACTAGAACCAGTTGGTTCTGAAGGAGAAAGTGAGACTGGTGACTCTGCACAGACCTGCCTTTCTTAAATCCAACTCATTTTCAAGTTAGGACATCACTTTCATAATGTCATTAGTCTTCTTCAAGAATGAAGAACATTTTCAGAGGAAGAAATGAAAGATATCTATAATCATATTAAAAATGCTCTAAATAAATATTGATTAGAGAAATGCAAATCAAAACAACTCTTAGGTACCATATCTCACTGATCAGATTGACTAACATGACAAAACAAGAAAATTGTAAATGCTGGAGAAGATGTGGCAAAATTGGAACACTAATGCATTGTTGGTAGAGTTGTGAACTGATCAAACCATTCTAGTGAGCAATTTGGAACTATATCCAAAGTGTTATAAAAAGGTGCATACCCTTTGACCTTGCAATACCACTTCTAGAACTGTATGCCAAAGAGATCATACGAGTGGGAAAAGCACCTGTATGTACAAAAATATTTATAGCAGCTTTTTTTGTATGGTGGCAAAGAATTGGAAATCAAGGGGATGCCCATCAATTAGACGATGGCTAAACAAGTTGTGGTATATGAATGGAATGGAATACTATTATGCTGTAAGAAATGAGGAGCAGATGACTTCATAATAACCTGGAGAGACTTATGTAAACTGATGTTGAGTGAAGGGAGCAGAACGAGGAGAACATCATACACAGTTACAGACACATTGCATCCATGATGATTAACTTAGACTGGGCTCCTCTCAGCAATGTAAGCCTATAGGACAACTTGGAGATTCATGATGGAAAAGGCTATCCACATTCAGAGAAAGAACTATAGAGTCTGAATGCAGATTGAAGCAAACTACTTGCTCTCTCTCTTTTTAATTTTGTTTTGTTTTGTTTCTTTTTTCCCATTGTTCATTCCATTGGTTATCATTTTTCTTTACAAGTTGACTACTGTTTAATATGAAGGTTATATGTAGAACCTATATTGGATTGCATGCCACCTTGGGTGGGAGGAAGGGGGGAGAAGAAAGAAGGGGAGAAAATTTGGAACTCAAAAACTTGTGGAACTAAATGTCATAAACTAAAAGTAAATAAATTTAAAAGAAAAAAAAAAGAATTAAGGACAAACAACAATCTATGAATCTTAGCCATTACTCCACTGTGGACCCAAATGGCCAATTCCAGTTGGGCAATGCTTCCTTCCTTCCTTCCTTCCTTCCTTCCTTCCTTCCTTTCTTCCTTCCTTCTTTCCTTCCTTCCTTTCTTCCTTCCAGCCCTACCCTCTGTCCACATAAGGCATCATACCATTACCTATGGATGCTTTTCTTAAAAGAATATAAATTTTTATTACTGAAACCTCACAAGGTCTATGGAGTAGATTTTTTTTCCTCCTCCCTACTCATTTATTCTATCATTTAAAAAAAAAATAGGACAACTAACTCTTTTGCCCCATGTAGTTTCATTTATGGTTTATTTAAATACAGCACTACAAAATCAGGCTTTGATAAAGCCTTTTAGAATTCAAATAGTGTTATTTAACCACACCTTAAACCCAAGTCACTCTAGTATTCACTGGCCAACAACTGGTCCCAGCTCAAGCCTAACTTGGTCATTTTTTGGGTTTTGATGACTTAGAGTGAGTGTTTACAAAAAAAAGAAACCACACAAAAGAAAAACAAACAAACAAAAGAACCCTTTTTTTTTTCTGTTCTGACCAGAAACCCTGAGGGTCTTTCTCTTCCAATCTAATTTATTTATTTATTTTTTTATGTGGGGAAAACAGGCTTTGTTTTTTTGGCCTCATTTCTTACCTAGCCTTAATCACTGAAAGGGCATTGCTTCAGACATGTTGTAACCTGGAAAATACCTTAGCTTCAAAAATCTATGGTCTCCCACTGCATCCAGGGCCATCTCCAGTTCTGATCTATGTCTTATTACTGAATCCAGATTGCTTTGGAGGAGAAAGTGAGGTTGATGACTTTGCACAGCCCTCTCTCACTTAAATCCAACTCATTTGCAAGTCAAGACATCAACTTCCTGATGTCATGGTTCCTTTTCAAGAGGAAGGACAAACAACAACAATGATGATAGCAACAACAAGAGAATGTCAAATGATATTTCCTGCCTGTTCATCCTTGGTGTAGTTGAGTTAAGGATATCCCTAAAAAGAGAGAAAGACTTCTCCAGTACTGGTCTTTCTTATTTTTTTTTTTTCTCCTTGAATAACCACTACTCCAGAGTTTGCATGATAGCCCACTTAAGTCACTTCTGGCTTTGACTCTTATCATATTGTTTCCACATTAGGCACCAGATCAACATGAGCAACAAGATCCATAGCTCATTAGCTGGGACATAGATGAAACCTCCACTTGACAAGTAAAATAATAATTCCTTTGCTTGACATTCAAAGCTCTCTGCAATCTCATGCAATCAACAATTGAATTCCACAATCATTTATTAATTGCCTTCTATATGCAACCAACTGTGTTGGCTTCTGGGGATACAAAGAAAGAAAGAAAAGTAGTCCCTGCCATCTGCCATTTAAACAATCAAAAATATTTGTTAATGACAAAAAATGAAACATCCCCTGGCATCAAAGATCTGATAATCTACAATAAATGGATAGAGTGACTTGAGCAAGTAAATATACTTTCACCTGTAGAAAGAAAAGGAAATATAAGAAATTCAAGGATAGGGAGAACACTAAAGACAGGAGGATAAGAGAAGGATTCTTATATCACTTGGTATGTGAATTAAGTTTTGAAGCAAGCTAAAGAAGAGAAAGAGTTGAGTACATTATATGAGTTGAGAGACAGCCTGTGCAGTCATAAAATTAGGTTGTGGAATGCTATGTTCATAGAACATCTTTTTATCTTGATTCCACATTTGTCCTCTCTAAGTGCTCTATTTTCCATTCAAACAGAACAGATCTATGTCCTGGTAAAAACAAACAAACAAGCAGCAACAAAATCACCATTAGCTTTCTCCACTTCTGTATCTTTGTTCCTGCTTTTTCCTATGCCTAGAATGACTTCCTCATCTTTCCTTGGTTAATTCAGAGCAAACCTTCAAAAGAAACTGAAATACCATCTTCTCAAGGTGTACCTCTAGCAGTGATCTCACATTTTTCCTTTTATTAACCTTTTTTAATATCATTGTACTTATCTCTATTTGTATCTTATCCACATATGATACAGTAGGCTCCAGAAAGATAAGGGAAAGGGAAGAAGGGAGGACAAAATATTTATTAAGGATCTATTATGTTCCAGGTACTTTAAGAAGCATTTTATAAATATTGTCTCATTTAATTCTTACAACATTCCTAGAAGGTAGGTATTATTATTCCATTTTACAGCTGAGGAAAGTGAGGCAGATGAAAGTTAAGTAATTATCTCAAGATCAGATAGCTTGTAAGTATTTAAAGATATATTTGAACCCAGGTCTTCCTGATTCCAGGTCCAGTACTCTAGCCACTGTACCATTTACATGTCTAGGTAGGCACCATGTCTTATCTTAACATTGTATTTCTTTCAGGACTGGAATTTGGAACAGGCATTTAATAAATGTTTGGTGAATTGGTTGTATTGAGATTGAAAGGTCCATTGCCAAAGCAGTACATGTGAAAGATTAGACTGGCATCCACTGCAGCATGGACTGAAGGAGAGGGACTTGAGAATGCAGGTAGACAGTTTCATTTCCCATTTCAGAGATCACAAACAGAATGATCAGTTTGTGTGTGAGAGCAGACTGGCTCTGCTTTCCTTTGACATGTTAACATCTTTTGTTGCTTTGAATCCATAACTACATCTAAACATAGCTGTCCAGTATATACTTTAGGAGTTAATTCATTCTTCCTTTCATTTGTATCATTGGGCAATTTTCATCTGATGGATTAGTTCTGAATTGTTCATTAAGGTACCCAGAGTAACCAAATGGCCAGAGAATCATTGACTGTCAGAGCTGTAAGGCACATCAGAAATTATCAGTATTATCCCCTTCATATGTTATCCAATGAGGTAATGTGTACTAAACACTTTGCAAACCCCTAAAGCACCATATAAATGTCAGCTATTGTTATTATGTTAATTTTCACTGAGGAATGAAGAGCAATTCTTTAAACAATAGCTCTATGAGCTTGACTTTATTTCCTGGCAAAACCTTTCTTGATTCTCCAAGGCATTCAATTTGTTATTTTATATATTTTTATTTTTAATAAGGCCATTTGTTTTTACTTCACATTCGTTTAGAAATACATACATCACCTTGACCAGTAAGTTTTCCTTTGTAACAAAGGTTAACACTAAAAATCAGAATAAAACTAAACAAACGAAAACCCCCCAAATAAACCACAGTTCAGCAAAAGCAACCAACATATACAACACTTCTGATAGCATATACAACTTTCCATACTTGTAGTCCCTTGAATCTCTAGGAGAGGTAGGGAATTGAATTCTTTTCACCTGTTCTCCATGGTCAAGCCTGTTTATTCAATTATGTGAAGTTCAGGTATATTTAATTTTTTTCTGTTTATGTTGTAGTCAATGTATATATTGTGGCCATTACTGGTTCAGTTTACTTCATCTTTTATCAATCTGTAGCAGCAATCACCCCAGCATACTCTGGATGGCTGCTAGCACAGGTTCTTTGATCTGCTTCTCTAAAGGAAAGCAACTCAGAAAGGGTTAACAATCTTACTTTAATCAAACATATATATAATTTACTTAGTTCAGGGGAAAAATCAGCATCCTGAACTTTATAAAATACAAAAAGAAATTACAAACAAACAAAAAATAACACAATTAAACAAACCAACATACAGGGCTTCTAGCTGTCTGACCATTACATACAAACATATAGTCAGTTACCAGAGAGAGAAACACCAACATCTGGGTTTTCAAAGCCAGGGGGTTTCAATTTGGTCAGAGTCTCATCTGGCCTTATCACACAACTCTACCCATAAGTGAGCTCCAAAGCAAAACCTTACCTCGAGAGTATATATAGATATACTCTTCTTCAGGGTCAGAGAACATGACAACCTATGTGACCCACTGCCTAATTTCAAAGTAAGGACAGGTGTGGGTCTTCCTGAAAAACAAGCCTCCCCTAAGCAATCTTCTTTTGTTGGGCTCCAAGTGAGGCACATTAAGGTGCAGGGAAGATCTTCAAATTCCCTTACCATTACATAATGCATATATCTTCACCTATTTCTCTGAATTCATCATTTCTTATAACCCCAAAATAGTCATTTATATTCATGTACCATGATTTGTTTAACTATTCTCCCACAGAAACATTAAACTTATAATGTGTATTCTATGAGAGTAATGGACACAATAGGCAACTGCTTTATCTATGAGAATGGTCATAATAGCATAATTTCATTTTCCTATGTAAGATGAGTCTTATCACCTAATCCACTATCTGAGTCCTCCCCTCCTATTGTTTTTATCCTATTCTTCACAAGCCTCTTAGTACTGCTGAGGGAATTAAGAAAATTACTCTCCCTTCTCTTTTTACCTGCAGTCTTCATAGGAGTACATTTCCAAATGTACTCTGTTTTTTTTTTACCTTCCATCTTCCCATGTAAGTAACTTTTCATTGTGTTATTCTTTCTATAATAGAAAATGACACACTTTAAAAATGTCTCAATATGTTCATCATGGAATAAATTCCAAAGTGTGGAATTTACTCCCTGGAATATTACTGTGACTTTTATTCTTTCTTTAATCTGATTTATGTTTCTCCTAACTCTTTTTCTCCTTATAGATCTCTGTCCTTTGACAATCTCTCTTTGTTCTTTCTTTTACCTCATAGTTCAATTTTTAAACAGCTTAAAAATATGACTTGAATTAATTGATTAAAGATTTCTTGAAAAATAGCACCTATTGACCTTTCTTGTATTTGAAGTTTTTGCAAACTAAATATTTTACCTGAAAAAATTTTGTTGTTTGTTTCTTTGATGGTTTTGCAGGAATTCCTCAAAAACTTCTTTTGTTTGTTTGTTTGTTTAAAGGTCTATTCTTTCCTCCTCCCTCCCCTGGACTTACTAGATTAAGCTTTGTAGGAACATTTTTATTATAAGTTTTATAGCTAAACAATTCAATAGACAGAGCACTTCACCTAGAATAAAGAAGAAGACCTGAGTTAAAATACTGACTCAGTCATTTACTAGTTGTGTAACCTGGGAAAACATTTAAACTCTATCTGACTCAATTACCTCATCTGTAAAATGGGGATAATACCTTGCCTTCCAGGGTTACTGTGAGAACAAAATAATATATTTTTAAAGAACTTAGCATGGTGCCTGGCACATAGCTGTATGGAATAAAAGTTTCTTTCCTTCTTTCTTTCTTTTTTCCTTCAGAAATGTAGTTATCCATTCTCTTCAACATTTTCTTTTGACTATTAAATAATTCTGAATCACTCAAATTTAAATCACTTCATAGCAGAAGTACTTTCACCTGGGTGCTTACAAAACTTATTGTTTGGTATTAAAATTATGAAATTTAACCACTGACTACTTTGGAGTTTTATTATTTTTATTTTCTTTCTTTTCATTTATCAATTAATGCTTTGTTGCCTGTATTTGTAAGTTTGGGAAATTTCCTTATATTTTGTTGTGAACTATTGTATTCAGTTGTAAAGATATATTGCGTTCTTCTAGAAGACCTTTCTTAAGTTACCTTGAGTATTTTTTTCAAGGTCAATCATTTTTTGTCATGTTAGAGGTAGCTTGATCCACAGCAAGGAGATCACTAGGCCTGGAATCAGGAAGACTTGGGTTCAAATCATATTCCACATTACATATTCCTAGCTATGTTTAACAGTAATAAGATTGGAAGTTCCTTTTGTATTGCTAAGCTAAGAGGTACTTAGCACATAGTTCAGATTAAGCCTCTGTTAAAGAAACAGAAGGTATGAACTTCTGTCTCCTGTTGCTAACATAACAGGAACAGGTTGGCTGAAACAGGAAGCTAATGCTCTGTGTATATAAGGAAAGACTCTGGCTAAGAGAGACAGATCTTTTTGGAGCAAACTCCATGGATGCAGAGGCTGTTGCCACTGGGGAAGCTGAAGAAGAGCTGAGCAGTCTGAAGAGAAAAGCCCCCCATCCACCCTCCCCAGGCTGGAGAGAATGATTTTGATTTTGAAAATTTGGATGGAGTAATTTTGATCCTGGGAATCAGCTGAAACTTCTGCTGAGTCTGAGGGCCAGCCAGAGCTGACAAAAGACTGAGGAAGCATGACTGTTAAGGATTTAAGACTTTGTCTGTTTGTGGCTTTGTTAAGTCTTGACTTCCCAGGAACACAGATTGTGAAGGACTTGAGATGGACTGGACACTGTGAGCTACAATGTGGAGAAGGAACTGCACAGAGAGCTGGACAAGGACCTGGGAGCTGTCTGCCTTTGAAACCAGGTGACAGTTTGGTGAATCCAGGTAGGATCTGGGACGATAGAAGGGGATACAGGGAATCTGAGGGGCCACCCTGAGTCAAGCTGAAAGAAGACTTTACTTGCATACTATGTACTGACTAAGAAGATTATAATTTACTAGTGACCTAGTGGTGGATGGTCTGTGTATTTTCTGATGATTGAATAGGGAATGATGAAGGATGATTGATTGACTAAATGATTGCACTTAGTGATTGATGACTGAATAAATGACTGATTGAGTTAACTTAGGGTGTCCCATGAGTAGAGGACTTTGACTATTGAACTTTGTGTCCATTGAGGAAGCAAACCTTCCTAAGGATAATGGAATGATTAAGATGATTGAATGATTGAGTTACTAAGTGATTGTTCTTTGTTCAAAACTTTGTGACCACTGTAGTGGAAACTATGTGACCATTTTCTGTGATAAATTGTTTGGATGCTGTATTTTGATTTTCTGTGATAAATCGTAACATTGTGAATGGTGTACTTTGATTTATTGTGAATGTTTTGCTTTGATTTGTTGTGGAATAAATAGAGCATTCACCATACTGTGTAATCAGAACCTTAAGAGCTGTTCATAGTAGCGTTCTTCTGGAAAGCTTGGATTTACACTATGTAATCTTGAACAAGTCACTTAACTTCTGTTTGCTTCAGTTTCTTCAATTAAATTGGAGTAATAAATACATAAGATGAGGAAAGTAATAGAATCTACCTCACAGGATCATTCTGAGTATCAGATGAGATATTTGTAAAAACAAAAACAAAAACAAAAACTAAACTCTTAGCCTGAAACAAAGTAGGCAACATATACATCCTTTATCTTTTCCTTTCCACATTGAATTCATGTGCTCTTTAAAGTACTTTCATTTTCCTTCTCTTCTGGGATATAGGAATCATCTACATGGAGGCAAGGTCCATCCAGAGAATACTCAGAGGAACAGTGAAACATTAATCTGAGATTTTTTGTTTTTTACTGGCTCTATCTGATACTTGAGGGCATGGGAACTAAATTAGAGGTCTGATTTTTTTTCATTTGTCTGATTTTATTTCATGAGGCTTTTATTGGTATTAAGTTTTATTGATGTTGTTTCAACATATGTTGTGTCCATCCTCTTCTCCCAATGTGGATATTCCCTTAAATCAAATCTATCATAGTGGAAAATTTTGCATTACTAGGCTGTGACTACAGGTGCTGGCAACCTGAATCAAATGGTGTTTTTTTATTTGTTATTATGTTTTGCTCAGAATCCAGCTCTGAAGGAAGCCTAATTTCTCATTTGCAGAAGTAGCCTCCTCAATTCTCATATTCATTGGGTTATCACCTCTACTTTGTCTTGGTAATTCGTATAATGTTAGCTTTGGTTCTAGTATAGGGATTCTCCCTCATCTCCTAATTCACCACCACACATCACCTGCCAAAAGAAAGGAGTAAAATGTAAAAATATAGATCAGGTGTAGAACCAGATTATTCCCATTCAAAAAAATGATCACAGAGGAGAGACTGAAAGTCAAGGCTTATTGAGACATAAGCAGCTGTTTTTCAATGCTACTAATTATATTAAACTTCACTGATCAGATTACTATCAAATGTCAAGCATCATCTTCTTAGTCACCTCTCATTCTCTGTTGTCAATGCATTCCTTGGAGCTAGTCCGCTCCTGCTGCTGTTGCAACCACAATAACTCTGATTGTGTATCATTGTGGTTGCAACACAATGCATTGCCTTTCTCCAGCAATCATAGGCTTTCCTGGATCTTAAATAGTTGAAAATGTTCATAATAAGGATGAAGTAACACCAGAGAGACAAAGGGCACTGGCACAAACTTGGCCAAGTTGAATTTGTATAACATATTGAGGCTCTGTCAAAATTACGTTGGGACAGAGAAGGGCCTATTGATAAACTCTCACCTAAGCTCTAACGTCTGAGGCTGCCATCAAAAAAAGTCTGTCAGTCCGTTTTCTTATTTCATCAGCTAAAGTACCTCACTCATTCTCCTTTCTTTTTTTTTTTGCTTTTTGGAGAATAATTGGGGTTAAGTGAATAGCCCAAAGTCACATGGCTAGTTTGTGTATCAAGTGTCTGAGGCCAGATTTGAACTCAGGTCCTCCTGACTCCAGAGCCAGTGCTCTATTCACTGCACCATCTAGCCGCCCCTCTCACTCACTTTTTCTTGTCATAGACCAGGGAGATAACCAATATAGAGCTCTGATTGTATCATGTTGTTTTCAACCATCAGCCCTTCCAGCACAAATGTACCACATGGTCAGGAGCAGTAAGGAAATATGTCATCTCCAAAGGCCCATTCTATGGGTCATATTGTCTGTAGAGTATCCGGAATCCCAGAGAAGATTTAGACATATTCTATCTGAATGGACTCTGTAGCTCCTTGTAACTTGTTAGAGTCCCCCATCAAATATCACCTGATTTACTCAAGTAGTTTCTAATTAACCTCCTTCCATTTTCTCCTTTCTCTAATTTATTCTTCATACAGCTGTCAAGTTTTCTTCTTTCCTGAGACAAAGATCTGACTATATCACTCTCTTGCTCAAAAACTTTCAGTGGATGCCTATTAATAGAAAATCATTCAAGGACTTACGGTTTCAAGATTGCGGCAAGTTCCACTACCAATGAAGATCTCTATAATTTAAAATTTTAAAGACTTGTTTGATCTTCTCAGGGCCTAAGCTAAGTGTTTGTGTCTATTTTCACAAGGATAGTACTGAATCACAGGATTAGCAAGTGTGGGGAATTGGCTCTTTATTACATCCAGGGTAAAATTCAATTTCTTTGATTAGTCTTTTAAATTAGGTCTCAATATGCTCCACCCTACTTTTCCAAACATATTGAATGTTACTCTCCATTCTGGGAAACTGATGTACTTGCTGTTCTCTGAACTCAGCATGCAATCTCCTGCTTCCATGTATCCTCTATGTAGAAAACATAGTCTAATCTTCATTTCACTTTTCACAATCCTTATATTCATTTATGTCTGGGTTCCACTGACACATCCTCTGGAAGGCCTTCTGAAATGCTCCATACATTTTCTATTAAAAATATCATATTTATTCATGAATTTGTTCTTCTTGGCAAACGTAAAAAATGAACAATTCCATGTACAATTACAATTACAAAGAAGAGTAGAAAAAGAGAATTAGAAATGAAATGATTGCTCCATTATGTACAGCTTGCATTTCTTTGAAAATTATACAGTAAATAACATGTAATTTCAAAGCTATCCTGCTTGCCTGTGTCTTCTTAAACCCTTTCTATTCTCTTTTGCTCATTTTTTTAAAATACTAAAATTACCCTCTTTTCTTTGGAAGGGGAGATATTATTCCTCTCCCTTTCAAAAACTCACCAAAAATACTTGTAACAACTAAGTATCATGAAGTAAAATATATAATTACATTATTCATGTTTGCAAATATATGTCTGTGCCTTAAGTCTCCAATCTATTTTTTTCTTTTTTTTTCTGGCATGTTCTGCCATCATATCCCTGTAACCAGTCTTTGCCATTGCATTAATCCATGTTCTAATGTCCTCCAAATTTATTTTCTTTAAAATGTTATATTATTATATAAATTATCTCACCTGGTTCTGCTCACTTAACCCTTCCTCTGGTGATTAAAGTTTTCCCAAGTTTCTCTAAATCCATCTCTTTCATGATTTTTATGTCCCAATAATACTTCATTACATTCATGACATGATTTGTTCAGTTGTTCCCCAATTGATGGGCACCCATTTTGCCTCTAGTTCTTTTCTGCAATGAATAATGCTACTATAAATATATTTTTGTAGGTAATTCTTTTCCTTCTTTCTCTGATTTCTTTGATGGTGTATCTTTTCTCCTTTCTTTGCCCCCGGTCCACCTCTTTATACAAAGGCAGGCAATGGCAAAAAAGGAGAGTGAGCTAAAATTGGAATAAACTACTTCAATTTCATTTTTCTTTTATCTCTTCTTCCTAACTTAAGACACTGATTATTTTCCTTTCTTTGCCTCCCCTTTAAATTGTCCATTCATATTCCACCCTCAAGCTAAAATTTGTTTTGTGCATGAATATTCTCTCCCTTTTAAATTTCTCTATCTCTGCCTATTCCCACCTTAAAAAAAAATCCTCTGTGTGTATGTGCATGTGTGTGTGTGTGTGTGTGTGAGTGTGTGTATGTGCATGTGTACCCTTTTTGTGTCATGTTCAGATAAGAGTGTGCTTCCTTTGGCGCACAGTCTTATATTCCTTTACTCCATGTTTGTATTTCTTTCTTCCGGTGCACCTACCTACAAAAAAAATTGACACTCCTCTTTTCCTCTTTTCTGCTCTAATGTATTCCCTTTTCATCTTTTTCTTACAATAATCAAAACAGAATGATTCTACCTCACTATATCCTCTACTTGCCTTATTTCACTGATTTTATAACCTTTCAAGAACTCAAATTTCTGTTTCTAAAGTGCTTATGTTTCTAGATTTTTCTTGTCTCCTATACTTGGATTTTTTTTAAATTTTACTAAGATTATTTTATTTTACTACTTCATTTATCAAGTATTTATGTGATACCTTCTCTGTGCTAAGCCATGTCGCATGCCAGAGAAAGTAAAAGTCTTGGAACCAGCCCACAGGGGGCTTATAATCTGAAAACAGTAAGTGTAGCTCATAGCTTACATTTTTACAGTTCTTCAAATATGTAGCATGTTTGTTGAGGTACAGTGTTCCCACAGAGACTGCTGGTACCAAGACACTTTAGAGTTGGCTTTGGTGTTAGCATGACCCAAATTCATTTGACTGCAAATGTGACACCAGATATCAGGGATGACATGAGAAGTTTGAAGAAAGTCAAGGAAAAGAAATAGTGGCCAAGGTTTCTATGCAGCTATCCCTGTCTTCTCCCCCACCCATCTTTATCAGTGTTAGATTTTTGATGAGTAGCTTCCAGTAGCATTATTACTCTATGAAGTATTTAAGAGGCACTCCTTTCCAGAGCTGGTATTGCAGAGATGCTCCTCTTAAGCCAGATAAATATGCTTCCAGAATTTGGGAGCTATGGTGACTGTGGAGTCAGGGATTGGGGTATCTGCTTCTCCCATGTAAGCTTGAGCAACAGAGCCACCAAAAGCCTTTGTAGCACTTTCTATTCCCAGTGTACATGACATGTATACTGGGAGATGGGAAATTTATTGAAAGACTTGACACTTTGAGGCTATCTTTCTCTCAGCTTAGCATAGTGAAAATGGACTATCTAGTCTGAAAGGGATGGTTAGAAATGGAAGTTCTTGGGTTACTGTATCCTATGATATAGTTGTATGTTTCTTGCCATTTCCATGCTTTTGCACATTTAATTGAACTGTTTAACAGTGACTTTAAGGTTGAAGTGATTTGTGGACAAGCAGCAGGATCTAGGAGGAAACGGAGTTTATTTTTTCAATGAAATGGGAACACATAAATCATGGAGAATAACAGAGCCTTCATATGTGCTCAACTCTCACCATTCATTTGTGTGTGTGTGTGTGTGTGTGTGTGTGTGTGTGTGTGTGTGTGTGTGTGTGAGATTAGGGGAGAGAATGACTATGTCTTTAATTTATTTTTTTCCTCTGCTTGAATTTGTTCAAGATATCACTCTCATATAAAGTGACAGGGCCATGCATAACCACTGCAGAAAGACCTAAATAACTCACACAAAGCATTCTGAGTTCATTCAAATCCCTTGACTAGATTTTTACCTTATGTGATTGTACATAAAAGGCAAACTCTCAGTGAGCACCATACTACAAAGGGGCATTTGCATATCCCTGTATATGTTCCTTCCATGTGCATATTACATGTGGGAGTGATATCAAGATCAGCTACTTTTCTTGCAGCAGCATTAAATTTCTTTGAACTAATCATGTCCTCTGGCACACAGTAAAGGGACACTAGTGTGAGTTATGGTTTTGAGAGGATGGGGACCCACCAAATACCTTGACCCCAGAGTAACCTTGTCTGGGGGGTCATTTTACAAGTTGGAAAGTGTACCCATGTGTCACATAATAATTGGGGGGAAACAACCAAAGACAGTATGATGCATAGATGGCATAAGTTACAAAGGTGTGCTGTTCAAAATCTTTCAACTCAGGTACAATAGGCTGGCAGCCTCCCTTACCCTCAATCCCATATTATAGCTTTTTTTCCTCCTCTTCTGCCCCTGTCCAAACTGATGGGGAAAGGAAGGGGAGACAGAAAAGCAAGTCACCCATGATGAGTTTTTATACTTGGATTTTGTTCTAGGAAAGGTCCATTCCTACTCTCCCCTCCCTCCAATAGTATCATACTTTATTTTTCTGAGAAGGTATTCTTGGTTGCAAATCTTTATATTTTGCCATTTAGAACATTGTATTCCAAAATCTTCTTGGAAGATTAGGTAGTTGCCAAGTCTTATGCAAAACTAATTGTGGTTGTTTCATACTAAAGTTTTTGATTCAGAAGCTCTGAAATTTGGTTATGTCATTCCTCAGGATTTTTATTTGGGGGTTAATTTCAGGAGGTGATTAGTGGAGTTTTTGGTTTTTCTGTCTCCTTCTTGTTCTAATATATCTGAGATTTTTCATTTATATCTCTAAAAATATGATACCTACAATTTTATTTTGTTTATGGTTCTCAGGTAAATTAATGACTGTTAGATTCTTTCCTCTTCCCCTGTTTTCCAGATCAATTGTTTTTGATAGGAGATAATTTACATTTTTTCTTTTTTCCCAATCTCTAGATTTTGTTCCAGTATTTCTTGTTGTCTTACAGAGCTACTGATTTCTATTTGGCCCATTCTACTTTTCAGGGAGTCCATTTGCCACATCCTCTTTAATCTATGAATTCTCTTAAATCTTTCCTCCATAGCTTTCGGTGTATTTGTACTTTGGGGCCGAGGCATTTTCTTCTCTGAGGCTCTACTGGTGGACATTTGTGGAATCATTCTCTTATTCTAGGTTTTCTTCTTAGACAATTATTGACCTTCATCATTTTGACAATGTTTATTGTCTTCTGTTCACTCATATATCTAGTGTTAGTACTTGATTTGGAACTTAGTGTCCATTTGGGACTTAGAGTCAGGTTGCACTCCTCATGCTTTTGGATGGAGGTAGTCGAACACTGTTTTGTCCTAATTTTATTTTCCTGCATGCTGACTGCTGGCTTCCACTTTTCTGTGTGAATCTGTGATTGAAGACCTTGATTGTGTCATTATCCTCAGTGAATATTTTGCAGTTGGCTCCCTCTAATCAGGGCACTGGATATATTCTGGCTTACTTCCCCTGTAGGCTTTCTTGATCAAGGTACTTCACATTTAAATTTTCCTTCATCAGAGCATTTATAATTATTTTTTTGTTTGTTTTTTGTTCTCCCTGGGTTCCTTGATCAAGATGTTAAAGTGTCCTCTGACTTCCTTGGATCTTCTTTGATTAGGACACTATTTCTTTTATAGGAAGTCTTTTCTGTTTCAGGACCACTGGGTCATCTTCTTTTTCTTCTTATGTTTCTCCAAAAAAATAAATTTGATGTCCTTCTGTCTCTCCTTGGACTTCCCTGGTCAGTGTTCTACATGGTCTTCTTTTATTTCCATAGCTAGGATTTCCTCAGACAAGGCTCTTTCTCTTCCAATCCTGCCCCTCCCCTACTCAGGGCTCCTATTTTTTGATCCCTGTACTCCATTGGGTTCTTGCAGTTAAGAGTATTGTCAGAAAGTATCATTTAGGCTTTCTGGTGTATTTCTATCTTTTCTTTTGCTGGTTTTAGCAACATTTCCTCTGCTAGTGTCTGCAAGTTCTTGCTGTGTTATTGTGTATGCCTGGAAATGTCTCTATGGGTTTTTGGTCATTCCTCAATCTGGTAATTTTTAAAGCTCATTTTAGATGAACAAAGAAGTCAACATCACTTAATTATAGAGTATGGGGGTGGAATAAGGTGTAACAAGAGTGAAAAGGAAGGATGGGTTAAGTTGTAAAGGGCTTCAAATGTAAGAGAATTTTATAATTGATTCTATAGATTATAGGGTGTATGGAATTTTATTCAATAAAAAAAAATGACATGGTCAGATCTGTACTTTTGGTAGATTAAATTGACAGCTGAGTAAAGGATGGCTTGGAGTGGGCAGAGACTTATGTCAGGGAGACCAACCAGCAGGCTATTTCAGGTGGTAGGTGGGAAGTGGTGAAGACCTGTGCCAGGACTATAATAATATCAGAGGATAGAAAGAGGTTTATGTGAGAGATGGTATGGAGGTAAAATTGATAGTCTTTGGTGACAGCTTAGATACATGGGTGGCAGTGAGAGAAAGTGAGAAGTTGAGGATGAAATCTAGCTGTGTCTGGGTAACTGGGAGAATGGTTGTGTATTCACAATAATAGGAAAGTTTAGAAGAGGGATTTTTTTTTGTGGGAGAAAGATAATGAGTTCAATTTTTGACACATCAAGTTTAAGATGTCTAAAAAATCCAGTTTGAAATGTCAGCTGGAAATGCAAGTAGGGAATTTAGGAGAGATCTTGGGGCTAGAGAAGTATACCTGAGAATCATTGGCATGAAGATGATGATTGAATTCATGGGAAGAGATGATAGCCATCAATGAGTGAAATCATGTAGAGAGAGAAGAGAATAAAGCTCAAAACAGAGCTCTGGAGGATGCTCACCTTTAGTAGAAATGACTCAGATAAATGTCCAATAAAAGAAACAGAGACATAGTGAGAAGTAGGATACAGCAGTGTCATGGAAACCCAGAGAGAAGGGGACAGCAAGATGAAAACAGTGATCGATAGTGCTAAAGACTGCAAAGAGATCAAAAAAGAAAGAAGACTAGGGAAAAAAAAAACCATTAATTTTGTCATTTGAGAGATCATTGACAACACAAATAAGACCAATTTTGATCGAATAATGAGGTAAGAAACCAGACTGCAGGTTTAAGAAGAGAGAGGAAGACAAATGGACATTAATTGATAATTTTAAAGAAGGTGAGCCACAAAAAGAAAAAAAAAGAGATATGGGATGATTGCTAGCAGAGATGGGAAGATCAAGTGATGATTTTTAGAATATGAGAAAGACATGGATATATTTGTAGGAAACTGGCAGTATACTGGGAAAGACTGAAGATAAGTTAGGGGGTGAAGATGATAGAAGGAAGGAAAAGGCCCATCTATTCATGTGAGATAGGATTAAAGGAGATGCCTTCTTGGTGATATAAGATGAGAAAGAAGGGAGAAGAGAAAGTTTTTAGTGAATTGTTTCAATTTTTCCAATTAAATATGAGGCAAGATTTTAAGTTAAAAAGAGAAGAAGGAATGAGGGTATCACTAGTTCAGGATTAAGGGTCTGAGAAAGAACTGAGGGGCTGAGGGTTTGGAGGTCATAGTGAGGATAAAAAGTGGCATTTATGGTTACAAGGCAGTGGCAGAAGTGGAATAAGAGATTGTGATTTGATAAGAAAATTTCAGAGTTCATATACATGCAAGTGGTACATTTGTGAGTGAAGGAAAAAGGGTATGACTATCTTTACATGTGCCTGAGGTGGAGTAGAGAATTAGATCATGAGAAATGAGTAAGTTGAGGAACTGAGAGGTTAGGGTGCTTAAGGAGGTAACAATATATTTGTTGAATTCTCCTGAAGCAGGGGAGTAGAGAAATATTGTGAAGCAGATCCTGAAGTCATTGAAGAAAGAAAAAAAAAATGTCCTGGAAGCTGGTAGACAACAACTACCAGAATTTTAATTGAGTGGTAGATGCGGATTCAGTGAACTTCTGAGTGATGATGGTAGAAGGGCAACTGGGAAGTCTTGATGGGAGCAAGGATTACTCTAACTCCCCTAATGTGAAAACAGATGTAATTTTTCTTTTTCTTTATCCAAGTTCATGGATAGCTTTGGTGCCATGAATCCCAGTTGAGGAACTCCTGCTTTAAGGGTAACCACTCTATTTCTAATCAAATCAAAATGTGAAGAAGCAGATGACATTAGCACACCAGTTAATAATTAGTTACATTATGAAGCTAGCAAATGGTCTTCTTCTTGGGAGAAGGAGGCACAGCTCCGCCAGCAGTGTGTTTCTGAGATGTCAGTACCTATCTCATTCCTCATTAGGCATCCACACAGCACCCACAGCTGAGGATGGTTTTCACTTGCCCCAAACTGAGGCAGTTTGAGCAAGATGTTCCAGGTTCAAAAATGGCTTGCTGTAACAGCCCCAGGGGCATGCTTAGAGGTTATAGACACAGTGAAAAGCATGCCTCCTGTCCTTGCCTTCTGCCAAGCCAACTTAGGCTTTTATTGATGAGGAAATTCCCTGCAACTGATGTTGTAAATGACTCTGTTAAGCAGGGGGTAGGTTTATTTTTTTCTTCCCCTTTCCCCCTACCTCCATGCCCTTGCCCAACCTCATAGCTCCAGTTCTAGTGCTGTAACCACAGAAGCAGCAGACGTGTCCCTCTACGTCAATTGCCTCAGTAATTAGAGCTGTTTTCTACCTGGCCCTAAATCATATTTGATTGGGGGTATTGTGTGTGAATTTCATGGTAACATCTATTTCATTGCTGGAATTATTCTGTATGTGCTTCCGATGGCTTCGTCTGCTGCTTCCATCAAAAGATGAATGGCCTGGCTTTCCCCGCCTATATTATCAAGTCATCCGCTCCCCACTCTAGAGGCTGCAGGAATCAGTTCACATTGAACATTAGGAATGACAAAGAGTTATTAGTCTAATGCGTTAGGGAGATTAGCTCGTTTTCACTCCACTTTGGCATCTCCATTTATCATATACCCAGCTGTGTTTTCAGAAATGATTTATGGAGTGCAAAAGTTGAGGGGCTAGTCAAAAGCAGCTGGGATCCACATTTGGTTCATAGTGCTCTAGAAGAGTATAAGGTTATATTTATTTAGCACTTTTCTATTTGTAATGCATTTCCAAACCTACCACCTCCTGAACCAATGCTGGAAGATAGGTTGTACAAATAATATCACTTCCATTTTAGAAGCAAAGAAGGTGAAACACAGAGGTAGGAAGATAGATTTCCTTAGTGAGGTAGTGAGTAGAAGAATGAATTATTAATTACTGATGTTTCTCTATTGTTTCAAGATTGAGATAACACTTTCCATATAATGCTGAGGAAACCTGGGAACAACCTTTAGCTTTCCTTCTTCCCTTCTCCTTTCCTAATCCTGGACTATCCCAGAATCCATTATAAATATCTGAATGGAAGGAAGACCTGCCATTCCAGTGATATCTTTCCCTGCTTTTCCATTTGAGAATGCCAGATCATTCAAAGACTAGTCACCATTGGGAGCACCCTTCCATTATTTATTAAGCTGATTAACTGCTCACATAGCTTGCATGAGGTGAGAGTCACCAACTCTATTCCATCTAGTAACGTGGAGAGCCAGTAGACTTCACCACCTGCTCTATTACTATCTCCTATGGTTTTCAAAGGCTCACCATCTGTCTTTTCTCCATGATTCTATGGATTCCAGATACTGTCACATGACCTAATTATGTAACCTAAGGACCTCTGGGCCTTACTTTTTTTGTCCCTGATGCAACCTTAGGGCTCCTTAGTTTTTCCATTCACCCTATAGCTGAACTCACTGATGTGTTGACTGCCTCACTTAGAATGTGATCTTTGTGAGCAGGAACTGTTTTCTTTTTTCAATTTATCTCCCACAGTGTTTGGCACATAATAAGTGATTAACAAATGCTTTTTCATTCATTCATTTCTTCATTCATTCATAAAATATAAGTGATAGTTATCAAGGAATAGGGACAGGATTCAAATTCAGGTCCCCCGGCTCCAAGTCTGTATGCAATTTCGAACATTTCCTGTGGCCTTGTACATCAGAAAACAGAAGTATAGAGAAGGAAAATGAAGACAGTTTTAGAATTTAATAGTTAATAAAGGTATGAATTTGAATTTTCCCCTAGGTTGTCTGATGCAATGTTCAGTATATGTTCCATAATTTTTCTCTTACTCAGAAAGGAGGCTAAAAGAAAGAATTATTTTTATTCTAACCAACTCTTCTCCCTACCCTCTACTGTCTAACCAAATGACCTCCATATGTGTCCTTTCATTGGATACTTTATCTCTATTCCTGTATTTTTCCACTGGCTGTGCCAATGAGAGGAGTTGGTGTAACAGCAAGCACCCTAGCATACCTAGGGCGGCTACTAGCACAGCTTCTTAGATCTGCTTTTCTAAAGGAAAGCAACTCAAAATGGGTTAACAATCTTACTTTAATCAAACATATCATTTACCTAGTTCAGGGGGAAAAAGTCAGCACCCTGAACTTCAGAGAATACAAACAGAAGTTACAAACAAACAGAAAAACA
>CM053587.1:285969410-285989070 GCA_028646515.1 Pseudochirops corinnae
CTCTCCTTTGGTTCTCATTATTTCCAATTTATTATTTAATTGGGGATTTTCAGTTTGTTCTTTTTCTAGCTTTTTCAATTGCATGCCCAATTCATTGATATCCATTTTCTCTAATTTATTCATGTATGCATTCAAGGATATAAAACTTCCCCTAAGAACTGCCTTTGCTGCATCCCACAAGTTTTGGTATGCTGTCTCATTATCGTCATTTTCTTGAATGAAGTTGCTGATTGTTTCTATAATTTCTTGTTTGACCCACTCATTCTTTATGATTAAGTTATTTAGTTTCCAATTAGATTTTTGTCTATCCTTCTATGGCACTTTATTACATATAATTTTTATTGCATCATGACCTGAGAAGGATGCATTTATTATTTCTGCCTTTCTGCACTGAATTGTGAGGTTTTTATGCCCTAGTACATGGTCAATTTTTGTATATGTGCCATGCACCACTGAGAAGAAGGTATATTTCTTTTTATCTCCATTCAGTTTTCTCCAGAGGTCTACCATATCTATCATATCTAAGATTCTATTTACCTCCTTAACTTCTTTCTTCTTTATTTTGAGGTTAGATTTATTAATCTCAGAGAGTGGGAGATTGAAGATCCCCCCTAGTATAGTTTTGCTGTCTATTTCTTCTTCTAGCATTCTTAAGTTCTCCTTTAGGAATATAGATACTGTACAACTTGGTCCCTAAATGTTTAGTAATTATATTGCCTCATTTTTGATGGTGCCTTTTAGCAGGATATAGTTTCCTCCCTTATCTCTTTTAATTACATCTATTTTTGCTTTTGCTTTGTCTGAGATAGGGATTGCTACCCCTGCTTTTTAACATTAGCTGAGGCATGATATATTTTATTTCAGCCTTTTACCTTTATCCTGTGTGTATCCCCCTGTTTCAGATGTGTTTCTTGTAAATAGCATATTGTAGAATTATGGTTTTTAATCCATTCTGCTATCTGCCTCTGTTTTATGAGAGAGTTCATCCCATTCACATTCACAGTTATGATTACGAACTGTATCTTTCCCTCCATCCTATTCCCTTCCCTTGTTAATGCTTTTATTTTTCCCCTTCTCCCTTACCCTTCTTAAAAGTTTTCCTTTTGACTGCTGCCCCCCTCACTATGCCCTTCTTGTCCGTCCCCCTCCCTTTTCCTACCCTTTCTCTTACTACTTCTTCTCTCTCTTCTAACCCCTCCCCCCTTTCCTGTCGGTTCTCCCCTCCTACTGCCTGTAGGATATGATTGATTTTTATATTCAATGTTGTATGTTATTTCTTCCTCAAACCAAGACTGATGAGAATAGATATTATGCATTGTTCCTCTCCCTCTCTTCTTTCTCTTTATTATGGTAAGTTTTATGTCTTTTCCCGATAGAGTCCTATATTTTACTGGTTATGTTATTCCCGCCTTGCACCAGAACCAGTGAGGGAAAAGCTCATATAATGGTCTTCTCCCTCGCTTCTTTCCCTCTACTATATTGTTTTTATGCCTCTTTGTGTAGCATAATTTACCCTTTTCTGCTTCATTCTTTCCTCTTCTTCCATTGTAGTCTCTTAATAAGGATTTTTATCATCATTTTGTGAAATTTATACCCACACCCTCTATTTATCTATATCTCTTTTAGATGTTGCTGTAGGTATAGAATTCATGATATTACCAGGTATCAGCATCCCATATAGGCATGTAAACAGTTTGCTCTTATTAAATAGCAGGTTGTGTGTGTGTGTGTGTGTGTGTTTTCTTTATCTTTTTATGTCTCTTTTAGGTCTTGCAATTGGTGGTTGAATTTTCCATTGAGCTCTGGCTTTTTCATTAGAAAGGTCTGGAATTTTGTTGTATCACTGAATGTCCATCTCCTTGCCTGATAGAATATGCTCAGTCTCGCTGGATAGGTGCTCCTTTGTTGTAGCTCAAGCTCTTTTGCCTTGTGAAAAATCATATTCCAGTTTCTCCAGTCTTTCAGTGTTAAAGCTGCCAGATCCTGCATGATCCTCACTGTGCTTCCCTGATATCTGAATTGTTTCTTTCTGGCCGCTTGTAGTATTTTCTTCTTTACCTGATAGTTCTGGAGTTTGGCCACAACACTTTGAGGACTTTTAAGTTTGAGATCTCTTTTGGGAGGTGTCTGGTGGATTCTCCTGATTTCTATTTTACCCTCTGGTTCTAGGATTTCAGTGCAGTTTTCCTTGATGAGCTCTTGGAAAATATTGTCAAGACTCATTTTTTTCATCATGATTTTCTGGTAGACCAATAACTCTCAGATTATCTCTCCTGGATCTGTTTTCCAGGTCAGTTATTTTTACATTGAGATATTTTACCTCTTTTTCTAATTTTTCCATCTTGATGTTTTGTTTGACTGACTCTTGGTTACTCATAAAGTCATTTGCTTCAGTTTGGTTGATTCTAATTTTTAGCAAATTATTCTCCTCAGTCAGTTTTTGAAGCTCCTTTTCCATATGCTCAGATTTCATTTTTAGTTCAAACATTTTACTTTTTAAGGAGCTATCCTCTTTATTGTAATGTTTTTCTAATTTCACAATTTTATTTTTAAAAGAGGTGTTGATTTTATCTCTGCCTCTCTAAACCGGATTTCAAAGTTCTTTTTGAGCTCATCTAGTAATGCTTTCTGTGCTGGAGATCAGGTCATAATCCTTGTTAAGGTTTCAGTTGTGGGTATGGAGTCAATACTCTCTCCTTCTGAATTTGTTTCCTCCCTCTCACAGTAATAGGGATCCAGAGTCTTTGTCTTTGCAGTCTGCTTTTTACCCATTTTGAGTCAGGGCCTTAGCCATACCCTTCCTTCAGGTTCCTAAGCCTTTACTGCTTAAAATTTTTCTCTGGGGCAATAATTACTGTCTTTTTGGGTCAGAGGTGGGATTTGGAGCAGCTGGGGTTCACTCTGCCATCCTGGTCCCTGGAAGATCAAACAGGGGCTTTTTAAATTTCCAGGCTGTGGATGGGTAGTCCCAGGAGTACCTGTTGCCTCTGCCATGGGCCCTGCCTTTATATCTTATCCAGCTCTATAGATCCCACCCTGTGGTGGTGGGCCTGTGAAGGGCCCTTGTGGTTGGTGGATCACCAGTATTCCTCCAGGCTTCTCAAGCACAGCTGCAGTTGCTGTCAGGGCCTCCTGGAGCAGCTGCCGTATTGTTGTCAGTGCCTCCCAGAGTGCAGGAAACTTACATTCTAATGTATGAAGACAACACTTAAAAGGGAGCTGAAGAAATAGAGTCAGTAACAGAAAAATGTAAATGCACAAGAGATTGGTGGTGAAAAAAGACCAGAGTCAAAAGTAGAATCTGAGAACTGAGGAGTAGACATGTTTTGTCTGGGTACTTATTTTGTGCTTTAGCTGACTTCTAAGTATGTATATATTGGTAGGGATGTTGTGAAGTATGTTTTTTTTTTCCTTTATTTATTTTGGAAGGTTTGTAGAGGTGGCTGAAGCCAAATAGACTATCTTAACCTTGGCTAGGTATTTGGGGACCCCCACATATGAGAACAAGATGTCCTAGATTTTCTGCTAAATTTTATAAACACATTCCTGATAACTACTGAGGAAGGTAGGTAATGCAGGGATAATTGTTCTTCCTATTTTTCAGATAAGGGACTGAAGCACAGAGAATGGGGTGATTTTCCCTGCATCTTAAGACAAGTAAGTGATTGGGAATAGGACAGGAAAATATTTTACTTTAAAACTGGAAAGGACCTTTGAAACACGTTCTTCCAACCAGTATGAACTATAAATAGAGAAACTGAAACACAAAGACAAGATGTGACATAATAAATAAGTAGTAAAGCCATTCCCCATCAAGTTTCTGTCCTTTTGATACTCTCCAGATTTTTTAATATCCTTTTTAAAAACTGTCTTTCCTGGAAAACACACACACACACACACACACACACACACAAATGAACGCAGATGTAGTCTGACCAGGGAAGAATATATATGTATATGTGTGTATGTATATGCATATGTGTATGTGCATGTAAATGCACAGATTATGTGTACATGTATGTATAATATATATGTATGCATACATGTATGAATGTATATACATGCATGCATGTATGTGTGAATGTATATGTATATGTTATTTTTGAAAGCTAATGTCCCTCTTAATGGAACTTGAGATCACATTAGATTTTTGGGCTGCCAAATCAAAATGCTGATTTATATTTGATTTGTGATCAAACCACTCCAGATCTTTGTTTTTGTTCAAATGAACTATTATCTAGCTACACCTTCCCCAAACCATACTTGTGAATCACAATTTTCAAAGGTGAGTTTAAGACTATATGATGAATTGTCTTTACAATTGAATAAACTGAGAATCCATGGAAAGGAAGTATCAACATTCATATTCAAACCTATGTCCTCTAATTCCAAATCCAGTGTTATACCTGTTTCACTAAACTGTCCCTTCTCCATTTCTCTGCTCTTACTTCATCTGGATGGATTTGCCCATTTGAAGACTCTGACTTGAATCTGGCTTAGCTTTCCAGTTACCCTTTCAAACCAGATCTTTCACCCCATACTCCATTGTTTTCTCTTTCCAGCTTGGTAAATATTTTTAATTACTTGATATGAACAGGCTCCATCCTGTCAGGGATATGGAATAAAAGACAGGTAAGGAATTATCATAAAAATTATTCTATCAAGGGATGAAAAAGAGGCTGGCTTATCTTGACCACACTTTCCTCTCCTGAAGTGCTGGTGCATTCAAAGGACTCAGTAACCTTGCCAGGTCAGGAATGAATAAGCATTGGGAAGAAGTGCTTACAAATGGAATAACACTCAGAATTAAATGATAGTGATGAATAGTGGGTGCCAAGAGCATAGGAAGTTGCCAAATAGACAGTCCATGGCCCAAACCTGGCAGCTCCTTTCCTCCTGTCTTTGCCAGGTACTGTCTGTTCCACAAACAAAACAGCTGGATCCTTTATGCTCCCTTTATTCTGGGATCATATAAGGGCAGTATGCCAGGGAACTATGGGGTGGGGGAAAAGAAGACGAAGTGGCCTCCCATTCATATGTGCGTGGGGTGTGTGTGTGTGTGTATGTGTGTGTGTTTGTGTTGTGTGTGTGTGTGTGTGTGTGTGTGTGAAGAGTTTCCCAAACCTGTGCCAAACCCTTACAAACAACTGAGAGGCCAGAAAGAATAATACCAAGCTAATTAGGACAAAAACTCAATTCAATCCAACTCAAGGAACATTTATTAAGTACTAACAATATCCAGAGCTCGGTGCTGGGGGAATCATAAAGTTTAGATAATACAGCTCAACTCACTTCAATTTACATTTATTAGGCTCCTTTTTTGTACTCTCTGAGTTTGTGTGATACTGTTCTCTTTGAACTCTCCTCTTACCTACCTAGATACTCTTTTTCAGTCCTCTTTGCCACCCTATCATCCACATTCTATAACTCTGGTTGGTCCCTAAGGCTCTCACCTGGGCCCTCTTTTCATCTCTTTTTATTTTTTGTCACTTGAGGACCTCATCAGTTCTTATGATTTCAAGTATCATCTCTATGCAGAAAACTGCCCAAAATCATACACACACACACATATATGTGTGTATGTATGCATAGTATGTACGTGTATATATGTATACATACATATAGATAGATATGCATGTATATCTACTATCAATATGTGTGTACATATATGTACATATACAAACACATATACACATAAACACGTACACACATATATAATTTCTGGCAGTCTTCTGCATAGAGATGTGTATATATGTATATATGTACATATATTTATGTTCATATGAATATATATTCACATATACATGCATATGTGTGTGCATATATATCTATATAAACATCTATCTATCTATCTATCTATCTATCTATCTATCTATCTATCATCTATCTATGTATCATAGCCCTAGTCTCTCCTGGGCTCCAATCCTACAATCTCATATCAACAACTACTGAAAAGACATTTGAAACTCTATTGTCATAGGCATCTCAAACTAAATACATCCCCCAAAGAACTTCCTATTTCACCCCTTTCATCAACCCACTCACAACCTGCCATTCTTCTTAACTTCCTTATTTCTGTTGAGGATACATTCATCCTTCCAGTCATCTAGGTAGGTAACCTCAAAGTTATCCAAAATTCTTTATTCTCTCTCATCCTTCTACACAATTAATCACCTAGTTATATCAATTTTTACCTATGTAACATGTCTCATTCTTTGTCCACCCATACCACAAACACCCTAGGTTGTCACCTTGTCTCTGGATAATCTCAGGAACTTTATAGGTGGTTTCTCTACCTAGTGTTACTTCTTTCCAAATCAACCTGCACACAGGGTCATTTCTAGCCTTAAAGCATGCAACTAGAGTCACTATCATGGTAGCTATGTTCTTGTAACTCAATGCCGCTAACAGCAGATATAGAATACTTTCTTTGGAATTTCTAGTTTTTTATAAACAGACTACAGCTTATTTTCCCAAACTTATTAACATTCATCAAATTGGCCTCTTTTCTGCTCCTTTAACTGCTTCCCACACCTATAACACATGCCCTTCTTGCTTCTACCTATGAGAATTCCTCATTTACTTCAACACTTAGCTCAAGTGCTGTCTCCTACATGACATATTTAATGATGACTCTAATTGCTAGGGCTGCTCTATCCCTGAAATTACTTTGTATATTTGTATATGTATGTGTGTGTTTATACACACATATACATATGTAGTATGCATATCAACACATACAGATATATGTGCACATACAATGCATACCTACACATACATGTGTATATATGCATGTATATATGTGTATTCATGAATATATGTATATGTACATATTATTTCCCCCATAGAATATAAGATCATGAGAAGAATGATCATTTCATATTTATTTTTATATTACTATTTCTGATGTTAATGGGAATTTGAAGATCTTACTTGCCCCTTAATAAGCCTAAGGGAATTTGAAGACCTTCCCTGCTTTGAAGATATATCCTGCCCCTTGACCAGCTTGATGTAATCACATGGAGCCTGTGGTAGGAGGAGTTTGCTTAAGGGTGGAGCAGAGCCCACATGAAACTGGGAGTCAGAGCAGATAGGCACAGTGGGAAAGAGAGGATGCATCCAAGTGATACTGTTAGGCTTGTGAGTAAAAGTTGGCGTTTGCCACCTGCTGTGACAGCTAGGCTTGTGTTGGTTTGTGGGAAGGCTAAAAAACACTGTGTTCCTCTGTGCTGTTGTGACTTATTACCTTCTTTGCTACTATGATGGAATGGACTTACTGGTTTTGGAATTTGGTTTTCTGGTGCTGAATAAATGTTTTGCTTCTGTTTTCTATATGGAGAGTCTGTTATATTTTGCAGTCAAGCTCTATGCAGGTTAATTTGTGGTGACCATTGGCACTACACTATCTTAATACCTGACCTATAACATACTTGTTGATTCATTGCTTGATCAAGCACCTTGTCCAATAGAATGGAAGCTCCTTGAAGCCAAGAACTATTTTCTTGTCAGTTCTCCAGTTTTTTTGCTGTGATGGTTCCATATGCCTTTTTTTTTATTGGCTTGAACCAGTAAGTGCTACTAAGGCAGTGGTTCTCAACCTTCCTAATGCCGCATCCCTTTAATACAGTTCCTCATGTTGTAGTGAGCCCCAACCATAAAATTATTTTCGTTGCTACTTCATACCTGTAATTTTGCTACTGTTATGAATCTTAATGTAAATATCTGATATGCAGGATGTATTTTCATTGTTGCAAGTTGAACATAACCTGCAGGTTGTGGACCACTGTACTAAGGGAACATATCCAAGTAATCTTGATCTCCAATTGCTGGCATTGTTTCTCTGCTGTTTGATTAGAGAGAATGGCTTGCCTACTTATTCTCCAGTCCACAAGGATTTATCAAGCCTCTACTACATGGCATTGGGTTAAGTTAATGTAATAGTAATGGAATTTGAAGATGCCCTTGTATTGGCAAATAAACAGGTACTTAACACTTTGTTTCAAGTTAATTATATTAAGCCTCTGTTAAGAAACAAAAGATATGAACCCCTGTTGCTAATGTAACAGAAAGGGATGGAAGAGAGAGTAGCTAATACCTTATATCAGGCAGGGCACAAGCTGGAGAGTCAGAACTTCTTGAAGAAAGTCAAGTGGAGACTGAGGAGGACAGGCCAGAAAGTGATTTTGAGAATGTAGCTTATGGTGGCGGAGCTTCTTCTGAGAGCCAGACAAACTCCTGCCAAGGACTTCTGAGGGCCAGCCAGAGGTGCCAGAGGAAGCATGACTATGGTGTCAGAACTTTGTCTGTTGTGGGTCTATGCTGATTTCACAGGCAGAAAGTGATTTTGATAAGGGTGCTGAAAATGTGCACGGATGTTATTGTGGCTTTGTTAAACTTTGTCTTCCCAGAAACAGAAACTGTGAAGGACTTGAGGTGGACTGGACACTGTGAGCTTCAATATGGAACAGGAACTAGACAAGGAACTGGGAGCTGCCTGCCTTTGAACCCAGATGACAGTTTATTGGATTCAGGTAGGAACTGGGACCATGGAGGAGGAACCATGAGAGCTGAGAGCCTGCCTTGAGTCAAGATGAAAAGGCTTCTCCTTGGGTATTTAATGCTATTTAATTACTAGTGAGATTGTAACTTATTTGTGTCCTAGAGGTGGATAGCCTTTGTACTCTCCACTACCCCTTAAGAGGGTAGTGATAATACTATAACTTGATTGCACCCCATGGGCAGAGGACTTTGACCTTTGTGCTTTGTGTCGATTAAGGAGGCTTGTCTCCTTAAGGATGATTGAATTAAGAAATTACTAAATGAAGAACTTACTACATGAATATTATCTTTTGCTTAAAACTATGTGACCACTTTGGTGAAAACTATGTGGCCACTTTAGTGATAAGTTGTGAATTTATAACATTCTGAATGCTGTATTTTGATTTTCTGTGAATGTTTGCTCTGATTTGTTACTGAATAAATAGAGAGTTCACTATACTATGTAATCAGAATCTCAAAAACTGTTCACAGCAGCGGTCCTCTGGAAAGCTGCTCATGCTTGGCTTTACGGTTGAGAATACTAAGAAAGACACAAACAGTCCCTGCCCTCAAGAGCTCACAAAGTTAACCTGACTTGACCCTTCACAAATTCACATTACATCATCTCAGCTGAGCCTTTTCCTGATTATCTAGCCTCTTAATCTATGTTTATTGATTCCCCATCTTATCCTCCACTGTATCTATTGCAAAACTTTATTTTTAGCAAATATGAAAACATAAATCTCTATTATGTACATTTTGTTTTGTTTTAAAAAAAAACCTCATATATTTTATGTTACTTTCAAAATTGTCTTGCATGTTGTGTTTCTTTCTCAACTTTTTTCTTTTTTCCTCTGTGTATTTGAAACATGATTCAATGATCTTCCTTTGGTTCTTTTCTGTTCTTTTAAAAAAAATAACCTCACTACTTCTCCTCTCCTTGTTCCAACCCCCTGGGAAAGACACACTCACCCCCCTCCCCTCCCAATCCTTTGATTGTAGATTGAGCTCTAAAGCTACCACTTGGCTTTATGGCCTTTCAAATGACCTTCCAGTAACCCTTTGACTGAATCCAAACTTCACAGAACAAGTTCCCTTAATAAAAGGATTTGTTTTGTAAAACTTAGATTCATTCAAAAGGCCACACTTGGGGACATAGAGGGCTACATGTGACCTCAAGGCTGCAGGTTCCCCACCCCTGGACTAGATAGTCCTGCTGTCATAGGTAGTACTAAGAAGGGGGAAAGGAGGAAAGAGGAAAAACAAATTAACAAAACAGTTCTTTCCCCCCCTAGTTAGAAGGATCAAGTATCAGGATGTGTACAAGACAGTCCTCTTACATAGGCAGTCTTAAGGGAAAAAAGGAGGAACAGAAACAAAATAAAACAACAACAACAAAAAAATATTGAGGAAAAAAAGCCAGAATTCCTGAGCCTTTCATTCTTCTTTCAGAAAGACTAAGTTTCAAAATCTCACATCTATCCTATGTAATGGATAATGCCAAATCTTGGGGGTTCATAGTGTTTTTCCTAATTCAAAGAGATAATGATGAACTAAGGCAACACCAGGAACATCAGAGACTCAAGAGCTCATTAGATACTTCTCCATGACTGTCTCATCAGTATCTCAAACTCAAGGTGTTTTGGATGTGCTATATTTCCTACAAATCTATTTGTCCTTCTGATTTCACTGTTTTTGTATGTGCCACAACCATTTAACCTGACTTACATGTTTGTAACCTTGAGGTTATCACCGACTCTTCTCTCTCCTTCACCTCCATCTTCTATCTCCATCTCTCCTCTCTATTCTCATTGCCACCACCCTAAGTGGAGTCTCATGACCATCTACTTGAATTATTTCAATTGTTTCTAAGCGGTTTTCTTCTCTCTTATCCATCCTTCACACTCATACCAATGATGACTTCCTCATGCATGGATTTGGTAATGTCATTCTTTTCTTCAAAATCCTTTAGGATCTCTATCTTGTCTCGAGTCATTAATACTCCTTTGCCTGGTACTTGAGATCTTAAAATCTTTTATTATCATCCTTCCATTGTGTCCTTATTCCAGACTTTTCTCCATGCACTATACATTGCACCCAAGCTATGCTATATTTCTCTACTTCATAGAGTCACAGAATCTGAGAATTGAAAGTGATCTTAGTGACCAACTGGTCCAATCTCCCTCCTATACACTAGGAATGCTCACTATGATGGCCCTGACAAATGACTGTCTAGACTCTTCTCAAAGATCTTCAAACCATTCTCATTTTGGACAGCTCTAATTAGAAGGAAGTATTTGTTTCTTTGTTTTCCTGAAACAAGTCAAAATTTGCCCCTTTTCACATTTCACTGACTAGTCTTGATTCTTCCTGTGGAGCTAAATGACAAATCTAATCTTTCTAATCTACACTAGTTCTTTAAATACTTCAAGACAGATTCAAGGTCCATCCACTACTATGACCTTACACACTCACTCACACACACACACACAGAATTCTCTTTTCTGGGGTAAACATTCCAAGTTTCTTTCATTATCTTCTCATGACATACATTCAAGGCATAGATTCAACTATCCTGATTGTCTTTCTCCAGATGCTCCCCAGCTTAGCACCGTCACTTTTATACCATGGTTTCCAGAGCTGAACATAATACTCCAAGTGAGGTCTCATAAGGGCAGAGTACAATTGAGCTATCATCTTCCTATTCTTGGAAACTTTACTTCTTTTAAATGAAGTACAAGATCATACTATCTCTTTTGGCTTCCCCATTACATATTGAGCTTGCAGTCTACTAAACCCCTTAGATCCTTTCTAGAACAAACAACGTCTAATTACACCCCCACCCTACCCCCACTTCTTATAACTTGCATAGTTGATCATTTTGTGCCCAAGTGCAAGGGTTTCTATTTATCTCTATTGAATTTCAGTTTATCAGGTTCATCTCAATACTCTGTTCTGACAATCTTAATTCCATCATTCAATGCGTTAGGTATTCCTCCCAGCTTGCTGCCATCTGCAAGTACTTACATTCAAGTCGCTGACAAAAATGTTAAACAGCATAAGGCCAAGCTCAAATGTCTGATGCATTCCATTGACAAACTCGTACCCCCCTGACACAGAACCATTAACAACTACTCCATGAAGTTGGCCATCAAGATCTGAATTCATCTACTAGGCCCTTACAGGTGTGAAGAACTTAAATTGTGTGTCACCTCCACTGTGCTCTCCATCTGAAATGCTGTTCTCCCACTTCGCCTATTGAATTCCTACTCATTCTTCAAAGCCCAGTGATTTGCAACCCTCTAGGAAGACTTTCTTGAACCTCAGTTTGATAGCCTTCCTCACCACATGACACTATGTGTGTCTTTCTCTGTGAACTTAATTCAACAAAACAATTTAAACATGGTAGAGTGGAAAGGACATTGGGTCAGGAATTGGCTCAGGTCTGGGTTAAGTACAACTTCTGATGCTTACTACTTACATGATTTGGGACAAATCACTTAATTCACTGCTATTTTCTGTGAAGTGAGGGGATGGATGAATTGTCTTCTCAGAACCCTTCCAAATTTAGGTATATGATCCCATAGAAATCATTATTAATAATCATAGCTGATATGCATGTAGTGCTTTAAAGTTTTCAAATTACTTAAGATACACTATACCACTTGATCCTCTCAACAATCTTTTGAGTTAGATTCTACCAGAAGGATTCCCAGAAAAGGAAACTGAAACTCAAGAATTGTAAACAACTTGCCTAACATCACACAATATTTAATTCATCTCCACATTTCTTCACCATCCAAAATTCCTTGATACCTGTGGCAGTAGATACAGCATTGAACCTGAAGTCAGGACTACCTGAATTCAATTCAGCCTCTCACACTTCTTGCTATATAATCCTGGGCAAATTACTTAATCTCTTTCTGTCTCACTTTCCTATTCAATGAAATGGGTATAAAAATAGCTCCTAACTTCCAAAGTTGTTGTGAATCTAAAATAAGATATTACTTGTAAGAAAGGGTCAAAGAATGTACACAAAGCATAATACAAGATATTGTAAGTGTGATGGGAGTCTGCCAGAGATCCACATAAAGGGTTCTGGGACAATTTGAGCATATACACAATTATTTTGGCAGCTGGAATTAGTGGGTGGGTGTTTCCTAGAGGGAGTGACATTTGGAATAGGTTTTAAATAATTCTGAATGTTAGAGATGAAGAAAAGTCAACTTCCAGTTGGCTCCAGCAGCGTGCCCACACAGAACTAGAGGATGGCACACTGAGGCTGTCCAATATGGCATGGCACGGAATAGTGAATAATATCTCGCTTCTAGACTATAAACTTCATGATAGCAAAGCCTTATCTTCTCTCAGCTTTGGTTCTCTATCAGCACTTAGTAGCTGTACACTACAGGACTGAAATATTTGTTGAATAATTTTTGAATATAATATTTAATATTACATAACAAATGTATTATGTCCTTGTCAATCAATCAATAAGCATTTATTAATTGCCTGCTATGTGCCAGGCACTGCGGTGAAAGGTGGGGATACAAAAAGAGATGGAAGACAGTCCCTGACCTCGAGGAGCTTATAATCCAAAGGGGCAGCAATATATAAACAAATACAGACAGTTCTTTCTTTACCTTCACAGACTGTTCTACAGGCCTTTATCTAGAGTGATTTCTGCATAATGGTAATGTAAACTTGACTACTGACATGGAGAAGGGAGGGAAAGAGGCAGGCAGAAAGGAAGCCCAGTGCCCATGGACAGATGGGACCAATACATGGTTCAAGGACAGGTGGGGCAAGGGACATAGAAGAGAGCAAGAGGAGGAACACCCCAGCCTTAGGATAGCCATGTTGGGGCTTGGTCAGAAGTAAGAGGAAGAAGAGGAAGGGTGCAGACATGGTGGGGCCGAACATGGACATGGAAGAAAAGAACAGGCACCCAGGATGGGTGGAGGGGAGCTGCAAGATGAAGGGGAGGAGAGAGTAAAAGGTCTCCTCTCTTGGTGCTGGAGGCCCCAAGACAAGCTCTCACTCAGGTGGTGGCAGTAGCTTCAGGCCTCCATTCTTCTGCTTCCACTTGGAGAGATTTTGTTTGTTTTGTTTTGGTTGCTGTTTGTTTTGGTGGGGTAGTGGGAGGCCAGGTAGCCCCAGGAACAGGAGAGAGAGAGTAAAGTACTTTATGGTAAAGTAGTATGTGTGGTTTTTTTTTGGAATGTGGATTTCTTTCAGGATAAATTCAAATGTGAGTAATTACAATTTAGGTAAAGCAAGAAGTGTCTGTACTTATAAAGCAAGGTTTATACAGAATAATTAGGAAATAATTAACAGAAGTAAGGTACTAGAAATAAGAGGAGTTGAGAAAGGTAGCATTTTAGTTGGGACTTAAAGGAAACCGGAGAGTATTAATAATATCATGTGGTATTAAAAGGTCATGGCTTGATATAGTGTGGTGAAAAAGGCCAAGTCTGAGGTCAGGAAGCCTGGGTTCAATATGGATTTGATACTACCTTCCTATAATATTGTATAAATAACTTACTTTTTCTGGTCCTTAGTTTCACCATCTATTAAATGGAGATGCTAACCCCTACTTCTTCCCCTCTCTCCCCCTTCCCCCAAGCTAAAACTCTGATCTAGGTCTCCTACCTTCTAGCCCAGTTATTTCTATCACATTACACCCATAGCACTCCTGTCCTGTTCTTGGACCCATGAACTTCTTCCTGAGGATAAGTAAGTGGCAGAATTGGTAGTAAAGGCTCAGGCATCATTATAATAGACAAAGCGTAAACTGAATAGAGAAAATGATAGTGACTGGGACGTTTTTTGGATATGACAGTAAGCTTCTGCCTAAGGATTTTCTGTCCTTACCCAGGATTCATTTTCCTGGCCCTCAGAGCCTTAGAGCAGCCCTTGGAATCTGAAAGTAATTCCCCATTCCTTGAATGTACACATATAAATATACATACAGATACATACACTGAAACCTGCAGGTGTCAGACACACACACACACACACACACACACACATACACACACTGTATGTGATTAAGCATGCTTGGGAATGGAGCCATGCATCTTCCTCAGGGCCCTGCAACAGGGGAAGGTAAAGAGTGGAGAGGAAATTAAGCGTCACAGGAAAGTACTGTATCTTTTCCGGATAATTACCCCTACCTTGTATAATCTAACGAGCCATTACTATGCCCGGATGGAACATTTAAGGAGAGTTATTGTATGTTTTCTCACAGTTTACCTGATCGTAGGAGTTAATTGATTTACCTAGACAAAACAAGGGTGGGGAACAGCTTCCAAAATATTTGAAAGAAAAGACCCTGATGAACTTGGTGTACAGCTGAGTGCAGAACAGTCTGATACAGAGATCAGTACCAAGCTTCTTATATCATAGAACATAGAATTTTGGTACTGGAAAGGACTTCATAACATAGAACACAAGACATTTTACCTAGAAGAGACCACAGAATATAAGGTCTGGGGTGGAGAAGAACCTAGAATATAGATCATTTTGGCTAGAAGATATCATAGAGATGATCTGGCCAATCTCTCATGTTATAAAAGAGGAAACTAAGATCCACAGGAGAAAAGAGGTTTACCCAAGAGCTGACAGAGCTAAGACAGTCCTGACTTTCTTGGGGCAAGTCTTTCTGAGATAGTATACCTCCAGATATACAATTCAAGGCATATCTTTTAATGTAACAGTTTCATAGTTTTTACTATAATGCATAAAGGTGTTGAAAGCCCACTTCTTAGCAGAAGGTTTTCTGAATTGGTGAAAGAGAGTTTTGTAAAAGGCTTCCCTGAACACCATTAAGTTAATCTTTAAATTAAATTAAATTTTTTTTCAATCAATGAGCATTCATATTTTTCTCTCTCTCCCTTCCCTGAGTATGGAGGACATCTTGTAATAAACAGGCATGGAAAATTCCCACACTGACCACATCTAAAATAATGTGTCTCGTTTTCCTCATTTAGTCTAACTGCTCTCTGTCAGGAGGGTTTTACAAAAAATTATTTATGGTAGTTCTTTTTGTGTTGGCAAAGAATTAGAAACTAAGGAAGGATCTATCAATTGGGGAATGGCTGAACAAAATATGGTATATAAAATTAATGGAATACTATTGTTCCCTCAGGAATGATGAGGAAAGGGATGATTTCAGAGAAACTTGAGAAGACATAAAATGATGCAGAAAGAAGTGAGCAGAACCAGGGGAATAATTCATATAATACCAACACTGTAAAAATTAACATTTTGAAAGACTTAAAAACTCTGATCAATGGGGCATCTGGGTGGTACAGTGGATAGAGCACTGGCTCTGAAGTTCAGAGGACCTGAGTCAAATCCAGCCTCAGATATTTACAAGTAGTGTGACCCTAGGCAAGTCACTTGATTCTTTTTGCCTAATTAAAAAAAATCCTGATCAATGTATTGCCTGGCTATTGGCCATAAATCTAAAGGACAAATGGCCTCATTAAGTTTGAACAGGCATTTTGTGGATTTCCTTTCCCTATTCTTTACCCTTGTGATGCTGTCTTTCCCTTTTGCTAAGTTTGTAAGTACCTAGCATAAATTCAGCCTATTTAATTGTCTGTATCTGGGTTTGTATGCTCATACACAGACTCAATTAACTCAATGCATCAGAAAAGGAACATACTGTTTCCACTCTTAGGAATCTTCCTGTCTTTGAGGGAGGGTACAGACATCTCCCAGGGAGTCTCCAAAATGGAAAAACAGAATTGTACATACTCACATTCCCCAGCAGGGTGATGTAATGGAAAGATTACTAGGGGCAGAGCCAAGATGAAAGAGTAAAAGCAGGAACTTACTTGAGCTTGTTCCCAAATACCTGAAATACCTGTAAAAAATTACTCTAAACAAATTTTAGAGGTACAGAACCCACAAAATGACAGAGTGAAATACATCTTTACTGAGTACAGCCTAGCAAGCTGACAAGAAGGGTGATCATGCTGAGCTAGGAGTGGAGCACAGTCACATGTGGGCTATGCTGGCAGAGACTGGTGGCACAGACCAACTGAAGCAGGCCTCAGGGGATTGAATTTCTGGCAGCTGTGGCAGTTTCCAGACTTCTCAACCCATAAACACCAAAAAGAAAATAAAAGATCAGTGGTGAAACTCTGTTGGACATGGGTGAAAGAAGAGCTTTGTCTGGCCTGTGCCCCTGGGGTGCTGGAGATGGCAGTGGCTGCGGCAGCAGCAGCAGCTGTCTCTGGGGCTCCAGGACCACAGATAATGAGGGGTACCAAGCAGCTGACCAGAGGACAATTGCAACAATCTTTTTTGCTGGCACTGAGGCAGGATTCTCTTGCTTTGCCCTGCTTGGATCTGGGTCACAGTCTTCGGTGGTGCTCCTGGAGTGAGGAGTGCTGGTGTAGCAGAGACTTTTGAGACTGTGGAGAGGCAGTTCTCTTCAGAGTTCTGAGACAAGTACCTAGAAGAAGCTCTGACAACAGCTGCACAAAACCCCAGAAATTTGGGACACAGCACTCTCCACTCTGGAAGAAGAGATGTACTGTGGCAGAGCTCAAAAGTCAAGTAATTGGCTGACAAGATGAGCAAACAGAGAAAGAGAAAACAGATTATAGAATCTTTCTTTGGTGACAAAGATGATGAAAACATAGAACTGGAAGTAGATAACAAGGTCAAAACTCCTGCGTCAAAAGCTTCCAAGAAGTATATGGATTGGTCACAGGCCTTGGAGGAGCTCAGGAAGGATTTTGATAATCATGTAAGAGAAGTAGAGGAAAAACTAGGAAGAGAAATGAGAGTGTTGCAAGAAAATCATGAAAATTGAGCCAAGAGCTTGCTAAAGGAGACTCCCAAAAATACTGAAGAAAATAACACCTTAAAAATAGACTAACTCAAATGGCAAAAGAGGTCCAAAAAGCCAATGAGGAGAGTGCCTTAAAAAGCAGAATTGGCCTGATGGACAAAGAACTTCAAAAGATCATTGAAGAAAATAATCCCTTTAAAATTAGACTGGAGCAAATTGAAGCTAATGACTTTAAGAGAAGCCAAGATATTATAAAACAGACCCAAAAAATGAAAAAAAAAATAGAAGGCAATGTGAAATATCTCATTGGAAAAACCAATGACCTGGAAAATAGACCCAGGAGAGATAATTTAAAAAAATATTGAATTATCTGAAAATCATTATCAAAAAAAAAGAACTTAGATATCATCAGGAAAAATTGCCCTGATATTCTAGAACCAGAGGGTAAAGTAGAAATTGAAATAATTCACTGATGGCCTCTTTAAAAACATCCCAAAATGAAAATTATTAGGAATATTTTAGCCAAATTCCAGAGTTCCCAGGTCAAGGAGAAAATATCACAAGCAGCCCAGAAGAAACAATTTGAGTGTTGTGGAAACACAATCAGGATAATACAAGATCTAGCAGCTTCAACATTAAGGGATAGAAGGGTTAGAAATATGATATTCCAAAAGTCAAAGGAGCTAGGATTAAAATCAAGAATCATCTACCCAGAAAAACTGAATATAATACTTCAGGGAAAAATATGGATATTCAATGAGATAGACAACTTTCAAGTTTTCCTGATGAAAAGACAAGAGCTGAACATAAAATTTGACTTTCAAATGCAAGAATTAAGAGAAACATAAAAAGGTAAACAGGAAAGAGAAATCATAAGGAATTTATTAAAGTTGAACTATTTACATTCCTACATGGAAAGATGATATTTGTAACTCATGGGACTTTTCACAGTATGAGGATAGTTGAAGGGAATATATATACACACACATATACATATATGTATATATGTATATATGTATGTATGTATAGGAGGGGGTGTGTGTGTATGTGATGCAAAGGAAAGATTTCTGGGGGCAGAGCCAAGATGGCAAAGTAAAAACAAGAACTTACTTGAGCTTGTCCCCAAATACCTGAAATACCTGTAAAAAATTACGCTAAACAAATTTTAGAGGTACAGAACCCACAAAATGACAAAGTGAAATACATCTTTCGCTGAGTACAGCCTGGCAAGCTGACAGGAAGGGTGATCACACAGAGCTGAGAGTGGATCACAGTCACACATGCACTATGCTGGCAGAGATTGGTGGCACAGGTTGATTTGAATATGAAGGGATGATATCTAAAAAATAAAATTAAGAATAATAATAAAATTGGAAATAAAATTGTTCTCTTTGGATTTGGCTTAAGGAGGAAATAGCATACACACTCAGTTGGGTATCTCACACTACAGGAAAGTAGGGGAGAAGTGGATAAGAGGGGACATGATAGAAGAGAGGGTAGATTGGAGGAGGGGGTAGTCAGAAGCAAACACTTTTGAAAAGGAATGGAATTAAAGGAGAAAATAGAATAAATGGGGGGTGGGATAGGATGGAGGGAAATATTGTTAGTCTTTTACAATATGAACAATATGGAAATGTTTTGCATAAATACTCATGTATAACCTTTATTGAATTGCTTGTCTTCCCAGTGGGGGTGGATGAGGAGGGAAGAAGGGAGAGAATTTGGAATTCAAAGTTTTAAAAACAAATGTTAAAACATTATTGTTATGTGCAACCAGGAAATAAGATATACAGGCAATGGGGTATAGAAATCCATATTGCCTTACAAGAAAGTAAGGGGTAAGAGGGTAATGGAAGGTATAAGGGGGGATAATATGAGAGGGCAGACTGGGAGAAGGGGTAATCAGTATACTTTCAATCTTGTGTGGAGATTAGGGGAGAGATGGGAGAAAATTTGGAACTCAAAATCTTGTGGAAATGAATGTTGAAAAATAAAAATAAACAAATAAATTCTGAAAAAAAAGTTTTCTGAAAGTAGAGTCAGATTTTAATCCTAGCTCCTTTGACTTTTGGAATATCATATTTCTAGCCCTTCTATCCCTTAATGTTGAAGCTGCTAGAACTTGTATTATCCTGATTGTGTTTCCACAACACTCAAATTGTTTCTTGCGGGCTGCTTGTAATATTTTCTCCTTGACCTGGGAACTCTGTCTCTGATAGTTACTAGCTATGTGACCACAGGGAGATCTCTTTCACTCTTTGAACATCAGTTTCCTTATTTGTCAAATTAGGAGAAGGTATGGTTTTTTTTTTT
>CM053587.1:285989570-286017015 GCA_028646515.1 Pseudochirops corinnae
GGTAGGGGGGACACACTGAGATGGCTGTTTTGGGGTGGTGGGTGGGGGAAAGAGGGGGATAAAATATGTAATTCAAAATCTTGTGGAAATGAATGATGCAAACTAAAATAAAATTTAAAAAAATAGAATATATATCTCATGGCATAATCAGGCTGTATGGCAGGTACTCAGTCTCACAAGAAATAATCTTGGGAAATTCCCCTAATGAAACCACTCTCTAAACCCAGGTAGGCAGCTAGGTGGCAGAGTGGCTAGAGCATTAGGCCTAGAGTCAGGAAGACCCAAGTTCAAATCTGGCCTCAGACACTTAGTAGCTGTGTGACCCTGGGTAAATCACTTAACCCTCCTTGCCTCAATTCCTTATCTTTAAAATGAGGAGGAGAAGAAAATTGCAAACCACTTTAGTAGCTTTACAAAGACCCAGATGATGTCATGAGGAGTTAGCACAACTGAAACCACTCAGCAATAACAACAAAAACCCAGGGATGATGAAAATTGCAGGCCCTTTCTTCTGTATGATCCCACTACATAAGGATCAAGTAAGACAAGTTTTATAAGGCTTTTTATAAATGCTATATGAATGTCAACTATAATTATCATTAAAAAACTAGGCAATTCTCCAATGACAAGATAGACCATTTTCCGCCTCTTTTTTCTTGTTATTTGTGTTTGGTTGGTTGGTTTTAATGTAGAGCTGTTCTCCTTGTCCAGTGGCACTATCTTCAAGCTATGAGAGGAATCTCTCTTCAGTTTGGACGCTGCACTGGCTCTTCATGATAATGGTGAACGCCTTTGGGGACCACATGTGTCCCTGTTTTTATGTCTTATTGAGGGTCATGATCAGATAAAAAGGTTATCACTATCCAAACCTTTAAGAAATCTCACCTAATTCTGTTATATGCTTGGGGAATGATCTCAAACTTCTACCTATATTGAAGGTTCTTTTTTTTTTTTTTTTAGCAAACTTTCTGGTAAGGTGGCATGGCTAAGGAATGGAATTCTGCAGTCTCCAAAGAATTAAAACTGAGTTTTACTCAGCAGGCAACTGAGAAATGCATGGTAGGCTTGAGTAGGCTGCAATACATATACAATTTGGAATTAGAAATAAGACAAAAAGATGCATGTTGTTTTTCTTTTCTCTTCCCTTGGACTTAACACTAAAGTCTCCCATTTTAGTGAACTTTGACTTCTTTGCCAAGTAGCCATCTAAATACAGTCAACCAAAAATATTGTTTTAGACCTGGGAAAAGGCCAGGATTTCAAGGTACGATGGAAAACCAAAGATGGTTTCCAATTATAATTTTATTTTGCTCCCTTCCCGTTTGCTCCAATCTTATTTACTTTACTTGAGTCCCTGAGAGGGTAAGTGATTTGGGAAGCTAGGTGGCAAAGTGGTCATAGAGTTAGGAAGACCTGAATTTGAATTCTGCCTCAGATGCTTACTAGCTGTATGATCTTGACAAGTCACTTAACCATTTTGTGCCTCAGTTTCTTCATCTGTAAAATGGGGGGGGGGGTGGACTTGAAGACTTCCCAAGATTCTTTCTAACCTTAAGTCTAGAATCTTGTGACTTGCCCAGGATCAGTCAGTACGTATCAGAGGCAGTATCTGAACCCAAGTCTACTTGAATTGAGGGTGGTTTCCAATCTACTATGCTATGTACCACCCTGCAGGTTGGGATTTTATGTGCATATCTCTTTCTCATATGGCTATATGAGTTCCCATGGTGTGTGTGTATGTGTGTGTGTGTGTGTGTGTGTGTCCTTCAATGGTTGCCCTTCTGGTGATTAGACTCTTTGTGCACTTGTCAGGTCTATTAGATAATAGGGAAGGGGAGGAGAAAAGGATAAACATGGATTACGCACCTACTATGTGCCAGCACTGTGCTAAATATTTTGAAAATACTCTCATTTAGTTTGCAACAACCCTGAGAGGTAGGTGCTATTATTATCCCCAGTTTTCTTTTTTTTTCCTTTTTTTGGAGGGGAGAAGGCAGGGCAATTGGGGTTAAGTGACTTGTCCAAGGTCACATAGCTCATTTTTGTGTAAAGTGTCTGAAGCCGGATTTGAACTCAGGTCCTCCTGACTCCAGGGCCGGTGCTCTATTCACTGTGCCACCTAACCACCCCTAAATCCATTTTCCAATTGAGTTAAGTGATATGCTCTGGGTCACACAACTAGTAAATGTCCATTGGATTATATAATCCTTGATGGCAAAGACTGTCTTTTGCCTATTTTTGTATCCCCAGCACTTAACACAGTGGTCGGCGCATAGTAGGGCCTTAATAAATGTTTGTTGATTGACTGACTGATTCAAGTGTCTGAAGCCACATGTAAACTTAGGTCTTCCTGACTGAAGGGACAAAGCCCTATCCGATGTGCCACTTGGACGCTTAATAGAGATATAAGCTATCACCACACATGCTCCAAGACTTTCTGGGTTAGTAGGTTATACCAGAGCTTGTTCAATACTGATGAAAGTATTTTAGAGCCCAATGTCCCCATTATCATCTATGTCACATAGGGAAAACTTGAAAGCACCTCCTTGCCAATCCTGTATAGAAACCTTCATCCCTTCAGAGAAGATCTAAATTCAACTCAATTTTACTTCCCCAGCACCATCTTGCATTTATTTTGCACGTGTTTTACATATCCTTATGCATGTATACATGTTGTCTTTCACTTTAAAATGCATTCTTCTTGAAGACACAGATGGCTTCATTTTTGTCCTTGTATCTCCAACACCTAGGACAGTGTGTGAAATGTATGTAGTTGTTACTTATTGTTGTTATGTCTATTAAGTCATATCTGATTCTTCATGATCTCATTTGTGACTTTCTTGGCAAAGACACTGAGTTTTCCATTTATTTACGCAGCTCATTTTATAGATGAACAAACTGAGGCAAATAGGGTTAGGTGACTTGTACAGGTAAGTGTCTGAGACCGGATTTGAACTCAGGTCCTCTTAGTTCCAGGGCTGTCTCTCTGTCTACTGTGCCACCTAGCTGTCCAGGTGGGTGCTTAATAAATATTTATTGATCGAATTCAACATTTTTGAGGTCTTATATAAGCTGAAGAAATGAATTGCAATACTCTTCATAGGCTAATGGGACCTTAGAGTTACCCATAACCCAGAAGCACCCCTTGGTCTTATGTCCTCTGAGTTCCCCATTAGGGCACAGCTGATCCTGAAATGGGAGGGTGAAAAAGAAGAGCAGAAGCTTAGATTAAATCACCAAATCCTAAACATAGAGCTTCTTGGGACCTCAGAAGTCCTCTAGGACAACCCCTTCTAATTTTACAGATGAGATTTACAGGGGCCCAGAGAGGGAAAGTAACTATCCACGGTCACACAGGAAGTAAATGACAGGGGTAGGAGTAGAATTTATGTTCCTTGACTCTATGTATAGAATTCTTTCCCAGGTCTTTTGCTGTCTTGGTTCCATGAAGCTCCCTATCTGCCTCCCCTCTTTCTTTTTTAAAAGTTGGTTGCTTGATCAAAATGCCCTTCTCTCAACGGGGGCGGAAGTTTTCTGTGCTGTTAATGTATGCAAAAAAAAAAGTATTGGAATATTTTTAAAAACTTTAAATTGGAACCTGTGAAAGGACCCTTTCCCTGGGGACACATGAGTCATCATCATACATTCACAGAACAAAGAATATCAGATCTGGAAGGGGCCTTAGAAACTAACTAACTGAACCCCCTTGTAGATGGAGAAACTGAGTCTCAGAGAGAGGAGGAGGAGGAGGAGAAATTGGCTTACAGAAAGACTGGGGGAAGGAAAATATAGAGGAAGAAGCCCTCCCCAGATATATCCTGTGTGAGAATGACTAGTTCCTACTTGAAAGCTGGAAGGAAAAGAGAATTTCCTCCCCCAGCCTGTTTTGGAAGGGCTCATGGTATAGCTTGAAGGAAATAATTAGGCTAAGTGAATGTGTGGGTGACAGGTCTCCATTAGAGTGGAGATTCTTGTTCCACCCCAAGAGCCTCCTCCCTCAGTCTGCTCTGACTCCATCCACAGAATCAGGGCTCTTTGTTTTTACAAGGCATTAGACCGACAGGCATGTAAAACCTTCAATTGCCTTTGCTGTAGACAGAGAATCACAAACAATAGTGTTTAGGAACATTGGGTAGGCAAGCTTGGATTCCATCCATAGCCCCTTTGGCTCTCTGTGTTCAACATCTTCTCTCCCCCTCTTCTCAGATTTCCTCCTGTCCTCTCCACTTTCCTTTCCTTCTCACTGTCTCTCTCCCTTTCTTTCTTTCAGACGAACACACACACACACACACACACACACACACACACACACACAGAGCTGTCTCTCACAAACTAATTCTTTCTGTTCCTCTCCTTTTTTCTTTACTCCCTTCCACCATCTTTTTTCTCTTTCTATTCCCCTCTCTGACACAGAAATGCTTCCATTCCTTTTCTTTCTCTCCTTTCTACTTCTGGACGTTCCTCATCTCTGTATTTCTCTCAGTCTCTCTTTTCTTTATTTGTCTCCTTTCCTTTGAACCTTTTCTTCTAACCTTTTCTTCTTCTAACCTTTTCTTCTTCTTCTTCTTCTTCTTCTTCTTCTTCTTCTTCTTCTTCTTCTTCTTCTTCTTCTTCTTCTTCTTCTCCTCCTCCTCCTCCTCCTCCTCCTCGTCCTCCTCCTCCTCCTCTTCCTCCTCCTTCCTTGCCTCTCTGTCTCTTCCTCTCTGTCTCTCTCTGTCTCTGTCCCTCTGTCTCTCTCTCTCCCCCTCCTTCCTTCTTTCTGTTTCTGTTTCTCTCTAATCTTCCCTCCCTTTCCCCTCTGTCTTCCCCCATACACATTCTTTTTTGCTTGCTTACTTTTTCTCTTAAATATGACTAATTCTAACCCACCCACTCAAAGGGATCTTTTATTACCCACTACTGTCTGCTGCTTAACCTCAAGGAAACATTTCAGCCCTCTTCAGCTCACCACCAAACTGGGAAGCAGATTAGCCCTGAATCAAATATCCAGCCAAGGAAGGACGGTGAAAAGAAATCAATAGACAGTGAGGGGCTAAGAAAAGAGAGTGAAGGGGATAGGAGAAAATGAAGGCACAAGGGGAGAGGAGGGCAGGGAAAGGAAAGAAGGGAGAAAGAAGGGAAAGGGGGCAATTCTATTCACTGAATCTGGGTAGATGCTCTACTTGCTATCACGCTCACATGGTGGAGGCATTAGTAGGGTAGTTTGCTGGAACTGTGTTTCTTGGCACAATGACAATAACCAGTCATTTCCATAGCATTATGCTGTTTATGAATCACTTGACTTCTACTATTTCATATGATTATTATAAAAGCCCTACGATGTATGGAGTACAGAGGTAGCCTGGATCCGGACCCTTGAAACCCAACCCCCAGTACAAGGAATGCTGTGGATATGTATAAACTCAAACTTGTAGCTTGTAAGACCCCAAGGATGTGCCTTTTATTGGACAATGGAGAGGAGGTTTTAGTTATATAAATATTTTAAAAAATTAAATATATAAAATATATTTAATTAAATAACATAGAATAAATGAAAAATAATATTTACCCATAAATAAAAGGACAAATTTTACCATGAGTAACCATATCATTGGTGGAAAAAACTATATGGAGGTGAATATAAAATCATAGGGACCTTAGAGGCCAAACCCTGCATTTATGAATAAGAAAATGAGGCTTGGAGAGGTTGTGATTTGCCTATGGTCTCACAGCTATGTCTGAGGCAAGGTTTGAATTTAGATCTTCCTGTTTCTAAATCCAGCCATCTCTCCATTAGGCATGTAGTGATCTGACTAAGGAATAGGAGTAGGAGCAGGCATACATGAATGAGACAGATCTGGCCATTCTAATGAAGAGAATGGAAACATGGGAATTCAAGAGGCAAAAGGAACATCTACAGGGAATGTGTTTGTTCAGGAAACATACATAACAAGAGCAAGGCATAATCTTAGGATAATATCCCTGAAGAAATACCTTCCTGTGTCCAGGATTTTGGCTTCTACTCCAGCAGAGTTGCCAATGTCATCTTCTATTCTGGTAATCCCATCAGCCTGTATGTTCATGGTGTCTAATACCAGGCTATTGACCTTCAGGTCCTTGGTCATTCTATCATCTGGTGATGTTTCTTCTGGATTGTTCTAGATACAATCTTCTGGATGTTCCTCATCTCTGAATTATAAATGCTGTGTATCCAAACATGGGGAAAAGTGTTAATAGCTTTCATAGCACATAGTTCCAGGGACTTAGCTTTTTTAAAATTCATACTTAGAGGCATTGTCTGCCTTTCAAAGTAATTTGTTTTTGCCAGAACTGCCATTCCCTAGACTTTGTCTGCTGGGAAACAGGAGATTTGGAGTCCAAACATCTGGACACCTTGTTCTTGGGAAAGTCACTTCCCTCCTCAATGGATTGCCATTTCCTCATCTATAAAATGAAGGTGTTGAATATTTTGGACTCAAGTTCCTTATGGATCATCTAGGTGGTACATTGTATAGTGCCTGGCATGATGTAAGGAATACTCATTTACATGAGAGTTCCAATCCAGCTTGAGACATGTACTATCTGCATGACTCTGGACAAGTCACTTAACCATTTTTCCCTCAGTTCCTTCCTCTGTAAAATGAGCTGAAAAAGGAAATGGCAAACAACTCTTATATCTTTGGTAAGAAAACCCTAAATGGGGACAGGAAGAGTTGGAAAGGACTGAACAACAACACTTTCAGATCTAAATCTAAGGTCTCATGATCTTACTCCTTGATTTTGTGAGAGAAAATTTCTCTCAACTCCATAGTGCTCCAACAGTAATTCAAGAAGCTAAGTAGGCCTGACCAATTTTGTCCTACTTTTCTGTCAGCAATTAACTTATCGTTTTCCCTAAATGAGTATTATTATCCCCATTATTGCTATTATTCCTAAAAAAAAAAAAAAAAGATTGTGATTGTTAGTAGTAATACTTGCCAGATCTTTGATTTCTTTGGGCACAGGGAACTACCAGTGAGAAAACTGCATCTACTAATGCAGATTAGCAGTCATTCCTCAATTTAGTATTAGAAAGTTGCCTGGGGTGTGGGGGAGCCAAGATGGTGAAGTAAAAACAGGACCTCTGCACGGCTCCAGCTCCCACCACCCCAATACATGTAAAAAAAAAATGATTCTAAACAAATTTTAGAGCTACAGAACCCACAAAGTGACAGAGAGAAACAAATTTCCCAATGAAGGTGGCCTGGCAGGCTGACAGGAAGGGACTATCACACTGGGCTGAAAGCCAAGCACAGTCCTGTGTGAGCCGTGGGATTCTGGCCCCAGGGTGGCCCCAACCAGTGACAGCCAGAGCAGACTTCAGGAGAGTGAATCACAAGCAGCTGTGGAGGTTTCCAGACTTCTCCACTCATAAATGCCAAAAAGAAAATAAAAGGTCAGTCAGAACTCTGTTGCAACTGAGTGGAGAAGAGCACAGTCAGGCCCATGGCCCCAGGGTGAGAAATGGAGGAGGCATGGTGGCTGCAGCTGCTGCCTCCAGGGCTCCTGGCCTGCAGATCACAGGGGAACTAAGTGACCATTCAGAGACCTTTCAGCTCTTGCTTTGACCTACTTGGATCTGGATCACTGTCTTGGGAGGTGGTCCTGGGGTATGTGGCCAGTGTGCCAGAGCTTGTGGGGGCTACAGAGAGGGTGCCCTCCTAATAGCTCCAGCAGCTACAAAGACCCCACCAATTTAGAGCAAAGCTCTCTGCAATCTGGAAGCAGACTTCTACCATATCAAAGAGCTCAAAAGTCAAGTAATTGGCTGGCAATATGAGCAAGCAGAGGAAGTTACAAATAGACCATAGAATCCTTTTTTGGGGGCAAAAAGGATGAAAGCATGGAATGGGAGGAAGACTACAAAGTCAGAACTCCTGCATCAAAAGCTTCCAAGAAAAATATGAACTGCTAGCAAGCCATGGAGGAGCTCAAGAAGGGTTGTGAAAATCAAGTAAGAGAAATGAAGGAAAAATTGGGAACAGAAATGAGAATGATGCAAGAAAATCATGAAAAGCAAGTCAAGAGCCTGCTAAAAAAGACCCCCAAAAATACTGAAGAAAAAAACACATTTAAAAATAGACTAACCCAAATGCAAAAGAGGCCCAAAAAGCCAATGAGGAGAAGAATACCTTTAAAAGCTGAATTGGCCAGATGGAAAAAGCATTTCAAAAACTCACTGAAGAGAAAAATTCCTTCAAAATTATATTGGAGCAAATGGAAGCTAATGACTTTATGAGAAATCAAGATACTATAAAATAGATCCAAACAAATGAAAAATAGAAGGCAATGTGAAATATCTCATTGGAAAAACCACAGATATGGAAAATAGATGCAGGAGAGATAATTTAAAAAGTATTGGACTATGTGAAAGGCATGATCAAAAAAAAAGAGCCTACACATCATCTTTCAAGAAACTGTCAAGCAAAATTGTCTTGATATTCTAGTATCAGGCAGCAAAATGTAAATTGAAAGAATTCACAGATCACCTCTTCAAAAAGATCCCCAAAAGAAAACTCCTAAGAATATTATAGCCAAATTCCAGAGTTCCCAGGTCAAGGAGAAAATACTGCAAGCTGTCAGGAAGAAACAATTTGAATATTGTGGAAACACAATGAGAATAACACAAGTTCTAGCATCTTCTACATTTGAGGGCTTGGAATGTGATATTCTGGAGGTCAATGGAGCTAGGATTAAAACCAAGAATCACCTACCCAGCAAAATTTAGTATAATGCTTCAGGGAAAAATATGGTAATTTCTTTTTTTTTAATTAACTTTTGTTTATTTTTAGTTTACTTCATTGATTTCCACAAGATTTTGAGTTACAAATTTTCTCCCCATCTTTCCCCTATTCAGCCCCTCAAAACAGCAATCCCACTGTATACCCCCTCCCCCAATCTGTTCTTTCCTATATCCTCCACCATCACCCCTTTGACTTTCCAGTAGAACAAGATGAATCTCCTTATCCCAGTGCCTGTATATCTTATTTCCCAGTTTCATGTAAATAATAATAATAATAATATGTATATATACATATGTACATATATACATATATATATATATAACATATGATTTTAGAATTTTAAATGCTAGCTTCTTTCCCTTCCTCCCCTGTTACCCACCTCCACTTGAAAGACAAGCAATTCAATATACGCCATACATATGTAGTTATGCAGAACATCCCCACAATGGATATATTGTGTAACACTGAAGATATTTCCCTCCTTTCTATCCCACCCTCCCCTTGTTCTATTCTCTACTTTGTCCCAGTCACTTTACAGACATGTGTGCTTCTAACAATCTTCCCCCCAAACCTACCCTACCCTCCATCCCCCTCTACCTCTTATCCCCTTCTGCCCTACTCTCCTGCAGGGCAAGATACCCAGTTAAGAGTGTGTGTCATTTCCTCCCTAAGTCAAATTCAATGAGAGTAAGGTTGACCCATTCCCTTTTTGCCTTCCTGTTGTTTCTCTCCATTGTAACAGCTATCCCTTGCATCTTCTATTTTAAATGAATGACCCCATTCTGTCTCCCCCTGTCTCCTCTCCTTCTATTCCTCTCCTACCTCTTAATTTCATCTTTTAAAATATCATCCCTTCCTATTCAATTGATCCTGTGCTGTATATGTACACATATATACACACACTCCCATATGTATTCATATGCATATAAACCCTCCTATATAGACATATGTGTATGTATACATACATATATATGTATATATATACATATATATACATTTATATTCTCTTCACCTATTATCACACTGAGAAAAGTTGCATAAGTTTCAATTCTTATTTTTCCATGTTGCCATGTAAATAGTTCAACTTTGATACGTTCCTTGTGATTTCTTTTCCGTGTTCACCTTCTCATGCTTCTTGTGTTTGAATATCAAATTTTCTATAAAGTTCTGGTTTTTTCCTTAAGAATGCTTAAAAGTCCTCCACCTCATTGAATGACCATATTTTTCCCTGAAACATTATACTCAGTTTTTCTGGGTAGGTGATTCTTGATTTTAGTCCTAGCTCCCTTGATCTCTGGAATATCATATTGCAGGCCCTTCATCCCCTTAGTGTAGAAGCTGCTGGATCCTAGGTTATCCTTGTGATTGTGATTCCACAGTATTCAAATTGTTTCTTCTTGGAAGCTTGCAACATTTGCTCCTTGATCTGGGAACTCCAGCACCTGGTATAACATTCTAGGAGTTCTCTTTTTGGAATCTTTTCCAAGAGGAGATCAGTGAATTTTTTCAATTTCTATTTTACCCTCTGGTTCTAAAGTATCAGGGCAATTATCCTTGAGAATTTCTTGAAGGATGCTTTCCAGGTTCTTTTTTTTGATCATGGCTTTCAGGTAGTCCAATAATTTTTAAATTGCTTCTCCTGGATCTATTTTCCAGGTCAGTGGTTTTTTCAATGAGATATTTCACATTGCCTTCTATTTTTTCATTTGTTTGGATTTGTTTAATATTTTCTTGATTTTTCATAAAATCATTTGCTTCCATTTGCTTGACTCTAATTCTGAAGGAATCATTCTCTTCAGTGAGCTTTTGATATTCTTTTTCCATCTGGCAAATTTGACTTCTTAAGGCATTCTTCTCCTCATTGGCTTTTTGGGCCTCTTTTGTCATTTGAGTTAGTGTATTTTTTAAGGTGTTATTTTCTTCAGTCAGGTTGTTGGCTCTCTTTTCATGATTTTTTTTGCATCATTCTCATTTCTCTCCCCAATTTTTCCTCCACTTCTCTTATTTGGTTCTCAAAATCCTTCTTAAGCTCCTCAATGGCTTGTTACCCTTCTACATTTTTCTTGTAAGCTTTTAGTGTGGGAGTTCTGACTGTGTTGTCCTCCTCCCATGCCATGCTTTGGTCTTTTTTTGTCCCCAAAAAAGGAATCTAAAGTTCGATTGCTTAGCTTTCTTTGCTTCCTTTGCCTGCTCATGCTGCTGGTCAGTTACTTTACTTTTGGGCTCAATAGAACTCTACTTTCAGAGGGAAGAGCTCTGTCCCAAATCACTAGTGTTTTTGCAGCTGCTGGAGCTATTAGGGGGCCACAGTCTCTTCAGCCCCTACCAGGTTTGGCTCACTGAAAAGTCACCCCAGGACCACCACCAAAGACCACAATCCCAATCCAGGCAGTTCAAGGCAAGAGAATATAGCCTCTGAATGATCACTTGGCCACCCTGCAATTTGCAGGCTGGGAGCTCGGAAGCAGCCACATGGAGGTGGCTGCAGGGCTGCTGCTTCAGACTGCTTCTAGCTATGGAGGCAGTTGGCCAGACCCTCTCCCCCAAATTTAGCAGAGCTCCACTGACCTTTTCCCTTTGTCCTTGGCTCTTATGGGCTGATAATTCTGGAAACCGCCACAGCTGCTGGTGATCTGCTCTCCTGAAAGCTCCAGCTGCAGTTTGTTCTGGCTGCCCTGGGGCTAAAACTACATGGGGCTGGGCTATGCTCCCAGCATGCTGCCATGACCCCTTTCTATGTGCCTGCCAGGCTGCCTTCAGTGGGATCCTTGTTTCTCTGTCATTTTATGAGTTCTGGAGCTCTAAAATTTGTTCAGAGTCATATTTTATAGATATTTGAAGTGGTTATGGTGGGAGCTATGGAGTTCTCCTGCTTTTATGCCACCATCTTGACTTCGCCCTCCCCCCCAAAAAAATTTGGTAATCCAATGAAATAGAGGACTTTCAAGCATTCTTGATGAAAAAACCAAAGCTGAACAGAAAACTTGACTTTCAAATACAAGAAGAAAGAGAAGCATGAGAAGGTAAAAGGGAAAAAGAAATCATAAGGAAGTTATTAAAATTGAACTATTTATATTCTTATATGGAAAAATAATAATTGTAAGTCATAAAACTTTTCTCAGTATGAGGATAGTTGAAGATAATATATATGTATATATATGTATGCATACATAGATATTTATGTATAGGAGGGTATATGTGTGTATAAATATATATGTGAGTGTTTGCATATGTATGTTCATGTATACATAGACAGAAGGCACAGGATGACTTTAATATGAGGGGATGATATCTAAAAAAATAAAATTAAGAGGTGACAAAGGAATATATTGGGAGAAGGAGAAATGAAGAAATAGATTAGGGTAAATTATCTCATATAAAAGAGGGAAGAGAAAACTATTACAATGGCGGAGAAGAGCAGGAAGGTGAAAGGGAATGGGTCAACCTTACTCTCATTGAATTTGGCTTAAGGAGGGAATAACATACACACTCAATTGGGTATATTACCCTACAGGAAAATAGGAGGAAAGGGGATAAAAGGGGGGGATGACAGAAGGGAGGGCAGATTGGGGGAGAGGGTGGTTAGAAGGAAACATTTTTGAAAAGGGATAGGGTCAAAGGAGAAAATAGAATAAGTGGGTAGAGGGAATCATGGAGGGAAGTATAGTTGGTCTTTCACAATATAACAGTTATGGAAATTATTTGTGTAACTACACATGTATAACCTATATTGAATTTCTTATCTTCTCAGTGGGTGCAGGTGAGGAGGGAAGAGGAGAAAAAATAAAGTTTTTAAAACAAATGTTTAAAAAAAAACTTGCCTGGGGTACTAAAAGGTAACTTAGAAAGTTTATGCCAAATACAGGACTCCAGCTCAGGTCTTTCTCCTTCTGAGACCAGCAATCTCTCCACTAAGACATGTTACTTCTCTATTCCCATTGTGTTGCTGTTGTTGTTGTTGTTTATTGAGAAGCACCCAGCTCTTCATGATCCCACTTGTGGTCTTATTGGGAAAGACACTCCAGTGGTTTACCATGTTCTTTTCCAGCTCATTTTTACAGAAATGGAAACTGAATCAAACAGGGTTAAGTGACTTGCTCAGGTTCAAAGGTCTGAGACCAGATGTGAACTCAGGAAGCCGAGTCTTCCTGACTCCAGACCAGGTGCTGTAACTACTGCACCAGGAAATTGAGGCTCAGAAAGTAAATGAGGTAAAGCAATAACTGAAGTATACATTGCATTTTCTAAATCAAATTCTCTTTTAAATGCATTAAGTAAGCTAGTTATTCAAAGGAATTCTGAGGAGAGTGTTTTTAATGAGGAAAATATTACCTCATTGCCTCTATTTGGTTATGGTGGATCCTCTCTTCCTACCCTCCAGCCTGTCCCCAGGCTGTAATGTAAGTTCTTTGGATTCAGTGTTGGAATCTTAACTTCCACCCTAAGTAAGTCCCTTTAGACCCTCAGTTTCCTCATTTGCAACAAGATATTCATAGTACCTTGAGCCCCAGAGGGATACTGAGCAGAATGTTCCTTACAAAATAGAAATAAGCATTATTATTATTATTATTATTATTATTATTATTATTTAGTTAAACACTCTTACTTTAGCTTGCTAAGTGTGTTAAGTGGTGTCCAACTCTTTATGACCCTATTCGGAGTTTTCTTGACGAAGATACCAGAGTAGTTTCCCATTTCCTTTTCTAGTTCGTTTTACAGATAAGGAAACCCTTGAAAACAAGGTCAAGTGACTTGCCCAGGATAACACAACTAGTAAATATATGAGTTCAGATTTGAGCTCAGGTTTTCCTGACTCTAAGACTGGAGCTTTAACCACTATACCACCTAGTTGCCAATGCTTGCTAAACCATGGTTTGAAGAGGTTATAACTTGCCCAGGATCACATAGATTTAAAAAAAAATGAAGAAACAAGATTGAAACCTAGGTTCCCTGAGTACAAATCCATAATCCCACAGTGCTATCCTGCCTCTTGAAGTGAGCTCTTCTGGGACAAGAAAGAGACAGAAGGAGCCACATAGTGGTAGAGTGCTTCAGAAATATAATCTACTCTTTAAGAAAAAAAAAAATCTCTGCTAGAGACATAAAGGGTTATTGCTGCTAGCTCTTAAAGCAAGACCCACCTGCACATTCAAGTACCAAAGGAATCTAGTGAAAATGTCACCACCAGTCAGCAGTTTCCCCCTCCTCACTGCACCCCCCTTCTTCTCTCTCTCCTTGGCAATGCAGAACCAAAAACCCAAATTACATCTTTTACATTTAAATCCCTCTGTGTTCCACATGAGTGAGGAGGGACAATGGGCTTAAATTACCATATCAATATTTAAATATCAACAGCTTCTGCAGAAGGGAAGCTTCATTTTTTATTTTTCTTCGGAAAGTCAGAGCTGAGAAGGCTCCTGGCTGTCTTTCCCTGTGAACAGAAAGAGCGGAGCCCCCATCAGAAGGTGTCTCCCCCCACCCCACCCACACCTGACCATTTTAGGATCCCCACCGCTTGCTTAACCAAAATTGCAAAGCGCCTGTTTTCTCATAAGAAGCAATACTACAGAACAATCCATTTCTGCCTTAAACTTGCTGTTACACAAAACATCCCATCTCCTTTCAACATACCTTTGTAGTGGCTGTTCCTGTTTGAAATGCTTTCCCTTCTCCCTTCTGCCTCTTAGAATCCCTGAACGTAGGCAGTCAGTCTGGCTTGTCTTCTCCCAGGGATATGCCTTCTCTTAATTATCACAGGGTTTCTGTCTTCTCACTGCCTGGATTCATCATCTTAATTGCAGGAAGAGGGCAGCGAGGATGTGGGCATACAGTCATGAGGTCTGGGTTCAAGACCCAGTGTAAAAATCACAGGATTTCTGAGCTGGAAGACACCTCAAAAGGTGTTTAGTCTTACAGCCATGTGGGAACAGAAATCCTCTATATATCCTGGACAAACTCCAAATCTGAAGCACAATATAATGAAAAAGACCCTTGCTTTGGAGTCAGACTCAGGTTTGAATTATGTACCATTTGTGGGCATAGTACTTGAGTGGGGTATGTAAGCACACCCCGAGCTTAACATTACCATTGGCCCTTCCCCTGACCTTCAGATGAATGGTACCATTGTCAATAAAGGGTCAATGGTAATGTTTGCCCATGGCATACCAACATAGCTAGCCCATGTTCATTGCATACTATTCTTTCTACTTAAGGAAATCTTGGGGATATTTCCCCTCTCCATTTCTTAATCTCTGAAGGTAGCTACATGGCAGAGTAGATAGTGTGCCAGTACTGGAATCAGGAAGACTCATCTTCTTGAATTTAAATCTAGCTTCAGTCACTAGCTGGGTGACCCTGAGCAAATTACTTAAGCCTGTTTGCTTCAGTTTCTTCATCTATAAAATGAGCTAGAGAAGGAAATGGCAAACCATTAGTATCTCTGACAAGAAAACCCCAAATGGCATCACAAAGAGTCGGACATAACTGAAAACAGCTGAATGACCACAAACAGTAAGAAAGTATTTCCTCAAACCAAGCAAATATCAAGATAAAGATCTTGGTCACTTTCTTGTTTTTAGACACTGGGCAAGTCCTCTCCCCTCTCTGAGTCAGTGGTCAGGAGATACCTGGGTCTGAAACTGAACCCTGATATTTGCTAGTGCTCCCTGCAAGTCATTGGTACTCAGTATGCTCATCTATAAGTGGGATACATGCTACCTTTTATACCTTCCTCACAGGGTGATTGTGGTTAAAAAACACAATCAAACAAATGAGATTCACTTTTGAAATCTTAAAGGGCTGTGAAAAGGTCAGGCATTATTATTATTGAATATATTATTTTATATCTTATTATTTTATTATTATATATGTTATTATATTATATATATTATTAATATATTATTTTAGCCATGCAGAAAATAAGTAGCAAAATCAGGTTTTAATGCCCAGTTCTTCTGACTCCAAATCCACTTCATCTCCCTGTCTTTATTTAAGGTGACGAGTGAGTCAGTGGTAGGAGTGGGATTCTAATTCAGGCTTCCTGACTCCAAGGACAATGAACATGGATGTGGGGAAAGGGTTGAAGAACTCAGAGATCATGAGGACAAGATGTGACTCAAGAACATGTTTTAGTAGGCAGTTACAAAGTCCTGGGTTAAGGGGGAGGGGGATTAATAATATTAGTCACACTCAGAGACATATTCTTAAATGAGTTTTTACCCACAGAACTCAAACTGGTAACACAATTCAGGAGAGACACTTAGGGAGAAAGTGCTGAGAAAAATGAGTGCTGGGAGAATATAAATTCTTCCGGTCTGGAAAAGTGTGGAGTCTGCATTTCGTCCTATCTGGTATCTCCTTTGACATGGAAGGAAAGGACTTGAACCTAGGCAATGGGAACTGTGGTTGGGTCAATGGGCAGGCTAGCACAAGAGGGATATCTACATGTGCCGCTGATCGCCTGGCTATTTGATGCTACATAGCCCTAGAGAGACAGCTCCTGGTCTGAGGGGAGGATGTCCTCAAGGAGCCTCCAATCTGAGTGCAAGGCTTTTGCTTCCAGTGAATTCTGAGATTGTGATGGGGGGAGGGGGGTCACAGAGCTCTTGACCTCAAGGAGCCCCTGTTCTGGCAATGTGAAGGGGGTGGAAGACTTAGCTCCTGTCCTCAATGAATTCAGGTGTGAGGCAGAGACAATACTATGGCCCTTAAGGCAGACTCAGAGAATGGCTTCTGCTCCTAAGGATGCTTGATTCAGTAAGATGCAAAAACCAATGGGATATATGGTTGAAGAGCAAATATATATCTACATCACCATGTATCTGTCTAATCTGGAGGCCAAAGGATGGACAAGATGGGCTGAGCACTAGAAACTTTTGCTCATAGTTTACTCCTAGAGCTCTGGGGAGATTTCTAGGAAATAGTCCTGGATTGGGAGCAAGAAAACCGAGGGTCAAACTCTGGCTCTGCTACTCATCACTTGTGTGACATCACACAAGTCACTTCCTTGTTTTGGACTTCAGGGGACAGAGGAATCTCTCAGGGCCCTCCCACCTCTAAGATTCTATAATTCCAAAAGAGTAGATCAAAGTTTGCCTCCTGGTTATGAGAACAACTCTTTGTAGGATAGAGAGAAATTCCATTTTCTATCTCACTGCTACTGCTCCCCCCTCCCCCCCACACTCCTGCACTGCCCATCAAATAAAGAATGTTTAGAGATTAGGTTTTGAATGCAGTCACTGTGACTCCAAATTCCCTCCTCCTCCTCCTCCTCTTCCTCCTGCTTCTCCTTTTCCCTCATCTTCTTCTTCCTCTCCTTTTTCTCCTTTTTCTTCTTCTCTTACTATGTGAGAGGTACTATGCTGAGTGTAGAGATGCAAAAAAACACAAAAAAATCAGTCCCTACTCTCAAGGAGCTCACATTTTAATGGGGGGGGGGGTGGAGTAAGACAGCATCCAAATAACTATTTATATATTTTATAAATGGAAATTAATCTCAACAAGAAGGCACTGTTTTGGGGGGCAGGGGGCAGGTACAGATACAAGGAAAGTCCTCTTGCAGAAGGTAGGTCTTCAACTGAATCTTGAAAGAAGCTAAGGAAGCCTGAAAGTTGAGATGAGGACGGAGAACATTGTTGCTCTGGAGGACAGACAATTAAAAGGAATGGAGTTTAGAGATGGAATGTAAGTTGAGGGAGACAGCAAGGTCCCAGGGTCACTGAATCATGGATTGTGTAGAGTGCAATAGCATGAAAGACTGGAAAGGTAGGAAAGAACCAGCCTGTAAAGGGTTTTACAAACCAAGCAACATTTTATATTTGAACTATTAAGAAATATGAAGCCACTGGAGTTTATTGAGTAAGGGGATGGCCAAGGTCCCTGTATTCAGAGAGTGTCATTGGAAAATGGTTAGGGTGTTCAGTTTCATTTCACCAATTTCAGCTCTAGGTTCAGAATTTGTTTCCACAATATTCCCATCCCTTTTCCTGGGATATTTTCCATCACTGCTCTTTATGTATGGGATTGCTGACGACTGGTTTATCTATTCTGCTCTTTGAGATGCAAATTCCCTGGCCGGGGACATCTCCTCCTTCATACCCCATATTTCACAGTCTTTGGCTTCCGATCACTCCCTAACTTGGAGGAATAAACATATTAAGTCATCTAAATCTCCTGATTACTGTCCTTGTTATGCACCTGGTACTTCCTCTCTCCCAAATGACTCCCAATTGCTTCTCTTTGGAGTGTAGGGTATACAAAAGACTGTGTTTAGTCTAATAAAAACCGGCTGGATTCTCTTTAATTCAATTATCTTGGTAAATAATGAGTTCCCTGTCACCAGAGGTATTTAAACAAGGACAGATGATCACTTGCTGAGAAATTGCTAAAGGAAATGCCTATTCAGGTATGTGCTAGACTAGTTGTTCTCTGCAAATTTTTGGGATTCTATGATTACTGTTGTTGTTATCATTGTTGTTGTTATAGTTGTTGTTGAGTTGTTTCAGTTGTATATGAATCTTCATGATTCCATTTTGGGAATTTTCTTGGCAAAGATACTAGAGCGGCTTAACATTTCCTTCTCCAACTCATTTTGTAGATGAGAAACTAAGGCAAATAGGGTTAAGTGACTTGCTCAGGGTCACATGGCTAGTAAGTGTCTGGGGCAGGATTTGAACTCAAGAAGATGAGTCTTCCTGATTCCAAGACTAGTGCTTTTTCTACTGTGTGACCTAGCTGTCCCCTACGATTACTAAGCACCTATTATTTATCAGAATATAGTGGAAAGAATGTTGGACTTAGAATCAGAGAACTTGGCTTCAAATCCCAACTCTGCTATTTACTTATGTATATAACCCTGGACAAAGTATTACTCATCTCTGGACTTCAGTTTCCCCCTCATCAAATAAGAGAGTTGCATCAACTGAGCTCTAAAGTTCTTTCCAGCTCTAAGTTTTTCACCCTCTGTGGCTCTCCTCCAACATGGTATCTCCCATGCATATGTAAAATTAATGTACTTTCCTTGAAAGAGGAACAAAAGAGGCAGCTTTACCTGATGACCATTTATTTATTAATATCAAGTATGTTATAAAACAAAGAGGCATGGAGCCACATCAGATCCATTTGCTACCACTGAAGAAGATGACCAATTCACAGTACAAGTGTAAATAAATTCCTGACAGATAGTGAGTCCTCCAAATACTCCTGTTTATGAATGGCATTGTGACCCTGAATATGATGGCTAAAGGAACACAGAAGAGTTTGATCTCACCAATGCAGAAAAAAGTCAAGTGAAAGAAAAATGCCCAATTTCCAGGCAGCCATGTGCAACAAGATAGATAGCCTATGACTCTGGTTTATCAGTACATGCATCTTAGACTAATCTAGCTGTGAATATAGAGATAGACCTAGATCTAGACAGAAGATAGGGAACAGACTATATTGCCTTTAGGAAAGTGTACAGTTCTTTTAATTAACCTAATCTCATCCCTGAAATAAATGCCTATGTTTCTTAACACTATTCTTCCAGGGACACTTATGTCTGTAAGTCATGAAATATCATAGTCTCCAAAGAATTAATGTAGAGGGTCACCCAAAGGAGACAAGGGATGTAGGTACATAGTCAGTTGAGCGAATAACAATGTATCAACAATGAACAATTTTCCAGGAGGAAAAAACACAAAAGGTGTTATCAGATAGATGCACAACCACAAAAAAATAAAAGATGGGCTGGCCACATAGAAAGTCATGGAAAACCTATGGATAGTCCTTGATGGAAGCATTGGTATCTACACAATGCAAAGAGATCTACAGGAAAAGTGGGAGACGTTGTATAGAGAGAAGCATTAGACTTCATTGTTACGTTGGTTAGTTTCCTTGGACTACCTTTTTTCTTCTCTTTTTCATTCTTTGTACCAAGGGACTGCTCTTTGAGTAGGAAGGAATATTTTTAGAAATGGTGATATGAAAACAAAAGCTATCAATATTTTTTTGTTAAAACACAAAAAGATTTATAAGAATGCTTCCATAACAATGTCTATTCTGTCTATGAATGAATTATGGAAGGACATGGAAAAGAGGTGTATAGAACTGGTAGGAATGGTTGAGTTTCTGTTGGAAGAAGTGCAGTTATCCCTTTCACTTCTTGACTTTCCCCATCATGGTTTTAATATATCACAGGTTAGCATAACTAATTAATAGGAATTTGGGGGAGTTTTGTGGACAACCCACAAAGGCCAGCTGACAACACAGAAAACTTTTAGAAACTCAGAAATGCATAAAATATATGTATAGTATTGTATAATATCAACATGTTTTATCTTTTAAAACAACAATAATTCAGACTTTTCTAATATGAAAGGAGAGCCAAAAATTTCTACATGGATTTTTCTGGTTTGGGGGGACAACTGGATTCGCATCAATGATATCATTGATTATCAAAGTATGTTTAAAGGCTTGTGTTGGGCACTGGGCGGAGGGCGGAGATTAAAGTTTAGATAATAATTCCCTATGTAATGAATCTGGGCAAGTCACTGAATTTCTTTGGACTTAAGTTTACCCATTTCTAAAATGATGGACTTAGGCTCAATGATCTCTGAGGTTCCCTCCAGCTGTAAATTTAGGATTCTGTGCTCCCATCATTTGGTCTCTGCCTTCATGGAGCTCACAATAAACTAGAGAGTTCTGGTTCATGTGTAGATAATTAATATAAAATGGTATCCACGAATTGAGATAAAAAAGAACTTAGTAAGATCTGAAGGGAAGCATCCTTACTGATGGGGAGGCTCCAAGCAGACATCTTGGAAGAAATGTTTCTAGAGAAGTCCACTGGATTTTGCTTTAAGAGACCCTAAAAGCTCTGTTCGTCATGCAGAAATTGATCTATTTTTTTTTTCATGATCTTCTTTACATTTCCAGTTTCTACTTTCTCTCCAGGAAAGTGTCTTAAGTGGTGGATCCACTGAAGTCAAGTTGAGCTTGGTTATGAATCCCTCTCATCCTTTGTTCCTTTCCTTCCTTCTGTCTGGAAAGGTCTTCCTTTCCAACCCCATAAAATTCAGAGTCACATACCCTAGAGCTAACAGGGACATTAAGAGATTTTTTTGTATGTATGTGATGTCTGAGCTGGGCCTTGATGCATGGTTAGGATTTCAAAGTTCCAGGGGATGGAAGTTATCAAGGGAGCAAAGATATGGAAGTTGGAACATGAAGGTGATACCGTGAAATGAAGAAAATACCTAACAGGAAATACTCAGAAATCAGGCTGCAAAAAATAGTTGTAGTCAGAATGTGCAGAACCTTGCATACCAGGATCTAGAGTGGGCAGTGGAGAACCATTTAAGCTTCTGGATCAGGGTAGTGATGTGATCAGAGTCGAGATCAGTAATATTAAAAATTGCAATGGCAACATGGAAAGTGCATAGAATTTAGAGTCAATATACTTGACATCAAATCCTAGTTCTATCATCTACTACCTGTATGATTTTGGACTAGTCTCTTCCTCTTTTGGAGACTCAGTATCCCTAGCTATGGGCAACTATGTGGAACAATGGAAAGAGCACTAGACTGGGAGCCATGAAGACTCATCTTTCTGAGTTCAAATCTTGCTTCAGACACTGACTAGCTGTGTGACCCTTGGCAAGTTGCTTAATCATGTTTGCCTTACTTTCCTCACAAGTAAAGTGAGCTGGAGAAAGAAATTGCAAGAAACTTGAGGATTTTTTTGCTAAAAAAACACTGAGATGGGGTCACAAAGAGTTGTATACAACTGAACCACAAGGAAGCACTTCTGTAGTGTTTTTAGGGATTACAAAGCACTTTCCATAGACTATCTCATTTATTCCTCACAACATCCCTGAAAGAGTTGGACTGAACAACAACAATATCCCTAGCTATAAAATGAGGGGATTAGATAAAGTAATGCTTAAATTCTCTTTCAATCTACAAAATCTATGATCCTAAGATTAATGGAGCAGTGTGTATGGTATGGATTAGAAATACATTTGGGAGGGGAATTTTGGACCTATTGTAAGGTGTCAATACAGGGTGTTCTAAAAGTCTTAGGGCAGTTTCAAGCTTTAATATAACCTGTATAAAGACTTTAGTAAAGTAGACATTAGACCTCTGAGGCCCCATCTGATAAAATGATCCTATGGAGAGTATCCTAACTATTGAAATTGAATGTGTTACCTTGGAGGTAAAAGTTCCATCCCCTGAGCTATCTTCTGCTGTATAAGCAGTCACTTGTCAGGGATGCCCCAGAATATGTTCCTGTTCTTTTAAGGGTAACATTAGGTGTACTCTGAGTTGTCTTCCTGCTTTAAAGCTTTAGGGTTGTAATTGGGGACAAGAAATCCTGACAGTGGATAGAATACCTTGCCTAGGATCAGAGAGATCAGAGTTCAAATCCATCCTCAGACACTTACTAGATGTGTGACACTGGCCAAGTTACTCAGTTTCTCTCAGTCTCCTGAGGAGAAGAGTGCTAGCCATCACTACTATCTGCCTTCTAGCTGCCATTGCCAGGACACACAAGTCAGCCTTTCCCTGAGGGAAAGACAGGAGATAGAATGGGCCAGGTAAGTCAAACCAACACTACCACCTTGACCGCCATTTCCCCTCAGACCCTGATGGAGCAGTTCAGCACCCCTGAACCCAGGAGCTTTGGAAATAGCAAGTGCTTCCAGTCTAGTGCCCTCAGTCATCATTCTGGGAAGCAACTGGAGATGCCATCTGGAAACCACCCTGCAGAGGCTACAGTCACAGCTACTGAAGACTGTCAAATGGAAAGAAAAATATTTGCCACCAAAGACCTTGGCACAGAGATGAGATATTTTTCAGTGTAAATGACATTAAAGAAGAGCCATTACCTTCTGTTTTGCTGCTGCACCCAAAGGCCTATGGGACTCTTTCATCTGACTTGTAGCTGAAACTTTCCATATGTTTTGTCATCCCCATCAGAATGTGAGCACCTTGGGAGCAGGGTCTATCTTACTTTTCTATTTCTATCTCAATGTTTAGTAGAGTACTTTGCATATGGTAAGTGCTTAATAAATGCTTCATCCATTCATACATATGTATATGATGTATATATAATTATATATGATCAATAACAGTTGCATCCTTTCCACACACATAAAGGAGAATGAGTTCTTTACTTCCAAGGGATCCCTGTCTGGATAGGTTTTGGTATTGATAATAACAGGCTTTGCTGCCTGTGGGGAGCCAAACATCTCAAAGCAGTATTTTTTTTTCTCTTTTCTTCTTCTTCCCGGGATTTTATTTTCATTTGGTTGCATCCTTTCTACTGTAGTCAGGGAGGACAGAGGAAGGACTCTATCCCTCTGCCAGCTCCTGACTTTAGAGACAAAATTAAACCCCAGGAGAAGAGGTCCCCCAAAAGACCTTCTTCTCTTTGAATTTGCATGGCTGTCAAGGCTATGTGGCCTGACAAAACAATTACTCCTTCACTGGGGCACCAGCCCTTATGTCAGCCCTGAGCTCTTGCCAGTAACGACACTAACAAGAAAAAAAAAGTACACTTTGTCAAAGCTAGGAAGGACCTTAGGGATCATCAGGTCCAACCCCATTATTTTGTAAAGGGAGAAACTGAGACCCAGGAATATTAAATGGCTCTCTCAAAGTCAAACAGTGAATAATTAGTAGCAGCCTTCTGACCGCCAGGCCAGTGTTCTCCCCACTACACCACACTGCCTCCCAGTGAGTCCTTACTAGCTGAAGCTGTAGAATTCCAGAGGAGCAAAATATCTCAGTGAGTATTTAGTTCAATCCTTACCTAAACATCCATGGCCTTTACAACATTCCCAGCAGAAGTACATCAAGGATCTGTTTGAAGATCTCAAGCAAGGAAGACATATCTACCCCTGGCATACTCTTCCACTTTGGAACAACTCTGATTGCAGGGAAGTTCTTCCTTATACCAGGCCAAAGCCTACCTCACTAGAACTCTCTTCCACTGCCCCTACCTAGTTCAGACCTCTGGAACTAAGAACATCTATTCCGTCTTCTACTTGGCAGTCCTTCTAATATTTGAAAGGCTTTAGAAACTGCCTTGGAATTACAGAGGTATGGGTTCAAACTCTTTCTTTCCCTTCTTCTAACTAACTACCCAACCTTTAGCAAGTCATTTTCCCTTAAGAGACATCATTTTCCCTTAAGAGACTTCATTTTCTGTATCTACAAAGTAAGCATATGGGATTAGATGCTTTTAAGGACTCTTTAGTTCCAATATTCTATGTGCTTAAGAGTCTGGCTCAATTCCTCACTCTGGAATTAATTCTCTATACTCATCATTCATCATCTATCACTCTCCTTTGTTCTCTCTATCTCTCTCTCTCTCTGTCTGTCTGTCTGTCTCCCCAATCCCCTCTTTTCCTCTCTAATATGGTACCTGTACTCCCGAAGGGGCTATTTCCTCATCATCTTCTTTATTTCTGTGCTCAAGTGGACAAAGTGGAGCATAGCCAAAGACAGATTGATCAGGATGGGAAGTCAACTAAATAATGAAACTTACGAAAATCAGCTGGGGCAAAAAGGGATGCTTAGCTTCCAAGAGAAAAGACTCAAGGAAGGGGAACAGTATCACAGTCTCTAAATATCTGAAATGCCTTTATGTAATAGTTGGTTGAAGGAAGTAGGAAAGTTTAACTAGGAGAGAAGAGGCCTTAAGAGGAGCCATACTAACTGTCTTCACATCCTTGATAGGTTGTCATGTAGAAGGAAATTTAAAAAAAAAAAAGATTAGGCTTGTTCTTCTTGGCACAAAACAACACACCTAGGACATTAAATAGGCATTGATTAAATATGAGGAAAGGCCATTTGAATCACCTCACAACTAAATGGGTCACTTTAAGGAGGGGTAATGAAGAATTCTTCAGAGAATCTTGGGGAATGGAAAGATGAGTTCCTCATCACTGCAATTTTCAAGTTGGTTGGTGGCTATTAGTTCAGGCACCTTGTAGAGAGGATTTTTGATCAGAACAGGGTTTGACTAGCTGCCTTTTGAGTTCTCTTCCAACAAGTCAAGGCTTGGAGTTACTTGTTCATAGAATAGCCAGAGGCCAGTGTCGCTGGATTAAAGACTACATTGTGGGAGTAAAGTATAAGAATACTAGAAAGGTAAGAGGTGGATAGGTTATGAAGGGCTTTGAACATCAAACAGAGAAATTTTTATTTGATCTTGGAGGCAATAGGAAACCAGTGGTTATTAAGTGTGTGTGTGTGTGTGTGTGTGTGTGTGTGTGTGACACATGGTTAGACCAGCCCTTTAGGAAAATGTCTTTAGTGGCGGAATGGTGGATGGATTGGAGTGGGGAGAGACTTGAAGCAGGCAGACCCACCAGCAGGCTGTTGTAATAGTCTAGAGGTAGGGTGATAAAGGCCTGTACCTGAACAGGGGTGCTGTCAGAAAGAAAGGGGTATATTTGAGAAATATTGCAAATTGACAAGCCTTGTCAGCAACTGGGTATGGGGAAGTGAGAGATAGTGAGGAATCCAGGATAATTCCTAGGTTGTGTGCCTGAGGGACTGGGAGAAAGTGGTTTTCCTCAATTGTAATAGGGAAGATAGGAGATGGGGAAGATTTAGTAGGAAAGATAATGAATGAATTCATTCTGGCATATGTTGAGTTTAAGATGGACATCTAGTTAGAGGTAACTAAAAGGCAATTGAAGATTGAGACTGGGAGTCAGCAGAGAACTTGGGTCAGGATAAGTAGATTTGAGAAACATCAGCAGAGAGATGGCAATTAAATCTATGAAAGCCAATAAGATCACCAAATGAAACTATACAGAGGGAGAAGAGGGCCCAGGGTAAAACCCTGAGGGGCATCTATGGTTAAAGGGAGGGTATGATCTAGATGAGGATCCAGTAAAGGAGACTCAGGACTAGTGTGATTGGTGGGAGGAAAATCAGGAGAGAATGGTATCCTGAAAACCTAGAAAGAAGAGAGTATGAATAAGAGGGTGATTGTCAACCATAGAGTCTGCCTTTCAATTACTGTCAGCTGTCCCCCAAGCCCCCCAAAAACACACATCTGCTATCTCCCCTTCCCTGCTTCCTCCAAAGGACTTGGGACATGGGAATTGGACATGATGTTCTGGGGTCACAGAACCAACTCTGTGAATGATAACCAGTTGATCTTCAACATGACCCTCCCCAGTACTCCAAAATGTTCTGCATTTCATTGATAGACCTGAGGAACCAAGCCACACATTTATGCATGGGGAGGGGATCATGAATCAGTGGTCCTGGGAGATGTTAGCTCAGGTGGGATGCCAATTCCTTCCAAGGGAAATTTGTCCTGTCCTCGTCACACCAGGATCTCTCCCTCTATGATATACTGAGGGACAGTGTATAAGGGTTTCTGCCTACTGGGGTATTTTGTAGTCCTTGTCTTTCTCTAACTGAAGAGGTTACCTTGAGGTCTCCTCAAATCTACTCTGTTCTCTTTCACACTGTCCCAACTGAATAGACCCTGGGCACCAGAAATCCTGATGACAGTTCTAGGATTGGATTATTCTGTGATTCAATTTCTTAACAAATATTAATAGAGCCTGTAATGGTAATGGGAATTTGAATATATTCCCTGATTTGAAGATCTTCCCTACCCCCTATGAGTCTGAATGTAATCACAGGGAGCCTGTGGTGGGAGGAGCTTCCTGAAGGGTGGAGCAGAGCCCACAGGTAGCTGGGAGTCAGAGCAGTGAAAAGGTGGGAGAGATAGGAGGCACTCAGGGAGACAGCTAGGTTTGTGAGTGGCCTTGCCCCCTGCTGAGACAGTTAAGCTTGTGAGTATTGGTTTGTGGGAAGACTAAAGGATGGTGTGACTCTCTGCTATGCTATGGTGTATTAACTTCTATGTTGCTATGATGGGTTTGGTTTCCTGGTGTTGGGATTTTGTTTTCTGGTGTCTGAATAAATGTTTTGCTTCTACATTTGATATGGAGGTTCTGTTATATTTTGTGATTGAGAAATATGCAGGCATATTTACAGTTGCTGTTGGTGCTGTGAATATTGTGTTGGTGCTACACAGCCCTGTTCTGGGTGCTTGGAGAGAGGCAGAAATGAATGAGAAAAATTCTGTGCCTCTCAGAAATTGAAAATCTAGCAAGAGGAAAAGAAAATTAAGAAAGAAATGGGTAAACTGTAATGAGGCCCACCAAAAGGTGTACGAACAGTGCTATGGAACTCAGAGCACAGATCACTTTCAAATGGGGAAATCAGGGAGGACTTCATGGAAGAAAGGATTTTCAAAATCAGATTATGAAGGGCTTTAAATGTTAAATTAAGGAGTTTGGATTTTATTTCTTAGTCACCAGGGAACTATTGAAAGTTTATGGGACAGTGTGTATGAATGAGATTGCAGGAAATCGAGGGACCTATTAGATAACTATTTCAATAATCTAGACAGTAAGTTTTGAGGCCCTGCTCAAGCCTGAGGAGGAAGGTAATCATAGGAATTGAGAGGAGCCCATGAATTTGATCATCAACAAGGCATGGTCACTTAAGAGATATGTGAGATTGTTATGGGAATCTGAAGATCTTCCCTGCCCCTAGGACCTTTGCTAAAGTGGCTACATGACTCTGAGGACCCTTGGATATTTGAAAGTATGCTCTGTTCCCTAATAGGCTGAATGTGGTCACGTGGAGCCTGTGGCGCCAGGCTT
>CM053587.1:286017515-286056709 GCA_028646515.1 Pseudochirops corinnae
ATTTTTTTGCAGCCCCCACCAACTTTTGCTCACTGAAAACGCACCCCAGGACCACCACCCAAGACCATGATCCAGATCCAGGCAACTCAACGCAAGAGCACTTGGCCTCTGAATGATTGCTTGTCCCCCCCCTGCAGTCTGCAGGCTGGGAGCTCTGAAGCAGCTACATGGAGGTAGCTGCAGGGCCTCTGCTTCTGCTGCTTCCTTGCCCTGCAGGCAGTCTGGCCGGACCTGCTTTTCTCCCCCAATTTTAGCCAAGATCCACTGACCTTTCACTTAGTCCTTTTTCCTTATGGCTTGATAATTCTGGAAAGTGCCACAGCTGCCGCTGATCCACTCTCCTGAAGCTCCAGCTGCGTCTCGTCCTGGCAGCCCCACTCCCCACCCCACCCCACCCCCCCACCTCCTCCCGCCCACCCCACTCTTCCCCTCTGCCACACCATGGTTTTAGGCTGGGCTGCTTTTGGCTCCCAGAGCTGCGGTGATCTCTTTCTGCCCAGCTGCCTTCAGTGAGAGGTGTATTTGTGTGAGTTTTACCACCCTAAAATTTGTTTAGAGACATATCTTATGGGTATTTGAGGTGGCTATGTGGGAGCTGTGGTTCCTTGCTGCTTCTACGCCACCATCTTGGTGCTGCCCCACCTTGAATCCCACTGACCTCTTTTACTAAAATGATAGCATTACTAATAAAACAATTACCAATATATTATTACTCTCAAACCTTTTGAACACTACAGTGTTCTTATGTTCTACTGTGGTTCTGTGTTCTCAGATGTGTGAGAACATGAATCACATGTTTCTGTGTGCTCTTGCATGTAGAAATGCTTTAAAAGCATATGTGTATTCGTGTATCTGTGAGTGTGTGCCTCTGACTATATGTACAGGGATTTTTCTGCTTACCACAAAGCTCGCTGATTTTGATGGGCAGAAAGGAATTGAATTCCCTAGTCAGGAACATCAGCCAGGACTTCTCAGCAGCTCACTGGAGAAAATGAGCTCAGCGGGAGCTCAGAACGCTCACTCAGAACCTTTGCTACTGTCGCTCATTTGGAAGAAGCCTGTGAAAGATGGATTAGTGGCATTTCTTCTTATGGTTTTCCCAGGCTCCTCTTGTTCCCCAGGGCTTTTTTCCTGGAGGAAGCAGAAAAAATAGACTTTGGTCAACATCTTAATTCAACCATTGTCTTGCTATGTGACCTCCAATAATTTGCTTAACATCTCTCGTCCTTATTTCCTTTACATTCCTAACCTCCGGGGTCAAATAGAAATCAATCAATAAAGGATGCACTTATTATAATGTAATCATGGTAATAGATGACATTTCTCTAGAGATTACAAAACATTTTTTCTCACAAGAATTTTTTGTGTTATGTAGCACAAGCATTTTTATCCTTCCTTTGCAAATCAGTGGATCCTAAGATTTAGAGGAAAAAGGGATAGCCTTAGAGACAGACAACCTAGCCCCATGGTTAGAATCCTTGTCTTCCTTCAAGTACCATCTCAAGCAACACTTCTCCAGGAAGCCTTCCCTGATCACTCCTCGCATTCTCCTCCCCAAATTAAAAAAATCTCTCTGCCTCCTCATTTTTTTTTCTTCTGCCTAGTTCTTTCCTCAACCCAAGCCTCTTATCTTACAGATTTGGAAAGGGAGGGATAAGTAGCATCATCTTGTATTCAAACCCATTATCTTCTGAATTGATTTCATGTTCTTTCTGTTAGGAAACTGAGGCTGAAAGATTAAGTATTTTCTAACCAAGGTCACAGAGCTAGTAGAGGAAAAAAGACTAAAGGAAAGATTGCTTGAAGTTCTCTTCACTTGAAATATGGAGCTTGTTCCAATACCCTATTGTGCCTCTTATCTGCACTACTCAGTTAATCACTTAATTAGACACTGTCACACTTTGCTTGCTAAGTATTTCCCATGAGTGAGTTTTGTCTCCCCAGGCAGATTTTAAGCTCCTGATAGGAAGGGTCCATGATTTCTCTCTTTTCCATCTCCTCAGCAAGATTGAGCATAGGACAAGGGATGAATAGATTGGAGTTATTTACACTTTACTATCCCCAATGTACATGATACCATAAGGTGCAGTTGTAGCATGTTTCCCATACCAAAACCCAAAAAAGACTAGCATCCTAGACTGGAAGGACCATAAAGGCATGACAGTATCTTGGGAGAGGTCTCAGAGGGAAAGAAAAAAAATCAGACCATAGTTAAATAATGTGGGTTTGATTTCCACCCATTATGGTTGCTAACTGTGGAACCTTGAGCAAAGAGTCACTTGATCTTCCTTGTCCTTGGGTTTCTTCATCTTGAGAATGAGGCAGTTGAGTTAGTTGGTCTATGAGATTCTTTTTTGGTTCTGTGTCTATGAGCTGGTGACCTTGGGGATACCCACAAGACCTCTGTCTCGTCATAGGACTCTGTCCTTTCTGCATCAGTGGGATGATGAATAGTAACCTCTTAGAAGTCATGAGATCCAGGTTTGAATTCTATTTCTGATTCTAGCTCTATGACTTTGGGCAAGTTACTGTCTTGGACAGTGGACCTCAGTTTCCTCAACTCAAAAGTGGTAGTAATTAAATATACACTCCATTCTTCATAGGATTGTGCAGAAAACAACACAGCATTAAAGAAATGTGAATTATTATCATGGCAAAAGGCAAATTGGCCATCCTTGGTAGTACTAGTCAGATCCAGAATCTTTTATTTGAATGACACCATTTTAAATTTCTTTGCTTAGTTCCTAGTTTCTTGTTCTCTGGACCTTCTTGATCTGATACCCTGACCCAAATTCCTTCCTTATTCTCACCATCTTTGCCTCTACTGTGAGTGGATATCCTGACAATCTTTCTGTTTCATGAGATCTGTCTGGTGTAATCCATTAATTAATCAACCAAAAATCATGTATTAAAACCTCTTATGTCCCAGGCTCTGTGCTAGGAAAAATGGATACAAAGAAAGTCCTTGCCCTCAAGGAGCTTATATTCTATACAGAGTAAACAACGTATATAAACATATAAAAACAAATGTGGTTGAAAATGAGATCATTTGTAGTTTCCCTCGTTCTTCTTCAAGGCACAATTTCCCTTGGTCCACTTGGTCTATCACTTGGTTAACCAACTACCTGTCAGTCACTGTGTGGCATCCGTGGCACACTAATATTTCTATACAAGGGAACAATGACAGTGAGTGACCCTCAATAAGACACTCCCCTGCTCCAGCTTCTTCTTTGAAAATAGGAAGAAAAGGGGCAGCTAGCTGGTGCAGTGAATACAGCAGCGGCCCTAGAGTCAGGAGGACCTGAGTTCAAATCTGGCCTCAGACACTTGACACACTTACTAGCCATGTGACCATGGGCAAGTCACTTACTCTCAATCGTCCTGCCCTTCCCCCTCCAAAAAAAAAGCAAAAAGAAAATAGGAAGAATAATTCTTGCTCTATCTACTTCTCTGTATGGTTGTAAGGAATTAGTAAAATTAGAAGAAGCAAGAAAAAGAACATAATATTTTGAAATAAAGGACTTTAATTTGAATTCAGGGCTCTGTTACTTGCTGTCTGTGTGAACTTGGGTAAGTTATTTGCCTTCCCTGATCCTTACTTTCAATATTTATAAAATAAGGGAATTTGGTTTCAATGATTTCTAAGATCCCTTGCAGATCTACCTTGCAGATCTACCTTTGATCCCAGGTTTATAAAACATCAAGCATAAATTTAAGATAAGGGAATATTATTCTATAGACAAAATCTCTGGAAAGACTGACATTCAAAGATCTTCATAATCTCTTTTCAGTTTGCATTTTCACCCTTATTTCACATTATTTCCTATGTGGACATCTGACATTCCAAGCCAAATAGAATAGTTTATTAGTTAGTTTGCAATCTCAACTTGGTTTTGTTTGATTACTTTAATCATGTACAACTCTTCATAACCCCCTTTGCGGTTTTGACAAGATAGTGGAGTTGTTTGCCATTTCCTTCTGCTCATTTTACAATTGAGAAAACTGAGGCAAACAGGATTAAGTGACTTGCCGAGGGTCACCCACCTAGTAAGCATCTGAGACCAGATCTGAGCTCAGGTCTTCTTGACTCCAGGCCTGGTGCTATATCCACTTTGCCAAGTAGCTGCCCAGTCTAACCTTGTTGTTCAGTCATTTTTCAGTTGTGTTCAACTCTTTGCGATTTTATTTGGGGTTTCCTTGGCAAGGATGTCGGAGTAGATTGCCATTTCTTTCTTCAGCTCATTTTACAGATAAAAAAAAATGAAGCAAACAGGATTAAGTGACTCACTTAGGGTCACACGGCTATTAAGTGTCTGAGGTTGGATTTGACCTCAAGAAGATGAGATTCCTTGACTACTCCCAGCACTTTATTCACTGCACCACCTAGCTACCCCCAATCTCAACTTAACATTGTATAGTTATACAGGAATACATTCTTTTAATGTATAATTATACAACAATACATCCTTTTCTCATCTATACCTCTTAGAATCCTTCTTTCAAGGTCCATCATAAATACCAATCCACCTTAACACTATACTTAGATGAATGTATTTGAAGTTAGGGGACTGCTTTCCTGTATCCTGCCTCTCTCTCCCTGCTCTAACTGCTCTGACCCCCAGTTTCCAGCTCCAGCCTTCAGCAAGCTCCTCCAACCACAGGCTCCATGTGATTACAGTCAGCCTATTGTTGTACCCAAACGAAAATCACAGGCCACTACACACCTCCTGATTTGTGGCCCACCATTAAGCCCTTTTATATTTTTGTCTTTGTCTCTCTCCTACACACTGTAATAGCTTGAAACAGCTTAAGGCATAGTCCTGGATATTGCCCAATGCGTAGTCACCTAACCCCCTCCTTCCTTAAATCAGCATTACTGTACATTCTCCCTGAATCAGCATAGTCTACAAAGTTCTGCCTAGGGTTATGGTACAATACTATCTTATGTAGAGAACACCCTGGTCCGTTCCACTGACCAAGCAGGGTCCCCACACCCTTCACCCAGAACATGACCCCAGCCTGTTCTGGGGAATTCCAGTCCCCCTTACCCAATGATCCTCCACCCTGTTCTGGAAAGGCTGACTACAACCCTCTACCCCATGTCACAGGAAGTTTGCATCCTTGTACCCTTGCACCATTTTCCCAAATTAGCCCTGAGCTACAGATCCAACCAATGGCTGTTTTTGGCTTCTGTACCTCATTGCTAGCTTCTCTCCCTGATTGTGGTTTTTGTGGTGTTAGCCTTTTTAAACAACTCCTGTACCTTCAATGGACACTACAGATTTGAATTTACACTCTGGTTGTTGCACACTCCTTCAATAAATCCACACCTAAATTTCACCTTGAACCCTGGTCTCAGCCTGCTCTTATTCTGTGCACAACATTTTTGGAGGCCCCAGTGAGATTCTGGGGGTCCTAGAAGCTCCTCTGGGGTGCTAGACCACCCCGTTTGAGACCTGGGCTTGACTAGGCTCTCCTCAGCCTTGGCTGGTAGGCATCTTGGACCGTTCTGTTGTCCAGGACAGCCGGCGCCTGGACTGCTTCTAGGGCTCTGGAGCTCACAACGGGCCAGGACTAGCCTGCCTGTCTAGACGTTGACCTGCCTCTATTTGGCTCATAGTGGATCTGCAAAATCCTCCAGAGGTGAGTGTTTCTCTTTTTTATTCGCTTGTTACTTGCGGTGATTTCACTTTCTGTTTCCTCAGTTTTCTGAGGGCAAGGTAGTGGGTAGAAGTAAAGTAGAGGAGGCAGGAAGGGTAGGAAACAAGAGATAAGAAAAAACAAAAACAAAGATTAAGAGTAGAACATATTTGGGAAAGTCTGTGTGTGTGTATATCTCTGTACACGTGTAGATATGGATCTATAGCTATAGAGAAGCATATCTAAACTCTATTGCAGCCTTCGGGGGAGGGGGGAAAAAAAGCAAAAAAGTGCACAGCAGAGAACTAAAGAAAACTCACAAAGAAGGAAAGGAAAGACGGACAGTTGTCAAAATAATGTGTATTATTTGTCATACAGGCTTTCTTGAAATGAAAATTTATTGTTACATATTTTGCACATGACATGCTTTTTGTTTATTTCTTGGTCTTTAAGTTTATGATATGTTTTTCTCTTCTCTGTTCTGTTTTTATGTTCTGGCATTTGAGTCTAAAATAAAAGTAAAAAATAAAAACCCTTTCCTCTTTCATACTTCTCTATTTCTGTCAAGTGTACCACCATTCTTCTAGTTTCCCAGGCTTATAACCTTGGCATCATCATTGACTCCTCACTTTCCCACATTTCCAATTAGTTACAAAATCTGGATGTTTCTCCTTTTATATCTTTTGCATCAGAATCTTCTTTTTATAGACACAACTATTAACTTAATTCAGATTTTCATTGCCTATCACCTAGATTATAAGTGTTTTATCACTCTAGTCCATTTTTACACACTGATAACTAAGTAATTTTTCATAGGTGTCGATCTGACTATGTCACTCCCCTATTCAGTCGACTCCAATCACTCCTTATTAACTCTGGATAAAGGATAAATGTCTCTGCTTAGTTTTTTAAGCCCTTGGCAACCTGGAGGTAATCTATCTTTCTAAACTCATTGGACACTTTTCCCCATCCAGGGCTCTGTAATCTAGCCAGACTGACTTTTATTTGGGTGCTCATATACAACTCCATTATGTATCTCTGTGCCTTTTTCATTGGCTCTCCCCACTTCCAAGATGCACCAAGAGTGCATTACCTCCTCATTTCTACCTCATAACCTCCCCGTCTTCTTTCAAGAGGTAGCTCAAGCCCCAGCTTCAAAATTAGGCCTTTAAAAAAATTATTTTCTTTTTAAATTTTGATTTCCAGATTCTCTCACTCCCTCTCTCACCCACTGAGAAGGCAAACAATGTGCTATCAATTATACATGTGAAATCGTGCAAAACATGTTTCTATATCAGTCAAAACAAAAAAAAAGGGAGAAATTTTGCTCCAATTTGTACTCAGAGTTCATCAGTTCTCTCTCTGGAGGTAGATAGCATTTTTTTCACCATGAGTCTTTTAGAACTCTCTTAGATCATCGTATTGATCAGAGTGGCCAAGTATTTCATAGTTGAGCATCATTATAGTATTACTGTGACTGTGCAAAATAATCTCCTGGTTCTTCTCACTTCACTTTGTATCAGTTCATATAGGTATTAGCATGTTGTTGTTGTTTTTTCTTCTGAAACCACTTCTTTATTACTCCTTATAGCACAATATTATCCCATCACAATCATGTGTCACAACTTGTTCAGTCATTCCCTGATTGATGAGTATTCCATCAATTACTAATTCTTTGCAACCACAAAAAGAGCTGCTATAACTATTTCTGTACATGTAGGTCCATTTTTTCTTTTTCTTTGACATCTTTGGATGTATAGGCAGACCTTTTAGTTGTATTGAAGAGGGTACCCACAAAGAGGGTTAGGATTGCCTGAGACCCCAAAATACCGACATGTCGGGTCCTGCCGAAAAAATTCTACTGGAGTCTTCTCAGCCAAAGAAAAACAAAGTTTATTAATAGTTCACCATATGGGGTAAACTCTCAAGAAGCCAATCTATGCTAAGTCATTCTATGGCACTCTCACACCACATGGAGGGAAGATGGGATCCTATATACAGAAAGGTTGTGGGAGGAATCTTGGGATGGTCTAGAGGAGGAGTTTGGGGAGGGACTTCAGGAGGAGTCAGATGAGGTCAGACTCCAGTAATGAGTGATTAAGGGTGGGAAGTTGCTGGAGGCTACCTGGAGACGACAGACAATGGTGGTCCAGGCCAGTCCCAGGGTGGGAACAAAGCACTAAGGTTGGGAATTTGCTGGAGCAAAGGAGGGCTAAAGACTTGGGCAGAGCCACAACTTAAGCCCATGACCTCAGGCAAATGCTGTCAGTGGGAAGATTCAAGGAGAGCTTAAGGGAGCTCCCAGAGCCTGCACCTCATCATTATTGCTGAATCGAAGTGTATACACAGTTTTATAGCTCTTTGAACATAGTTCCAGATTGTTGTCCAGAATGATTTGACCACTATACTGTGGTAATTTACCAACAATTAATTAATGTATGTGTTTCCCCTCATCCTGTCCAGCATTTGTCATTTCTGAAAGGTGTGAGGCAGTACCTCAAAGTTATTTTAATTTGCCTTTCCCTAATCAATAGTGATTTAGATGAGAAATGTTGGAGAAAATGTGGGAAAATTGGAACACTAATGCATTGTTGATGGAGCTGTGAACCAATCCAACCATTCTGAAGAGCAATCTGGCATTATGCCCATGGGGCAACCAAATTGTACATACCCTTTGATCCAGCAATACCACTACTAAGTGCGTATCCCAAAGAGATCATAAAAAAGAGAGACTCACATGTACAAAAATATCTGTAACAGTTCTTTTTGTAGTGGCAAAGAATTAGAAATCAGGGAATACCCATCAATTGTTGAACAAATTGTGTTATATGAATGTAATAGAATATTACTATTCTATAAGAAATGATGAGCAGTCAGCTTTCAGAAAAACCTGGAAAGACTTACATGAACTGATGATGAGTGAAAAGAGCAGTACAGGGAGAACATTTTACAGAGTGACAGCAGCATTGCGTGATGATTAACTATGATGGACTTAGCTTTCTTAGAAATACAATGATCGGGGCATCTCAGTGGCACAGTGAATAGAGCACCAGCCCTGGAGTCAGGAGGAACTGAGTTCAAATCTGGCCTCAGGCACTTAACACAAAAGTAGCCATATGACCTTGGGCAAGTCATTTAACTGCAATTGCCCTACCTTCCCCCTCCAAAAAAAAAAAAGAATAAGAAGAGGAAGAAGAGGAAGAAGAAGAAGAAGAAGAAGAAGAAGAAGAAGAAGAAATGCAATGTTCTAAGACAATTCCAAAAGACTTGTAATGGAAAATGCTAACCACATCTAGAGAGAGAACTATGGAGTCTGAATGCAGACCAAATCATATAATTTTTGCTTGTTTTTTATTTCTTTTTTGTGTTTTTTCCCTTTTGTTTTGATTTTTCTTTCACAACATGACTAACATGGAAATATGTTAAACGTAATTGTACATTTATAGCCTATATCAGATTGCTTACTATCTTGGGGAGGGGAAGAAAGGAGGGAAAAAAATTTGGAACTCAAAATTTTACAAAAATGAGTGTTGTAAACTATCTTTAAATAAAATTAAAAAAAAATACTGCTGAGGGAATTTTTTTAAAATAGTTATTTAAAGATTTTTTTTTCATATGACTATAGATAGTTTTAGTTTCTTCTGATAGCTGCCTGTTCATAATCCTTTGACTATTTATCAGTTGGAGAACGGCTCTAATTTTTGGTAAATTTTACTTAATTCCTTATTTATTTGAAGAATGAGGTATTTTTCAGATACAAAACTTTTTTTTTTTGTAAAGTAAATATAGGATAAAAAAATTTTCTAGAGTAAAATAAAATCATATTATTTCATTTTCTATGGTTGGTTGTTATCCTTCATTCTCAAAGAGGACCAAAATGGCATCACTATGCTAGAGTTTCAATGTGTCTTACTGTGACTGAATTTTGAATATGAGCTTGGAATTCTCTACGACAGGTCAGACACAAATACTCTGTGTTAACATTTGGGGTGAATACTTTAAATTTGTGCATCCTACATTTCCTTTGAGATGTTTCAAGTGTACTTTACTCATAGAGCACTGCACCTTCTGTGATGTGTCAATACCATGCTGAGAAGTCCTGTGCCAATGTTTCCCATGTCACACAATCAATTTCAAAGTCCTTGAGAAAGACCTTGAGAGTGTCTTTGTATCACTTCTTCTGACTACCATGTGAGTGCTTGCCCTGTGTGAGTTCTCCATAAAATAGTATTTTTGGCAAGTATATGCTTTGCATTCAAACAAAGTGGTCAGCCTATCAGACTTGCACTCTCTGAAGCAAAGTTTGAATGCTTGGCAATTTAGTATGAGTAAGGACATAAGTGTCTGACACTTATCCTGCCAGGTGATCTTCAGAAACTTCCTAAGACAATTCAAAAGGAAGAGATTCAGTTTACTGGCATGGCTCTGGTATACTGTCCAGGTTTCACAGACATACAACAATGAGGTCAGCACAATGGCTATGTAGAACTTCAATTTGGTGATCGGACTAATACCTCTTCTCACCCATACTTTCCTTAAGAGCCTCTTGAAAACTGAGATAGCTCTGGCAATGCATGTGTCAACCTCATTATCAATGTGTACATACCTGGAAAGTACTCAAAACTTCTCCATTTGCTGTAACTGATGCTCCCACATATGGATAGTGTTGTGGTGACTGATGGAGCACCTGTGTTTTCTTGATGTTAATTGTTAGACCAAAATTAGCTCAAGCAGCAGAGAATTGATTTATTTTTTGTTGCATCTCAGCTTCAGAAGCTGCATTGAGTACACAATCATCAGCAAACAGAAAATCTTGCATCAACACTCCCTCCACTTTGGTCTTGGCTTGTAGCCTTTTCAAGTTGAAAAATTTACCATTAATACAGTGGCTGACCTTGATGCTGTATTCATCCTGATTGAAAGCATTTGACAACATGGCTGAAAAAAACATCATGCTAAAAAGCATCTGATACTGTTAGTCATGAGGGTTTATGGAAAATTATATCAAAATTTGGTTGCCCAGGGAACTTCATCAGCATTGTACATCAATGACAGCATGCTTGTCCAGGATCTAGATAATGAACAATGCTCTTATGCCTTCCCAGTCACCAATGGAGTAAAAAAGGTTGTATGCTTGCTCCCATTTTCTATGGTACATTTTGTTAGTGTCCTTTCTCTGATTATGTCTTTTAATTAGGGCTTTTGCTTTTGCATTGTATAATATCATGATTACTAGCATGTCTTTTTAAATTCTGTTAAATCATTATAGATTCTGCTGCAGCCTTTTGTTTTAACTCTATGTATATCTTTCCGTTTTAAGAGTGTCTCTTGTACACAACATAGTGTTGGTTTCTGGTTTCTAATGCATTCCACTATTTGCTTCCACTTTATGGACTACCTTATCTCATTCACATTTACAGTTATGATTGCTAACTGTCTATTTTCCTCCATCCTATTTTATTCTCTTAATCTTTCTCTTTTATCTTGTTCATCCTGAAAAATCTGTTTTGCTTCTGATCACAACAGACCTTCATCCTCCCTCCCTTTTATCATTTCCTCTCCCATATCTCTTATCTTCTTCCCCTCCTATTTTCCAATTTGGTAATATGGATTTCCATACCCAACTGAGAGTATGTGTGTGCATATGTGCATCATTACCTCTTTGAATCAATTCCAATGACAGTGAGGTTCAAGCATTGTCCACTCCCCCCCCCCACATTTTTCCCTCTACTGCAAAATCTCTTCCTTGTGTGCCTTTTTTATGTGAGATAATCTCCCCCATTTTATCTCTCCCTTCCCCCTTCTCCCAGTACATCCCTATTTTTCTCATCTATATTTTTTTTAGAGACCATCCCAACATAATCAACTCACACCCATATCCTTTATATAGACAGTTTCTAACTGCCCCAATGATGATAAAGTTCTTAGGAATTACTTGTATCACCTTTCCATATAGGAACGTAAAAAGTTTAACTTTAGTGAGTCCCTTATGATAACTCTTTCATGTTTACCTTTTTAGATTTCTCTTGAGACTTCTATTTAAATGTCAGATTTTTTTATTCAGCTTTGATCTTTTCATCAGGAACGCTTAGAAGTCTTTTATTTCATTAAATATACATATTTTTCTCTGAAAGATGATACTCAGTTTTGCTTGGTAGGTGGTTCTCAGTTGTAATTAGAAATCCTTTGCTTTCTGGAATATCAGATTCCAAGCCCTCTATTTCTTTAATGTGGAAACTGCTAAATCTTGTGTATTGCTGAATGGGGTTGCATGATATTTGAATTGTTTCTGTCTGGCTGCTAGCATCATTTTCTCCTTGACCTGATAGTTCTGGAATTTGGCTGCAATATTGCTTGGAGCTTTCAGGAAGTGATCAGTGGATTTTTTCCATGGATATTTTACTCTCTGCTTCTGGAATATCTGGGTAGTTTTCTTGGAAAATTTCTTGAAAGATGTCATTCAAGCTTCTTTTTTTTTTTTATCATGGTTTTCAGGTAGTTCAATAATTCTTAAATTATGTCTCTGGGATCTATTTTCCAGGTCAATTGTTTTTCCAATGAGGTATTTTACATTTTCTTCTATTTTTTTTTTGTCCTTTCAATTTTATTGGACTGATTCTTGATGTCTCATAAAGTCATTAGCTTCCACTTGCACCATTCAAATTCTTAAGGAATCGTTTTCTTTATTGAGCTTTTGTACCTCCTTTTCCATTTGTCCAAGTCTACCTTTAAAGGAGTTGTTTTCTTCAGTAGATTCTTTTTTTTCCATTTGGCCTCTTTTATTTTTTAAGGAGTTGTTTTCTTTGGTCAATTTTTGTGCTTTCTTGTAAAACCTGTTGACTCTTTTTTCATAATTCTCATTTTTTTTCCCAATTTTTTTCTACCTCTTTTACTTAAATTTTAAACCTTTTTGAGCTCTTCCATGAGAACTTTTTGGGTTTGATACCAATTTATATTTCCTTTTGAGGTTTCACATATAGGCAGTTTAACATTTTTTTCCTCTTCTGAGTTGTGTTTTGATCTTTCCTGCCACCATAGAAGTTTTCTATGATCAGTGCTTTTTTTTTTTTTTCTCAGTTTTCAAAATTGAACTCCTCCTAGGGCATGGGGACACTGTCCCAAGTTTCTTATGCTGGAAACCAGGGATCTGGTCAATGGCTTTCCACACAGAGGCCTCAGGAGCTGGCAGCTTGCCCAGTGTGCTGGAGTTTCCCAGCCTAGTTGTGTCTGTTGTGCTGGAGTTCCAGGGCTGAAAATTTGCTTTTTTCTCTGAGGCTGGTGACCTCACAGTTGGCCTGCTGTACCACTAGCCTACTGAGTCAGGAGCAAGAGGCTTTGGTTGCTGATTTGTGCTGTAGCTAAGTGCCTCTCATTGGCTTGCTCTGACACTATCTGCACTAGATGAGGTGCAGGCTCTGGGAGCCCCCTTGAGCTCTCCTTGAATCTTCCCACATAAGGCATTTGCCTGAGGCCATAAGCTTTTCATTGTGGCTCTGCCCAAGTCTTTAGCTAGACATCTTGTCCAGCAATTTCCCACCCTTGATCCTCCCATTCCACCCTTGAACTGGCCTAGCCCACCATTGTCTATGGTTTCCAGGTAGCCTCCAGCAACTTCCCACCCTTAATCACTCCTTACTGGAGTCTGACCTCATCTCATTGAGCTGTGTTTCTCTTTTACCCAAGTGAGACAGACCCTTCTTGATGTCCTTCTAAGTTACCTTAAGCTGGAAAGTTGTTTCATTCCTTCTTTTTGTATGTTGTGTTGCTCCAGAATCCAATTAGAAGCGTAACTTAATATTATTTCTGAGGGAAATGGAGGAGAGCTCAGGCAACTTGCTGACTTCTCTTTAACATCTTCACTCTATCCTCAGTCCTTTACAGTCTTAAAGAAATTTCCTGTGCTTCTGAGAAGTTAAGTGACTTGCCTATGGGTCAGATAGCTAGCATGTCTCTGAGACAGGACTTAAACCTAAGTCTTTCTGGCTCCAGCCCTCAGCACATCATTATCATAGCCCTCTCTGCACAATACCAAACTGTCTCTCAGTTTCTATTCAGAAGTAATCGGTTGATGAGTGGAAATGAATAATATTTATGTTAATGGAATGTTTTTGGCTTTGGTTTGCTCAGCCTCCAGGTACCTTAGGAAACAGCCCTAAACCTAGATCTGTTCTTTCAAAACCTCTCCCATTCCCATCCATTCAACAATTCAGAGTTACTTCCTCAGTCTCATTTACCCAGACCTTGATAAGCATTTGCTAGTAGATACTTCCTTCAGTGCAAGACAAAGGAAAAGTATATGCTTGAGACAGAATTTCAGTGCCTCCGGGAGGGGAGAATAAAGCTATCTAGTTGTAATGGCAAACCTATATTGTGTCTGACTTTTTAAAAATAAAAGAGGAAATAAATCTCTCACTTTTGTTCCAACTGAGAAGTCTACTTGGTGCCTAGATTTATAGATGTGCTGGTTTCGCTAAGCCATCTAGTTTAGTTTGCCTGATTTCTACTCAGATATTCTTAGCTCGAACGTGAAAAATCTCAAAAATCAAAGAAATAGTTCAGAGGTAATCTATTTAAACAGTTATCCCCCTCCAATCTGCTTAGCAAATACTCATGTAGCCACTTCTAGTGAAGAGGAGCTCAGTATCAAAGTGGCCCATTTCATCACAGGACAAATATAAAGTATACAATGATTTTCCTTATTCTCTATTAAAATCTGATTCTCTGTAACTGCTGCTCTAGCCCAATTCATCCTAATTCTATGCTCTGGGGCCACACCAAACAAGTCAGCTTTCCTTTGCCCCATGACAGAATTTCATTGTTTTTTCGAAAATATTTCAGAAGAAAATACAGACAACCTGTCTTCCCTTCAGCAGGCTAACTAGCTTGATATTTGAATCTCTTTGTCTTCATGGAAATGTTGCATGTTTCTTTAAGAGTTAAATGTCTGGGGTATCCAGAGAAAGGATGGGAGGTCCCATAGACAACTCTGGTCAAATATCCCTACATAGCTTCACAGAACTGTGGACCTTTAAAGCTAGACAGTGCTTTAGAAATTATCAGGTAATATTGGTCTAAGTGAAAGGGTTCAGGTTTCCAAGTCACAATGCTTTAATTTGAATCTCATCTCTGTCATTTACAATTTATATGACTGAAGCATCTTTATGCCTCAGTATCTCCATCTGCTAAAATGGGAATAATATTTCCCAAGAGGCTTGTTATTAGGAAATGATTTTTATAAGCCTGAAAGGTCATTAGACATGTGTTATTATTACAAATGAGAAAACTAGAGGAGAGAGAGAGAAAGAGAGAGAGGGAGAGAGAACTAATTTGCTTAAGGCCAAATAATGAGCAGAAGGCAGAGCAGAGATTTGAACTCCAAGTCCAATAAACTTTTTGCAGTACCACTAAATATACCTTTATATGTATGCATACACATTGCAGTAACAAATTCAAACAATGCTTATAAATTAATGGTTGAGTCATGGAATATCTGAGGTGAAAGGAATCTTCTGAGATAATTCCAGAGTGATCAAAGAGTCCAGAGTGGCAACTTCTAGTAGTGGCAGAGATGAGACTTGAACCTTCATCTCCTGGTTCTTTTTCAGTTTAGTGTTTAGAAATTAGGAGACAAATATTTCTTACTGAATAGGATACAAAGATGAACATGGCAGTTCATAGACACGGGGCCTTTATATCTGAATAGGGAAGATATGCAAATTTACTCTCTTGATTAGGACATAGAGGGTTGAGTTTGGGCAGGCAGGGTCCCTGGGAGACTGAAAGTTTCACCTTGAACAGCAGAGGGCAGCATTGGCTTGGCTGGGTGATTTTATGAGTTCCTTGCTCAGAGCTGGGGCATAAGCAGGGGGCAGGGAAGTCCAAAGGTTACTTCCTAGGAACGCCATATAAGAGGAGAGAAAAGGATTACTGGCAGTAGCTAAGAGTGAAGCCCCAGTGGTATCCAGGAATAAAGGATCCTGGGAGGCCACCAAGGGCTAATCCATCAAACCAGGAGGGAGCCAAGGAGATTACCATGGTAATATTAATGGCAGGTCATATGTCTATAGTGCTTCCTAAAGCACTTTGTTGTAGCAATGTCAGGAGGTGGGAATTAGGAATGGTACCACCCTCATTTGCAGAGGGACAAACTAAGGATTGGCTAGGTAATATGACCTCCTCAGCCTCACACAGGTAGTAAATTTCTGGATTAGAGGGAAACCCAAGAATACTGGTTTCTAGTGTACATCTTTCCCATATACCCCAAACACCCATGAACTGGATGCTGAGACCAGAGGCAGGGATAGCCAGTAAGCCCCGGTTAGTACCCAAATAGCCGAAATATGTTCCAAGGTTCATGCCCAGGACATTGTGCCATTATGAGGCCTGACTCTAGAAGGTAGGGTATGTTTAGCTTAATGAACAGAAGCCTTGGGGAGGAAGATAGTAGTTTTTAAGAAATTAAAGGCTTATAAGATGGGAGGATGCATCAGACTTGTTTTGTTGGTTCCTAGAGAGCAGAGCTGCAACCAGTGATGGTCAGGATTTGGGTTTTGTCAGGATTTGTGAATTCAGTGGTAAAGGCATCTCCATAGAGGGGAAAAAATAAATTAAAAATAACACTTTCTTTATGGATTCAGAGAGGTAATTGTTGTGAAACTTATAATCTTAGTTGTTTAGGGGCAATGGAAGCTGAACTGACTTGCCCCGGGTCACAGAGCCAGGATATATCAGAGGGATGATTTGAAACCACATTTCTCTGGCTTCAAGGTCAGCCCTCTCTAACCTGCAGCTTCTTCGATTTGGGCTCAGTAGAAGGAATCACTTCCTAAAGATTAGAAGATGGCCCCAAGGGGGCAACTAGGTGGCCATAGTGAATAGAGACTCCACTGACCCTGGAGTCAGGAAGACTTGAGTTCAAGCCCAGCCTCAGACACTTAACACTTACTAGCCACGTGACCTTGAGCAAGTCACTTAACCTAAATTGCCCTTCCTTCCTCCTCTAAAAGAAAAAAAAAAAGATGGCCCCAAATAGGATAGACAAGCTGTAGCAATTTCCTCATCACTGAAGACCTTCAAGAATGGCTAGAGGACCACTCAGCAGGGAAACTATAATAGAAGACATTCATCATTTGGATAGAGGAAAGAATAAGCATGATACAAAGGTTATTGTACTTTGAAATCACCTGTTCTAACTCGGAGTCCTCAGTTTTACCCTTAGAAGTTCTGTGGATAATAGTGAATTACTTCAATTAATCCAATAAGTATTTAATAATAATAATAAATTGCTAGCATTTATGTAGTGCCTCCTGTGTGATCCTTGCTTTACAATTATTGTCCCGTTTGATCCTCACAACAACCCTGGCAGTGGGGTGCTGTGATCTTCGTTTTACATAGGAAGCCCAGGATCATAAAGTTAGCAAGTGTCTGAGGTCAGATTTGAACTGAGGTCTTCATGACTCAAGATCCAGTGTTCCATCAACTAGACTAACTAACTTTCCCTAGTAAGTTCCTATTATGTATCAGGGACTGTGCTCTACATTGGGCATGTGAAAACAAAAAAAAATCCTATCCTAGAGGAGTATCATTTCTGAGCCTCTGTCTCCTCACCTACAAACTGGGGCTAATCATATTTGATTTTACTACCTTACAGGGTTATTGTAAGGAAAGTGCTTTGTAAAATCCCGTGTGTAACAGAAATTAGAGATGTTATAAATATTGTCATGTAACCTCTGATATCTTGTCTACCTCTGAAATCCTCTGAATCTACAAAAACAGTGAGAACCACTTGCCCCTGGAAAAATCTCAGTGGGATCATCTGTCCTTTGGCAGGATGGGAAGGCATTTAGAAAAAGAAGCTGTGATCATTAGGAACCAGCATGACTTCATTAAGAACGGGTTGTGCCAGACCGACTAATCTCACTTTCTTTTGTAGATAGAATTCCAAGACTAGTAGGTTAGGGGAATGGTAGGACATGGTATGTCTGGATTTCAGCAAATATTTGGAAGTCTCTCACATTGTCTTTGCAGATAAGATAGAGAGATCTAAGCCATACAATAATACAGTTAGATAGATACACAATAGGTGGTATGATTGGACCCAAAGAAGAATAGGGACAAAGGAGCAAAGTATTTCAGAGGACTGATATAGGGAATGGCATACTGAACTTGGACTTGGGGAGACCTGAATTTGAATCCTATCTTAGACGCTAACTATGGAAACCTAGACAGGTTACTTAACCCCTCACTCTCAGTTTCCCTCTTTGTCTGTACAATAAAAGAGTTGAACTTTATGACTTCTAAGGTCCCATACTTCCAACGCTAATCCTATGACTGTGATTTAGAGGAGGGGCCTAGGGATATGAGCTGCTATTTTTTTTGAATCAATGATTTGGATAAAGGTATATACAATTTTTAGATTGTTAGTTAGAAGGGATAGAAAGCTGAGTGAAAATCATCCCCCCCCCCCCAAAAAAAAGGTTTTGACAGGCAAAAAAAAAAAAATTAATGTCCCTTGTGTGTTCAGTCATTTCTCAGTTGTATCCAATCTTTGTGACATTTGGGGTTTTCTTGGCAAAGATGCTACAGTGATTTGTCATTTCCATTGCCAAAACCATTTGAGATTTTTTAGGCAAAGATAAAGGAGCAGTTTGCCATTTTCTTCTTTAGTTCATTTTACATACAAGGAAACTGAGATAAACAAGGTTGAATGACTCTGTGACCCTGAGCAAGTCATTCAAGCTCTTAGAGATTCAACACATGTCTCTCTTAGAACAGTATAAAGTCTATAGGTGGATTCCAATGATCAATTTCACAGGTACAAGTTGTGTAGATGTGGCTAGACCAAGGTTCATCTAAAAATATACAGACCTATAATATTAAACTCCTTCTTTATTTCTTTCGACCCTCATTTATAACTAGATATATGTTTTAAGATAAAGATTTAGGTATTTAGGTGTACAGATAGATTATATAGAAAGAGATTAATGGTAAATAGAAATAGATATCTGATAGAGAGATAGATAGATGATAAACAAATTGATTTGGGTTTTTTTTTAGCGCCGTGCAAGTTCTATGTGAACCAACAACATGATGTAGGAAGCAAAAAAGAAATCAACTTGATTTTAGGCCACGACAATGATGGCAGATTGTCTAGGAGGACAGAGGGAATGATCCTGCTTTTTCTCGGCTATGGTCAAACCACATCCTGAATATTGTATATCATTCTAGGCACCATATAATAGGAAGGATACTGTCAAGCTGTGCAATGTATAGAGAAGAATCAATAGAATGTTGAAGTAACTAGAAAGCATTGCCAAGTCATACTTTATCTATTATAATCCCCAGTCCTGCTCTTCCCACACTCTGGACTTCAGTTACATCTTTATAAAATGAGATTTCTGGAATATGCGATTGCTAGAGTCTCACCCAGCTGTGATATTCAATCTTCTAAGTTGTAAAGGCCACTGAGATAGGACATTCTATATGCTAAGATCCTGTCCAGCTCTGGCATTTTCTTTTCTCTGTTCCAAGTTTTCTTCCAGCTCTGACATTCTGGGTCGTAGATGCTAACACTCTGTTCTTCATAGTCTTCTGTCTCCTATGTTCTAAAGTCCATGGAGACAGAGCATTCTATGTGCTAGCATCCTTTTCAGGTCTAGCATTCTCTATTCTAAGGCTTCTTCTAGCTCTAGTATTCCAGACTGTAGATGCTACCCGGTGTTTCCTGCTGGCGTCACAGTGGATAGAGTGTTCTGGAGCTAGGAAGATCTGTGTTCTAATTCTACCTCAAACACATAGTAGCCTAGCCTGGGTAAGTCATTTAACCTCTGGCAGTCTCCATTTCCTTATTTGGAAAACAGGGGAAATAACCACACCTTCCCCAGTATTATTGTGAAGAACAACTGAGATAATAAGTGTAAAGTGCTTTGAAAGCCTTAAAGCATTATATGCATGCTAATTATTATCATTATTGTTAATTATGTTCTACTTTAATGACTCTTCCTGTTAGAAAATCTAGGTTATATATACACTAACATTCTGAATTCTAATGCTCCCTTTTTAGTTCTCTCATTCTATGTTCTATTCTAACATTCTGTGTCCAAAGGCCCCTCTCCACTCTAACCTTGTATGATTTTATTATTCTAATACTGACTGCTCTCCTGAATGCCAGAGGGTAACAGGTGTTGATTGAATCACTCCTGCTAACAGCTAGGACAGTAATTGGCCTCTTTCTTTGCTGCCTAGCCTTTGATTTCCCTCTCTCTCTTTTGCTTATCTGACAGACTCTGGGGAGATTTGATTAAGAGCCCAAGCCCCAGCTACACATCAGAGAAAATCACTACCACTCACACTGGCTCCTTTTGTTATCCTGTGGTCATGTCTTCCTCTCTCTGACCCCAGTTGCCTTTGAAGTGACTCTCTCCCTTTCCTGAGAACAGATCTGGATGCCTTAGGATTCCCTACTCAAGTCAAATAGGGCGATTCATCATTCCCCAAATGCAGTCTATTATTTCCTGACTCCGTGGCCCTGTTCATGCTGTCTCATGTTGGCCCCTATGTCTGGAATACCCTCCTTCTTACTTCTTCTTTATTGAAATCCTAGACATTTTTCAAGTTCTAGGATGCATCCTCAGTACCTTAGATCCATAGTTTTAGAGCCGTAAGGTGCCTTAGAGATTGTCAAATCTAGTTTCATTTTAGACATAATGAAACCAAATCCCAGAGACATTGAGCAACCTGCTGAAGGCTGCAGAGAAAATAAATAGTAGAGCTGAACTCTGAGTCTGGAGTACCTGGTATCCAAATTCATTCATCAATCCTTTCATTTATCTATTCAATGAATGTTCATTATTGATCTTCATTGCTCTCTTTGTTTCTGGGGCTTTGCATTCTCACTATCACTCTGACAGCTCCTCAGCTATCTCAATACACTTTTTATCTCCTCATTTACCTTCTAAACTTGAGTGTTCCTCAGGAATCTATCTTCAATTTTCTTCTATCACAATAAACTAGGTGGTATAATGGATTAGAGCACTGGGTCTGGAGTCAAGAAGACTTGAATTCAAATATGGCCTCTGAAATGTATTACCTAGTTGACACTGGCCAGGTCAATGAATCTGTTTGCCTCAGTTTTCTCCTCTGTAAAATGGGGCTAGTATAGAACCTACTCTTCCAGGGTCGTTGTTATGACATTATACGAGATAATTTTGTAAAGCTCTTAGTACGGTCCCTGTCACATATTAGGCATTCAATAAATGCTTGTTCCCTTTTTTTTTTCCCTGTACACTCTTGTTTGGTGATGTCCTTCACTTAACAGGGTTGTTTTGGTTTTTTGTTTTGTTTTGTTTTCTCCTCTATGCAATTGATTAGGGTATCAGGACATTTGGTAAGGAAACTGGAGAAAGTGGCCAGATAAAGAGGAGAGAAAGAAGTTTTGTTTTGAGTACAGGGAGTTCACTGCCTCATAAACTAGCTATCTCATCATGAGACAGTACTAGCTCTCATCGTTAATTTCTTTTTTATATTAAGCCGAAATCTACATCCCTATATCTTCCACCTGTTGGTCCTAGTTGTATCTTCTGAGAATGTACAGAGCAAGTCTGTGCCTCCTTATCAGGATAGCTTCTAAGACACAAGAAAACTACGATCGTGGGCCTCCTCCCTCGACTCTACTTAGATCTTCTCTTCTCAGAGAGGACTTGGGAACACAGGGGTTTTACCCATAAGAAACAAAGCATTTAAGAGTCTCCATTCTAAGGGTGGCCCTAAAGAAGAAGAATAAGATCACATTCCCCCATGAATTATTGGCAAAGGTAGAGGAGGGCAGAAGTGTGAAACATTGCATGGAAAGTTAGATTTTTTTCCCCCTGATGTGTTGATGAATTTTTTTCTTTTCTATTTTTTTCTTCTTCATTATAAGGGATTGCTGCCTGAAGGGGGAAATTTAGATGATGTTAAAACATATATACCTACATATATGTACACACACTTATATATGTACATATATATGTATTGTATGTATGATACAAATTATTTTTAAGAGTCTCAGTTTTAAGAACACTTCCAGCTCTAATGATCTAATTTCAACTCAATGAAATTCAATGAATATTCATTAAAAGCCTATTATGTGTAAGATACTGTGTTTAGTGATGAACATAAAAAGGCTTTGTGCTAAGGGAGCCTAATCTTGTAGGGGGCTATACATATTCATGGGTACATGTGTATGTGCATGTGCTTACATACATGCACAAATATGCAGGTGAATATCAATACATACAAACATGAATATCATGCATGTATGTGTGCACATACATGTATGCATGTACATATCTACATGCATGTGTATATGCTTGTGTGTATGCATATACGCACATATATGTATGTATATGTACACATATGTATATACATATAAGTATACCTATATGTATATGCATACTTATATGTATGTGTATATCTCAGGTAGGTTGTAGTAGTCCAGGAAAAGAGCCATAAGAAATTTGAGTTGCAAGAAAGTTCTTCATTTGTTCAGTCAGAAAACATTTCTCAGTGCAAATCATGGTGCTGGATACCAGGAGATATATGAAATTTAGATAAGCTACTATCCCTGCCTCTGAAAGAGCTTAGGGGCTAGAAGCAAAATAAAACATGAACACAGATAACTATAATACACAATAACATTTGAAAACTACAAGTTAGAGTTGTAATATAAAAGAAGTTCCACGAATGAGTTGGCACCAGAAAGAAGGGAAGGACTTCAATAGATGTAAATGGGAATGGGGGAAGTCCATTTAAGAAGTGATAAATCATATGAGCTAAGTAATGGAGTTTCCAGAGGACTAGAGGGATAATGGAGAGTTGTCCACTTCAGCTGAAAAGTAGAATTTGTGGAGGAATAGCATGAGATTAGACTTGAAAAATGGATTAAAACCAGATTGTTGAGGACATCAGATTGCAAAATGAAGAGTTAAATCCTTTCTTCATTTCTTTCTTCATTTCTCAGGGAAACCACTAAGAGATTTTTTTTTTTAGTAGAAAAGTGAGTGACATGACTAAATGATGAATTTAGTTTTGCTTAATTTATGTAAAGTAAATGAATAAAGATTACTCATGCAGCAACTGAGAGTAAGGATTGTACAGATATAGATTGTATGCAAGGAGACCACATGTGAGTATGATAATAATATAGACAAAAAGACCATGGAGTAGAACATGGACAAGGTTGTTTGTAATTGGAGTTGAGAACAAGAGATTGTTGGGAGAGGTAATGGTGAGTCAGAACCTGCAAAATCTGCCAACTCACTTGGTGTATATGATGAGGGAGGAGGAAGCACAAGAGATGGTCTTTGGGCAATTTAGAGGAATATGTTGCTAGAATAAAGAAAGAAAAAAGGAAGGAAGGAAGGAAGGAAGGAAGGAAGGAAGGAAGGAAGAAAAAGAAAAAAATTTGGAAGGGAAAGGTGGTTGGGGAAAAGATAGACTCCTTTTGAATATTTTGAGATTTTTATTTGACTTCTGAAGATTTAGATAGAGATGTCAACCAAACAGTTAGGAAAATGGGACTCAAGAACTTAAGGTGAAGAAATGGATTTGGAAGTTGTGCAAAGAGGCAATCATTGAAACCTCTTGTATAGTTGAGATCACTACCAAAGAGTTTTAGAGAGATGAATGAAAAAGAGCAAGTGTACAAATTCTGTAGATATCCATTTAAAAGATGAAAGGAAATGGATGAAAAGATAAAAAAAGACACAAGAGAGGGATTGATCCAAGAAGGAAGGGAAGAACCGTGAAAGTAAAGGAGATGCTAGTAAATGATTAACAATTAGCTGTTTCTTCTCCCCCCAAAAATACATGCAACCCAATTTTAAATTTAATCTGTATTATGAAAATCTCCATGATTTTCTTAAGTCTAGGCTATAAACAAAACAATAATTCAAACCCTGATCAGTAGTATTTCCTGATTTATTTTATATAAATAGACTAAAAATTTAACAACTGGTTTTCACAAGTTGGTTCCATTATACCCTTGCATGGAAACCAAGGTAAGAGTACCAAAAAGCAGTTGGTGAACTATAATATTAAAGGAGAATGGAGACAGAAAAAAAAAATCACGTAACTTAGCAATAAAGTCATTAGTGATCTTTAAGAAAGCTATGTGGATGAAATAGAGATCTCAAATGGGTGAGCCCCAAGTGAATGGCAAAAGATAAATAAATAAAAGGAAACAATGAACATAGACCCAAAGAGTCTATAAGACCCACCTGGTTATGACAGTCTACATTCCATGTGCAAGGCCTCTTCTAGATCTAACACTTAACGTTTTACATTTTAAGATCTCTTTCAGTTATAACCCATAAGATCTCCCATTGCTCTCTGATCTCTGCTCCTGACACTCCAGATTTCCTCATGTGACTCAGCTGCCTTCTCACCTTTGAAAATCCCTGTGACGTTGTGACCCTTTCCTTCTTGCAAGTTCCTCTGCGAACTTAGACTTTCAGAAAATGCTCTGGCTAGCCATTCTTACCTCCTGACTCATAATTGACACCATGTCCCAACTCCAGCGTCTCTCCCCCCAACACACACTTTTCAGTTGCCTTTTATATGTTGTCTTCTCAGATTAGAATGTAAGCTCCTTGAAGTCAAGGGGAAACTTTCTTTTTGCTTTTATTTTCATTCCTAGTAAGTACTGCAATGCCTAATTCATAGCCAGTGCTTTGTAAATGTTGGCTGACTTGACTTGCCTCCTAGAACTAAAATTCTATGATCTTTGTTCTAAAACTTCTTGTGACTCTTATTTATATGTTATGTATTCAATGGCCTTTTCCAGCTAGGTACTGAGACCTCTTGCAACTTTAATACTCTCTGTTCTATCATTCTATATTCTTTTAAGGACCTTCTTTGTTCTAATAGTCTAGATTCTATGTTCTAATGCTCTGTTCTAAGGTCTCTGTTAGCTCCAATGTCATTTTGCAAATGATATTGTCTTTACCTCTTTCCAATGAGATGTAACTCCTTGCTGAACTGCTCTCTCTTACTCAGAGCCTCCTTCTGAGAAAAAAAAATACATAAATAAATAAATCAGAAAAGTGAAGTCTGCAATCACCACTCAGCTCCAGCTCATGTTGATGCTGGGAGAGAGGGAGCCAAAAGCAGCTGAGCTCCTGCGGGTGTTGCAATCAAATCTGTTGAATGTCAACATCAATTTGCCTCCATGTTATCAGCCAATAGGGAGAAATTTTCCAATAAACATAAGATTAAAATCAACAAGCAAGGCAGATTCCATGGGGTCTCCTGGAAGGGAGTTAGGTGTTAGAGTCAGGGGACAAAGGTTTTATTCCTGTTTCCAATGTGGACTCACTCTGTGATCCTAGACAAATTACTTCCCTCTCTGATCCTGTTTCCTCATATCCTCTCTCTCTCTCTCTCTCTCTCTCTCTCTCTCTCTCTCTCTCTCCCCCTCTCTTTCTCTCTCTGTCAATTAAACAACAAATGTGACAGTGACCAGTAATATGAAAGAAATTATAAAAGACTTAAAAAAAAAAAAGCATGGGACAAGGAGTCTAGAAAATTGCTTCTGAATTAAACTCAATTTAACTCAGCAAACATTGATTAATCACCAGCAGTGTGAACAGTCTTGTGTATGGTGCTGAAATAGATATTGAACTTGAGATTTTGTTAGAACAGAGTAATAAATATGAATCTCTGTCCACAAGAAGATTAGATTCTACATGGGTAAGTCATGGCATTACACAAATGTAAAGTACTTTAAACTGAGAGACACAGAGACAGAGACAAAGATAGAGAGACAAAGAGATAGACAGAGACAGAGAGACAGAGAAACAGAGAGAGAGACAGAGAGATTGAAAGAGAGAGTCAAAATGTTGGCTTCCAGGGAGAGAATTCCTTTCTAAATTTTGAGATCAGAGATGACTTCATAGAAGAAGAAACATTTAAGACAGACCTCAAAGAAAAACAAAGATTTTGCCAGGCAGAGATGAAATGGAGGGAATACCATTCTTGGCTTGAGAGGCAGATAATGCGAAGGCACAGAGATGAGAGAAAGATTGGGACCAGAGAGCAATCAATAATGATGGTTGACTTGGGACTAGAGTCCCATGACAAGTTCTACCAATAATTGTCTGTAAATTTTGGCATGTCACTTCCCTTCTCTAGTCTTCAACTTTCTCATTTATAAAATAAATGACTTGTGTTCTTCTTCCAGCTCTCAAATTGGGATGATTCTATTATTCTAAGAATTATTCTAAGTGCCTCTCCCATCTTGCACCTGGTCCAAATATTCACAGTTAATTGAGAATCAGATAATATGGTGCAGTTTGAGAGACATTTGGGATGTACCATCTTAAGATACTGACCCACTGGCCTACCAGAGGATCTGGAATTTCATCATTAGACTTTATTTAAGCTAGAAAGAACTTTACCACACAGTGAAGTGTTTAGAAAAGAGGTTTAATCTTGCACACAGAAGATCTCAGTTCAAATCACAGCTCTGCCACTTAGTCACTTCTCTGGTATCATTTCACTTCGCTGGCCTCAGTTTCTATATCTGTAAATGAGAATAATATTTGTATAGCATGCCTCACAGGGAGGATTCTGAGCAAGACACTTGTATAATGGAAAGTACTATGTCAACATAAGGCATTATGTTCTCCAGCCAGTTCTCCCTCATTTTTCATATCATAGGTTCATAGATTTAGAACAGAAATGGGTATTTAAGATCTTCTACTCCTTACTCCTCAATTTTCAAGAGATAAGATGAGGTTCAAAAAGGTAAATGATATATCCATCAACTCACAAGAAATTAGTGCACTAGAACCTGAGACTCCTCAATCCCAATTAAACTGCCTTCCCAATGCCTCCCAAATCAAACTACATAGATGTGCACAGTAGTTTTTAGTGACCTGAAAGTTCAAAATGATTCATCAATGCAACTTGACAAACAAAAAAAATCCCAGAAATTCGAGGGTGCACTTATAAAGAGTCATAGTATCCAGAATGAAGGACCTGAGAATTCTATTCTTCTTTGCCCTCATAACACACCAATTGAAGTGCAGTATTCAATTCTTGGCACTAAACTATAGGAAAATGCTATAAGTAGGAGCACTCATATAAGGGAAGATTAAACAGGAGAAATATAAATCATGTGAATTGAGGAGAAGTTGAAAGAACTAGAGATGTTTAGACCAAAGAAGTGAAGACTTGGGAGAGGGGGAAGGAAGTGTGTTATCTTTGAATATTTGCCATACTGTCTGTCAGGGAGAAGAAAGATCAAGATTAATATCCCTAGATCCAAAGGGCAGAACTAGGAAAAATATGGAAATTTCAGAGGGAAAGAAATTTTGCTTTTATTTCTCCCCCAACAATCAGAGTTGACCAATTGTGTGATGGGCTGCTTTAGTTGGGGAGGGTGGGGGATGGTTTGAGTTTCCTTTCATTATAGAACTTCAAGTTGCTACTAAATGACTATTTCTTTGCTTTTTTTCTTTTAAATTTATTTATTTTAATTTACTACATTCAATTCCACAAATTTTTGAGTTCTGAATTTTCTCCCCCTCCCTCTCCTTACCCTTCCCTCCCTGAGATGGCATGTAATCCAATATAGGTTCTACATATACTTTTACATGAAAAATATTTTCAGAATAGTCAAGTTGTAAGAAGAATTCTAACCAATGGAATGAACAAGAAAGAAGAAGCAAAAAAGGGAACATTCAAGCTCCATAATTCTTTCTCTAGATGAGCCTTTTCTGTCATGAATCTTTTAGAGTTGTCTTAGAACATTGCTGAGAAGAGCCATCTACCAAAGTCAGTCATCACAGATACAATGTGTCTGCAATTGTATACAATGTTCTCCTGGTTCTGTTCCCCTCACTCAGTATCAGTTCATATAAATCTTTCCAGGTTATTATGAAGTCCATTTGCTCTTCATTTTTTATAGCAAAATAGTATTCCATTACATTCATATACCACAACTTGTTTAGTCATTCCCCAATTGATGGGCATACGCTTGATTTCCAATTCTTCATCACCACAAAAAAAGTTTCTATAAATATTCTTGTAGACATGGGTCCTTTTCCCATTTGCACGAACTCTTTGGGATATAACCCTAGAAGTGGTATTGCTCAGTCAAAGCGTATGCACACTTTTATAGCCCTTTGGGCATAGTTTCAAACTGCTCTCCAGAATTGTTGGATCAGTTCACAATTCTACCAACAATGCATTCGTGTTCCAATTTTCCCACATCTTTTTCAGCAATTATAATTTTCCTGTTTTGTCATGTTAACTAATCTGAAAGGTGAGATGTGGTACTCAGAGTTATTTTGATTTGCATTTCTCTAATCAATAGTGATTTAGAGCATTTTTTCATTTGAATATAAATATCTTCCTCTGAAAATTGCTTGTTCATATCCTTTGACTATCAATTGTAACCCTTTGCTTTTTGAGGGGTAGTAATATACCTCATGTATGGATAGAATTTACCTTCTAAATTGTGTAAGTGATTATTTTGGATGAAAGTATCCCTCCAGAGTCAGTCCTTAGAGAAAGGATAGTAAAGTTTATCTTTATTGGTCCTAGACTCATCTATGAGCAACATCCATCTCTGTAAAGGTAATAAAATTGTCTTCAAGTGGACCCTGGGGTGAACCTGACCACTCTCCACATAGTCCAGTATCTATATTCTGAATTTGGATGACCATCTTCTCTATCATTGTGTTCTTTGTTCCTCTCCAACAGGATCCTCTAATGGAAAATGGTCCCTTTGGAATAGATCTTATGAACTAATTTACATGAACTTACTGTCAGTATAAATAGCTATCTGGTTAGTGGGTAAGAGTTTAGACTCTTAACAAACAATAGTTTATTGACCCTCAGAAACTTATCATCTCAAAATGAGGACAATTTTAACTTCACTACCTATTTCATGGGGTCATCATCAGAAAGTGCTTCATATTCCTTAATGAACTATAGAAATGGGAGGTGTTTCTTTCACAGTGATATGCCTTACCTCAATTCAAAAGAATAAATAATTTAGGGTGGAATGCCTATCACAAGATGATCATATTCATACCTGGAAGAGACTTTTGAAATATTATAGACCAAAAGTTTTTAAGTTTCAATACAAAAATACACATACATACATACATACATGCATGCATATATACATGTTATATGTGTGTGTAAAACATACACACATACATGTATGTATATATTTGTGTAAATTGATAACTGTATTTCAGTGTAATTGGTTTTCTTTTTCATCCTCTATCTTTAAATTTATGTATTTAGAAACATTTACTCTAAGGAGTTCATGGACTTTACCAGATTGCCAAACAGGTTGACATACAAAAAAAAAAGAAAATTAAGAAACTTTGTTCTAGATAAATGCACTACATTTCCAGTTAAGAAAGCTAAGGCCCAAAGATTCATAGAATGCTAAAGTTGGAAATAATTTTAGAACATACAATGTTAAAACATACATAAGACATAAAAGGTTTGATTATAAGGGAGATTAGAGTTTACCTCTAATTTCATTCGGTTACTTGTCCAAGACTGCTTAGTAAGTTGCTGAACCAGGATTTGAATTCATATTCTCTAGCTCCAAATTCAGTGATACATTACACAATGCTAGTCTAGCTGGAAGTGGAAATCTCTTTGTTGATCAGATTCTTTATAGAGACTCTTGCATTGTATCACTTAGGCTGCCACATTTTCCACAGTCCACATCTTCCTTCAAACCTCCAAGCATGTCTGGTCTTGGTATTGCTCCCCCAGACCTTTGCCCCAACTTCTGCTCCCAACATAACTCACCATGAAGTCCTAGATGTTAATAGTATGGGTAGGGAAAATTCAATACTTCAATCAACAGGGTTATAGACACAGTGCTGGGATGTACCTGGCTCAAGTCCCTGAACATCCCTGAAATGTCACTAACTGCTGATGATTTGTGTATTTTAACTGGGCACTGAGGGCTACTGTCCAATCATTAAAGTGTCTCTGAGGGTAGAGGCCACTTTGAAGAATACCCAAGGGCATCCTTCATAAACAACATTCTTTTTCAATAGTAAGTCCCCAGGAGTGAGTCTGAAGAAAACACAGGCAATTATGAGAACATCTCCCGACATGAAGGGAACTGTCATTAGGACCTCAGAAAAGACAATTCCATTTAATTCCAGGGCATTCAGATGAAACTCGTCACATTGAAATGTCTCAAGTTACTTTACCAAACAAATGAAGTGTCCTGTGTCTCCTGTGAAATACACACACACACACACACACACACACACACACACACACACACACACATACACACACTTTTTTCTGTAACAGAGTTATCCAAGGCTGACTTGGAAAGGGGACATGACCTCATTAACCCTAAACTCATCATCGGGAGCTAGGCTGCATATTCTGCACCCCCTGAGGAAGGGAATTGTTCTTTTCCTTGTACATAGGAAAAATGCTGATAATACAAAAATCATTATGCATGAAACAGATTTCTTCCCTAGCTGTTTTACAGTATCCAATCTTCAGAGATTCATAGAATGCTAAAGTTGGAAATAATTTTAGAGCACACAATGTTAAAACATACATAAGACATAAAATGTTTGATCATAAGGGAAATTAGAGTTCATCTTTAAGTCCAAATTCCTTATTTTGGAGATATGCAAACTGAAGCATAGAAAGGAGACAAAACTAAGATTAGATCTGAGGTCTTCTGACCCCTAGCCCAATGTTTTGTTCTGTATTATTGTGCCCCCCTCCTTTGATATGAAAACTTCACCATGTATGAAGTAAAAGAAAATTTCAGCTGAAAGATATTGTGACTCTGACCTGCTTAAATTCCCTAAGGGACACTTTAGGGAGGAACTGTCCATATAAAGGATGGTAGTGCTGCCCCTCTGTAATCATTGAATAAGAACTAGGGTGGCCCTGAGGGGAGAGAGTCTTTTAACAATATCCTAGATAACTACAAGGAAGGAAAAAGATTGAAGTCAGTACCAAGGATAGCTCTAAGGGAAGAAAGGTGCCTGGTCAGCACAAGGTATAGCTCCTGGTAGACAGAGTCTCTACTGTCAGCACTGTGGATAGTTCTGGTGAAATTCAGCGTCCGTGGTCAACAGCATAAACAAATCTTCAAGTGGACTGTATCTTTGTAGTCAGCACAGATGGCAACATTGAAGGAAGTTGGATATGCAATAAGCCGCATGTATAACTTTCAGGGTGAACAGTCTCTGTGGTCAGGATCAGTAATAATTCTGATGGAAGCTAGTTTTGGAAATAAAGTGCTTATGCCCATGATGTCCTCTTACTTATAAAAATCTATGTGGCTCAAATCACCTCTGCTCCTTAGGGAATCTCATAAAGGTTTTTTTTTTGTTGTTTTTTTTTTAATAATAGTTTGAGTTTCCTGGAACAAAGACTGAGCACTCATCTCCTCAGTTATCTCTTGCTATTTGTTTGGGTACCCACACTTCTCTTAGGAGAATTGAACACAGAGAAGACTTAAAGTAACATGATAACAGTCTTTTAACAGCAAAGGATTATGTTGTGGAAGAAAAAAAATAGTATTGTTCTGCTTGGCCCAAGAGGTTGTAACTAGGAACAATAGGAGGAAGTTGCAGAGAAATAGATTTAATCTTTATATAAAAAAAAGAAAAAAACAACAATAAAAGGCAAAGTTCCCAACAATTACTGTTTTCCAGAAGCTTAATTGACTGTCTCAGAAGGCAATGGGTTCGTCATCATTGGAGATTTTCAAGCAGTGTCTGAATGACTACTTTTTTTAATGATATTGTCGAGGACAAGTATATTAGATAGATGATTTCTTAGGTCCCTTTAACACCTGAGGTTCTATAATGCATCATTGTTATGTTTTTTCCAAAAAATTCCTTTTTAATTTAAATGTATTTTTCCAATTAACAAAAATTATTTTTCTCTCTCCCACATCTCTTCAGTAGGAAAAAAAAAAAAAGAAAAAAAGAAAATCCCCATAACAAATATGTATAGTCAAGCAAAACAAAGTATTGACCAAGTTCAAAAATATCTGTCTCATTCTGAGTCTTGGGTCCACCGCCTCATAGTCAAGAAGTTGTTCCTCATTGTTTTTCTGGATCCATAGCTTATCATGATATTAATCAAAGTTCTTCAGACTTTCACAGTTGTTTGTCTTTTTAAGGGATTGTTTTCCTGGTACTTCTCACTTTGCTTTCCATCATATAAGTCTTCCCAGGTTTCTATGAAATGGTTCCTTTAATTATTCGTATGGTACAGTAATGTTCCATTGCATTCACATATCATAATTTGTTCATCCATTCACCAACTGATGAGCAATGCTTTAAAGAAAATTTTCCAAAGAATTGGTTGATGTGGGTAAATTTTGACTTGTAAATAAAGGGCATATTGATGCTATTTGAGTCTGATTTGTTCTGAAACAAGATGATAAGCAATCCCAGATCACACATGAGCACATCTTTGGTGAGATCTCATGGGCATTCAAGATATAAGTTATCTGTGCAGCTGTCACTGAATTGTCACCACGGTTTCCATGCAGGAAGTTCTAAAAGTGCCTAGGAATTGTTCACAGTCAAAATCCATACAATGGAAGTTTCTTGTTTCAGGACTTTCCACTGGTGGCTGCAGGAGAAATAGTACTCTGGGTAGTGGTAAAAATATAGCCAGTGAGGTCCTCTCTCTGTCTGTGTTTCTGTCTCTCTCCCCAATGTTGGACTCCCACTACCTATCATTAGATAGCATCAATAACTCTACTTAGTGCCTAGTGCTAAATCTCCATAAAGCTAAATCACCTGTGCACATAAGCATATGGGCACACTGGGGTGGACAGCAATTATAAATTTGTGAATCAGTTAGAAAGATCCAAATCTTCTACTGACCTTATTTACCTTCTATGTTTGTTTCTCATATGGATATATTATATTTGTTTTAGTTATCCACAAAGGGCACAATCAGAAACAATGCGTAGAAGTTACAAGTTTGCAAATGTGGGCTTAATGTCAGGAGAAAGAATTGTTGACAGTGAAAGTTATCTAAAAGTATACTGGAGTCTATAGGGATATGGGTAATTCTCCATCCTTGGAGGTCTTGAGCAGTAGGTTGGAGAACCACTTGCCAGATATGTTTTCGTGGAGATTTCTTTGGTTAAAGGGTTAGACTGGATGGCTGCTATGGTCTCTTTTTACTCTGAAATTGTTATTCTGTGATCTTTATGTTTATGATTTTTGCCCTTTGCCTGATTATGATTCAAATTTCCAGGAATTAGTTTTTCTCAGCTTTAAGTATTCCTACAAGAGACAGATGATGGCATTGAAGATTTTTTTTCCAGGGCATTACCCCCTTTTATATTTTTTTCAAGTTTTTATTGATTGATTAATTAATTTATTTTGCATATGTACTGTGCAAGGCCAGTCAAAATTTCATCCTGGAACTTGATAAAGCCCCAAGCCTAAGGTTACAGGCATAGTTGTACTCAATTAGATTGAGAGAAAAAAAATCTGAGCATATGAATATGTTTCAACCTACCCCTTAAAGGGCATAAAAATATCTTTGCTGAGTGAATATTGAATCAATTAGTACTTGGGGTAGTAGCCCTAAAGACCATCACCATTTTGTTTTATTGTTTATTGACTAGGCCTGCCATATTCCCACTAAACTTGGGTTTGGCATAATATAAATTTGTTCATGATTTTGGTAGAGTGCCTGAAGTGAAATTTTCCCACAGTTTATAGATCTCTTGGTAAACATTCATATATTTCTGAAACATACCTGACATCACCTTATCGCTATGTCTCTTTTCTGTAATCCTTAGAATCCTTCCACTCATTGGTTAATTTTTCAGTCTAACTGTCCTTTACATACTTGCATATGCATCCCAACAAACATGACACAACTAAAAAAAAAATCCTGGCTAGTGTCCTGCCTCACTTTCTAAACCTGCACACGTTATGAAAAACAAATATCCTTACAAAGGGCAAAACAGTGAATATTCACACATAACCATTTCCATACGCAGTGACAGATACACATAGAGAGATTTTTATGCCTGCAGAGGCATGTTCTCTTTACACACATATATGTTCAGAAACACATATGTGTAAGAGTACACAGACATTAACCCACTGACTCTAAATCTATGTACCTCCTTATCTCTCCTGGTTTTCTTCAAGTACCTTCTAACATCCTACCTCCAGCAAGAAGTCTTTCCTGATCCTATTTAATTCTCATGCCTTTCTTCTGTTGATTATCTCCAATTTGGGGGAGGGAATAAGAATTTATGAAATGTCTCCTATGTTCCGGGCATCACACTTAGCATTTTTAACAAATATTACCTTAATTGATCAATCTGTCCTATTTTTTTTTAATATTTACCTATTGTCTCCCCCATTTGATTGTGAGTTCCTTGAGAGCAGGGAACTGTCCTTTGTTCTTCTCTATATTCTTTGTATTCTCTGTGTTTTCATAGTGCCTGATGCATAGTAGATATCTAGCAAATGCCTATCGAATGATTAACACCCATACCAATACACATACGCACAAAATGTGCAAATCTATGAACTAAAACCTTTCCCTATTTTTTCCCTTAATTTCATTTTCCCCAGGCCACAACACATACAAGGATGGTGAAAAAGAGAATAAGTAAGTAATTTTATGAGGGTTTTTCTTTCTACTTAAAAAAAAACAATCACAGTATCTAGCCAGTGTTTTTCTCAAGTTTTTACACTTTTATGGGAATGGAAATCATTCTGTAAGCTGATGTATTATCTCCTATCACAACAAATGCAAGTCAGCCCATAGAGAATATCCTGCATGAAAATGAGGTTTTCCAGGAAGTTCCATGTGTGGAATTTATCACTGACTATAGGGGGCCATGATGGGTGACCATAGGATTCTGCCTACTGATATCCTCACTGTCTTTCATGGCCCATATCAAAAACCAACTCATCAGGAAAGACTTCATAGATTCCCTTTTCACTCCCCTAGAGTACTTAGCCTGCATCTCTCATGGATTTAATACATTGCTAAATACTGGAGTTACTTGTGTCATATCTCCTTACTAGACTACGCATTCCCTGAGGACAAGGACTGAGGACTTGATTATGTCTGTGTCCCATCCCTCACTCCCAACATTGGAGCACAGGAATATGCATATAGAGACAAAATATAAATAATTGAAACCTATCTCTATCTCTGTCTATCTATCTATCTATCTATCTATCTATCTATCTATCTATCTATCTATCTATATCTATATCATAGTTTAAATTGAATTTTGGAACAGCAGAGCCAACAAAAGCTCTAAGTGAGATTTTTTTCCAGCCTAGGACAACCTAGTAGATTGGCAGAAGAGACCTACAACATTGAGTAGGGGCCAGTCTAGAACTCACATGGCAACAAAAGCAGCAGAGGACCTTGGAGGTAAGGTAGCTGAGACAGTAGCAGCAGCAGCAGTAGTTTTGGAAGCTCTCATCCCAGAGAGCGTAAGGAGTTTAGTCAACTTGTCAGAAAGAGATTACAGGGAACCCTTTCCTGGTATTGGATTCAGCTGACATGGATTGTTGACTCTATTGCTCATACGCAATTCTGGGTCACAGTTCCAGAGCAGAGAGGAGTACTTGTGGTGAGTCAAAAGGGAACAGAGGCCCTGGTCACATTTCCAAGGCAGAGATTAGTACTTACACTTGTGACTGCAGGAGAAGAGGGACCTTCCTGGATAAAGGTCAAAGCCTAGACCAAGAGAGCAGTGACCACATCTCTCCCTGAATTATACCATCTTAGAAGCACAGAAAACTTATAGATTCCTGGAACTATAACTGAACATAGAAGCATGAAAAAGCCTGAAGCTTAGGATAGTGCCCCCCCCCCCCCCAGGTAAGCAGAGATAAACTTTAAGATAAAGTTCAGAGTCAAGGAATAGACTGGAAAAAATGAGTAAATAACAAAAGCAATAACAAAAGAACTTGAACAAAAAAAGCTACTATGGTGGTAGGGAAGATCAAGGCACAAACTGAGAAGACAACAATGTGAACAATCATAACTCAAAACCTCAAAGAAAAATGCTAATTAGACCCAAGGCCAGAAAGAATTACTGAAAGAGTTAAAGAAAAAAAGAAGAGTGGTAGAGAAAAATTGGGGAAAGAAATGAGGGTAGGGAAAGAAAATTATGTAAAGAGAATTAACAATATGGAAACATTTTGTATGAGTACATGTGTAATCTATATTAAATTATTTGCATTCTCAAGTGGGGGAAATGAGGGAAGAAAATAACATGGAACTCAAATCTAAAAATAATTAAAATTTTATTAATATATAATTGAGAAAAATAAAATAAAAATGAAATGTTTAAAAAAGTTTGGGAATAGCAGCATTGAGGAGATTGAAAGGGGGAAGAGAGCCAGTCAGGAGTTATTGTAAGGAAGGGGGAAGGTATCTTATTCTCACTTCAGGAAAATTTTCTGAAAAGTCTTTACAACATTGGAACTTGGAAGTGACCTTGGGTGGCAGAGTAGGAAAAAAAAATGCTGTACTAGGAATCTAAAGACCTGGGTCCTTGTGTTAGTTATGCCACTAACCAGCACTTGGGTAAATCAATTTTAAAAAATCTCTTTGGGTCTCGTTTCCTAATATAAAATGAAATGGCTAGGCTAGATAAACTCTAATATCTCTTCCAGTTCTAATCCAATTCAAGGAAACATGAAACAAATATAAAATTTAAAAAAGAAAAGAAAATTAGTATCTTGGTAAAAGAAATGCAAAAAAAAAAACTACTGAAGGAAATAACACCTTAAAAAACAGAATTGACCTAATTATATGAGTCACAAAAATTCACAGTAAAAAAAGAACTAAAAAAGTAGAATAGAACAAATGGGAAAAGAGGTGAAAACAAAAAAGCTGACTGAGGAAAAGAATTCCTTCAAACTGGGCAACTAGAAATGAATGACTCCATGAGACATGAAGAAACAATTAAAATGTCAAAATAATGAAAAATAGAAGGAATTAGAAATAGATAATTGCAAAAACAACTGACCAGGAAAACAGATTGTGGAAAGACAATTTAATAATTATTGAACTACCTAGAAACCACAATAAAAAAGAGACCAGACATATTTCAAAAAAATATATCAAAGAAAACTTCCCTTGTATCTTAGAACCAAAGGGTCAAATAGAAATCAAAGAATTGATCAATCACCTGCTAAAAGAGATATGAAAATGAAAATTGCCAGGAATTTTATAACAAAAATCTGTAACTTCCAAATTGAGGAGAAGAGATTGTAAGCAGTCAGGACAAATTCAAATACTGTGGAGCTGCAGTCAGTATCAAACAAGATTTATCAATTTCCACATTAAAGGAGTGGAGGGTCTGGAATATGATATTCTGGAAGGCAAAGGAGCTAGGATTACAACCAAGAATAATATATACTACAAAACTGAATGTAATTCTTTGAGGAAAAAAATGAAAACTTAATGAAATAGAGGACTTTCAAGCATTCCTGATGAAAAGACCAGAGCTGAATAAAATATCTGACATTCAAAAACACAAGACTCAAAAGAAGCACAAAAAGGTAAATGTGAAAGAGAAATTACAAAAATTCAATAAAGTTAAACTGTTTATATTCCTATATGGGAAGATGATACATCTAATTCCTAAGAACTTTATCATTATTAGGGCAGTTAAATGCAGTCTACATAGACAGAGGGTAAGTGTGTATATTTATGAATGATCTCAAAAAAAATTTTTTTTAAGGGAAGGGATCTGAAAGAGGGATACCCTGGGAGAAGGGGGAAGGGAGAAGTAGAATGGAAAAATTTATCTCATATAAAGAAATGCATAAGGAAAATATTTTAAAAGGAAGGGGAAAATAAGGGGCTGGTGGGCAATGCTTGAACCTTATTCATCAGAACTGGTTCAAAGAAGAAGAATGTAACTATATAAACACACATAAATGTGTCCACATATCATACACACATGCTTACAGACACATACTCAGTAAGTTATAGAAAACTATCTTACACAGCAGGAAAATAGGACTGGAAGGGGGAATGGGATAAGAGAAAGAGAGGGATGATAAAAGGGAGGCAGATAAAGTTAGGCAGTTGTCAGAAGCAAAGTAAAATTTTGAGGAGGGACAGGATAAAAAAGAGAAGGATAAATATAAGAAAATACATATTAATTACAGCTGTGAATGTGAATGGAATTAGTTTGCCTATAAGGCGGAAGTGGATAGCAGAATGTATTAGAAACAAGAATTCAATAATACGTTGTTTAAAAGAGACATTCTTGAAACAGACAGACACAGAATGAGTTCAAATAAATGGATGGAGAAAATCTATTATACTTTTTATGAAAAAATGCTCTAGGAGCCAAGATGGAAGCATAGGAGCAGGAAGGTACTGCAGCTCCCAAATAGCCACCTCAAATACCCATAAAATATGACTCTAAACAAATTTTAGGGCTCTAAAACTCACCCAAATATACCTCTCATTGAAGGCAGCTTGGCAGGAAGAGATCATCACAGCTCTGGGAGCCGAAAGCAGCCCAGCCTGAAACCACGGCATGGCCCAGGGAGGGAGGGTGGGGCAGCCAGGACAAGGCACTGCTGGAGCTTCAAGAGAGTGGATCAGCAGCAAATGTGGCACTTTCCAGAATTATCAAGCCATAAGAAAAAAGGACTAAGTGAAAGGTCAGTTGATCTGGGCTAAAATTGGGGCAGAAAAGCAGGTCCAGCCAAACTGCCTCCAGGGCAAGGAAGCAGCAGAAGCAGAGGCCCTGCAGCCACCTCCATGTAGCTGCTTCAGAGCTCCCGGCCTACAGACTGTGGGGGGAGGGGGCTGCAAGCAATCATTCAGAGGCCAAGTGCTCTTGCATTGAGCATCCTGGATCTGGATCGTGCTCTTGGGTAGTGGTCCTGGGGTGTGTTTTCAGTGAGCCAAAGCTGGTGGAGGTTGCAAAAAAACAACAGCCCCCTGGCAGCGGGGAAAACCCCAGAGATTTGGGACAGAGCTTTCCCCTCTGGAAGCAGAATTCCACAGAGATAAAAATCATTGACTGGCCAACAATGAGCAGGCATAGGAAGCAAAGTATGAACAGCAACCAAACTCTAGATTCCTTCTTTAGGGACAAGAAAGATCAAAGCTTGGAACAGGAAGAAGGCAACACCGTCAGAACTCCTGCATCAAAAGTTTCCAAGAAACATGAAGACTGCCTAAAAGCCATAGATCAGCTTAAGAAGGATTTTGAAAACCAAATGAGAGAAGTGGAGGAAAAATTGGAAAGAGAAATGAGAATGATGCAAGAAAATCATGAAAAGAGAGTCAACAACCTGACTGAATAAAATAACACCTTAAAAAATAAATTAACTCAAATGGCAAAAGAGGCCCAAAAAGCAAATGAGGAGAAGAATGCCGTAAAAAGCCAAATTTGCCAGATGGAAAAAGAAATTCAAAAGCTCACTGAAGAGAATAATTCCTTCAGAATTAGAGTGGAGGAAATGGAAGCAAATGACTTTATGAGAAATCAAGATACTATTAAACAG
>CM053587.1:286057209-286079210 GCA_028646515.1 Pseudochirops corinnae
CCTTCCTCCCTCCCTCCCTCTCTTCCTTCCTTCCTCCTTCCCTCTCTTCCTTCCTTCCTCCCTCCCTCCCTCCCTCCCTTCCTCCCTTCCTTCCTTCCTTCCTTCCATCTTTTTTCCCTCCAAGGGCAGTATTATGCTAACCGGTTTTCCAGGATCCATTGTTAAACATTCAATGTGAGACTTTGATCTCGAGAAATCATTTAGTATCATTTCTAAAACAGGCCTTGATTTATTGTTTTGTTGATTGTCTAGACTTAAGAAATCAATCATGCATATTAAATTTAAAAGTGTGTGTGGGCATACATTCCCCTCCTCTCTAGACCCCACTTATACAATCTTCACCGGGACACCTCTATATTTCTTTACAAACACTGCTTGAACTCAGCAAGAGGGAAGTGGGTGACTCAGGGAGTAAAATCATCACCGGCCTGTAGGCCTTATGACAAGAGACTAACAATTATAATAAATAATGAGAATTTCTATGGAGTTTTAAGGTTAGTAAAGTACTTCAAATCTATTATCCCATTTGAACCTCACTATACCCACGCTCACAGATTTGATCCCACTGCTGATCAGTAAGGAAGCTTTTCACCTGTTTTGTTGACTTGGACTGGTTTACTCCTCCTTAGGCAACTTAGTGGCCCCTAGGGGGCTAATCACATTGGCGCCATATTTAATATGGATACCTGATTGGCTTTATCCCTGCTGCAGCTCATTACTCCCTAACTTAATCCATCAGCCTCAGTTTGCCTGGTATCAGAAATTCTGGGCACAAATCACACCTAGGCATCAATGATTTCTTCATTGCTAAATGCAGTGACCATTTATTATTCATCTTTGATGCCCTCTCTGTCATGTTTAACACTGTTGACTACTCTCTCCTCCTAGACACTCTTTCCTCTCTGTGTTTTTTGTCACAAGTCTCCCCTATCTTTCTGACTGATTTTTCTCAGTTTTCCTTGCTGTATCATGAGTTTTCCACCATTTAACTGATGGTAAAACCCAGTGTTCTATTTTGAACTCCCCTCTTTTTCTCTCTACAATCTCTTGCTTGGTGACCTCATTGTCACTCACAAATTCGATTTTCATTTTTATATGTCCCAAACCTTTATGGCCATATCTGTTCTTTCTCTAATGTTTCAGTCTCAGATCATAGTCTTTTTGGCATTTCAAACTCAATTATTTTCAAAACAAAACTCTTTATCCCCTGAACATGTACCTCTACTAAACCTCCCCATTTCTGTTTTGGGGACTTTCATTATTCTAGTGATCCAGGTTCACAAGCTATGTGTCATTCTTGACTCTTACCTTTCCCTCCCAATACATATTTAATGAGTTAGGAAATCCCATTGAGTCTTCAGCTCCATAACACCTCTCAATTCAAAACACTTTTCCATTCACAGTCACAGCTATGGCTCAGGCCATCATCATCTCTGGTCAGTGCTATTGTCATAGCTGTCTTCTTGGTCTTTCTGCCTTGAGTCTCTCCTTGAGAAAAGGAACTGTTTATTTCATTCTTTAATTTCTTTCTATCTGTGAAACTAAGTACAAGGTCTAGTACACAATAGGTACTTAATAATTGCTTGTGGACTTGACTTAACTCTCTCCAACATATTCTCCATGTAATCACCAAAATGATTTTCCTAAAGGACAGGTAGAGCAATGTTACTCTGTTGTTCAAGAAACAGCAGTACTTCCTCATTGCTCTTGGGATAAAATACAAGCTTTCCTTTTGGACACTGAATGCCATTCACAATCTGTGTTCATTTTACCTTTACCAGATTTATTACAAATTGGTCCCCTTTATATATTAACTGAGCAGTGTCTTTCTTGGTATTCCTCACAAATGACAGTCCATCTATCAGTCATTGCAAAGATTGCCCTTTATGCTTAAAATCTACCCTGTCCTCACCTTTGCCTCTCATAATTCCTGGCTTTCTTTAAAATGTGTGTGTATGTGTATGCACATATCCATGTATATATATACATACATACAAGTATATATAGATATCTGTGTCAATAGCTCTAATTTATATTGGTTTCTTCCCATGAAATATATACTCCCTGAGAAAAGGGACTACTTCATTTTTGTTTTTGTATCCCCAATACTCAGTACAATGCTTGACAAATAATAGACTTCACACTGGTGCTATGGATAGAGTGCTGGACTCAAGAAAATTCATCTTCCTGAGTTCAAATCTGGTTTCAGACACTTAATAGCTGTGTGACCCTGGGTAAGTCACTTAACCTTGTTTGCCTCAATTTCCTCACCTATAAAATGAACTGGAGAGGGATACGGCAAAATGCTCCAGTATCTTTGCCAAGAAAATGCCAAAGGGAATCACAAAGAGTCCAACAGGACTGAAAATAACCAAATAAATGGTTAGTGTTTGATATTTAAAAGCTTATGGTCTTTTGTTTTCATTTTAGTTTCCTCTTGATTAAATTTTTTTTAGATTGTTTTAAGTCTGTTAACTTGTTGAATCTTCTTTTTAAACTTGCATATTTAATTCATTAATCCCCATCCCCCATTTTTCTAATGTATATTTTTAGTTTTTTTTCCTCTGAGGATTGTTTAACTGCATCACAAAATGTTTCATGGTGATTTGTTATTATTCTAATTTCACATAGATATGAATTATTTTTATGTTTGACCCACTACTTACTTTTTTATTATTATTAAGTTACATTGTGTCTATAGGATGTAGTTTGTAAAGGATTTGCTTAGCGTCTCTGTCATTAATAATTTATCTGGGCCTTGGCTCGATGTCTAATCATATAAAGACACTATGTGGTGCTCAAGTGTGTGTATATTATTCAGTGTTTCCATTTAGGGCAAGAAGTTCTCATGATATAGAAATTCATGTATTTGAATTAAGTTATCTTTTGATTTTCTTTTCTCAAACTTTTTTCTACTTTTGTACTTTTTTAGTTTAATTCTCTCTTTCGAAAACATCTGGTTTTTGCTTCTCCAATATGTGTTGTCCCACTGATATCTTATTGCTTTATTTCCTTTGTTCTACACTGACACATTTTTATGTTCAACCTAATCCTACTCTAATATTTTCTTTCCAAAGTGTTATTTCTCTTATTAACCAGGGATAGCTTTAGTTCTTTTTTCTTCAAAGAATTGTTATTTGTCTTTTGGTCACTTAAATTTTACTTCTTCCCCAAAATACCACTTCTAGGGCTATATCCCAAAGAGATCATAAAAATAAGAAAAGGACTCACATGTACAAAAATATTTGTAGTATCTCTTTTTGTGGTGGCCAAGAACTGGAAATTGAGGGAATATCCAGTACCTGGAGAATGACTAAACAATTCATGGTATGTGAATATAATGGAATAGTAGTGTGCTGTAAAAAATGATGAGCAGATAGATTTCAGAAAAACCTGGAAAGACTTATGTGAACTGATGCTGAGTGAAGTGAGCAGAAGCAGGAGAACACTGTACACAATAACAGTCACATTATGTGATAACTGACTTTGATAGACTTAGCTTTTCTCAGCAATGTAAGGACCTAAAACAAGTCCAAAGAAGTCATGATGAAAATGTCATCTTCATACACAGAAAGAAATATGGACTCTGAATGAAGATCAAAGCATACTATTTGCTCTCTATTTTTTGTTTTGTTTAGCTTTGTTTTTTTTTTTTCATTCTCATGGTTACTCCCATTTGTTCTAATTCTTCTATATAACATGAATAATGCGAAGATGTTTACTAAGATTGTATATGTAGAACCTATTATCAGATTGCATGCTGTCCTGGGATTGGGGGTAGGGGAGGGAGGTGGAGAAAATTTAAGACTTGTGGAAATGGATGTTGAAAACTAAAAGCAAATACATTTATAAAAAGTAAATTTTGCTTGTTTTTCCTTCTATTTTTGAGCCTTTTTGGTAATTTATCTACTTGGGAAAATTTTCAGTTTCTTTTTCTCTCATCAGCTTGTTTGTGGCTACTCTTCTCACTCTTGATTTTTCCCTTTTCTCTGTTATAGAGATGGCTTACTCTGGATATCCTGTGTTTCCTCATGTTAGGGGAATAGATGTGAGGGTCTGCTGTGCTCACTTCCTGAGCACAACAATTAACACAAGCTTGGTTTCCAATCCTTTTTAATTCATGCATCAAAGCCCCTAGGAATTGCCCTGTAGCTAGTGCTAAGCTAAGCTCTTAAATGCGTAATTGAAGAGGGTGAACATTCCAGACCTGAAGGAAGCCTTTTTGAAGACCTGAATTTGGGAGTGGAAATCCTTAGTCCAGGGAACATAAATTAGGAAAGTTTGGTTGGAAGATAGAGTGTGTAAAGGGGTTAAAATGAAATAAAACTGGACAAGTAGACTATTGCTAGTTTTTGATGGGATTAATAAACCAGAGTAATTTACATTTGATTCTCAGCACTAGCAAATGATAGGATCTACCTTGTGGTTTCGTTTCATTATTTTGAGAGCTTTGTGGAGGACTGATTGGACAAGGGAGAAACAAGATATTGCAAAGATTAAGGTATGTGAATTAAAAATTAACATGGTTAACTGATGGAGCATGGGGGTGAGGGAGAATGAAGAGTCAAGTATGCAATCATCCTTTTTTTATTCTACTATATTATGGAAATGCATGTTTTATTTCTTAAGATCAGAATAAAATAAGTAAAATTAAAAAAAAAAAGAATGATGATGAAGTTAGGGACCTGGATGACTGGAGGAAAGTGGTACCTGGTATCCTTGACAGAAATAAGCAAGTTTCTATAAGGGATGGATTCTTTCTCTTTTGGGGGGAGGGGGTGGGAGGGAAGGAGAAAGTAAAAATGACAAATTGTAGCTCAAATATTATGAATTTGAGATACAAATAGCTTAGAGATTTAGAGATGCTTTACAGACAACAGGTAATGTGGACTAAAGCTGGTGTAGGAAATATATAGACCTGGTAATTGTATGCATAGAGATGACATTTAAACCCACAGGAGCTGAAGAGTTCATGAAGAGAAAGTGCATAGAAAATTAAAAGACTACAGGCAGGACAGGGCCATGAGGGATACTCAAAGCTAGAGGACAGAACAGGGATAATGATCTAGCAAAGGAAATTGAAAACAACCAGTAAGTGTAGGAGCTGGGGATCTTTTGACTTGAAGACCACTGGCCAGCATCTTATAACACTGTCTCTTCGTTATCTCTACTTTCATCTCTCTGATAGTGTAGTGAGTAAATGATCTCTAGATTTAGAATCAGAAGGCCCAGGTTTAAAACCTGACTGGGGGTGGGGGTGGGGGTGGTGATGCGGTGATAAAGCACCAGCCCTGGAGTTAGGAGGACCTGAGTTCAAATGCGGCCTCAGACACTTAATATGTACTAGCTGTGTGACCTTGGGCAAGTCCCTTAACCCCAACAGCCCTGCCTTCCCCCCCTCCAAAAAAAGAAGACACCTGACTTAGTCACATACTGTCTTTGCAACCATGGCTACATTACTTCTCTTCTTTAGGTCTCGGTTTCTGAATTTATAAATTGAGGGGAATGAACCAGAAAATGATGGAGTATAGTGAAAGGAATTAGAGTGGAAAGGAATCTGGTATCATCAGAGTCAGAGTACCCAGGTTCAAATTCCACTTATAATGTTCTCTTGCCTTGTGATCTTAGGCAATTAATTTATCCTCATCAGAATTTAGTTCCCTCATACATAAGATGAGGGAGCTGATCAATCATTTAATGAGTGAACATTTATTAAGCACCTATTATATGTCTGACAATGTGCTAAGCACTTGGTCTTGACAACCTCCAAGATCCCTTTCAGCTCTTGAGGTGATAGGATGATCATATACTAGAGTCCTGTTCAGTTCTAGAATTATCAGCCTATGACTTGCCTTTGAACTTACTTATATGACACTTTGGGGCAAATATTTGCAAAATTGTGGCTCTCCTGTGGAGGGGTTGATGCGAGACCATTTTTCAGTGGTAGGTGGATCGAAGATCCAGGAAAGAAACTCTGACCTATACAATGTACTCTAACAATGGGCCTGGGACAGAAGTATCTCTATCAGCTTGGTTATATATGACACACAGTGGTTTATTGGTCCCCATAACAGATGGCTACATAAACAATCAGAGGCAGGGAGAGTCCCTCGTAAACCATAAATGATTCCTATCTAAATGAATATTTCAGAAGCAGCGATTGAGTTTATATCTTCCTGAGACAAGGGGAAATGTCTTTTCCATATCTTTTCTGTCTTGTTTTTTTTTTTTTTTTCTACAGGAATGGTTCTAAAGGGTGAGAACAGGAGTGAAAGCAGGATATTACATTTAAAGAGAGATAGTCATACATACACACACACACACACATATATGTAATATACGTATATATGTGGGTGTATGCACACATATACAGGCAGTTCTTGCTTTATGTAAATTCAGTTTATGGAAGTTCAGCTCCTGGGTGGGCAGTGGACAGGGCACAGGTGGCAGAAGCAGCGCAACCCATCAATAGGTATCCTCTGCTCAGGCACTGAAGACCCTTGAGATCCACAGAGCCACAGAGAAAGTGGGACCACAAGGAGCCCCTTGAGGGAAGTCTGTGGAATGGAATGATCCACTTACATTAAGTGAGACCTGGCAATATATAATGTATTCATGTATTTATATATAAATATGTATTTATATATATGTATATGTATGTATTATATATATGTATGTACGTATATATGTATACATATGTATTTATATATAAATAGACTATATGTGTATGTATATGTGTATAAAATATATTTATACACGCATACATATATAGGATCATATATATGTTCATTCACACATATTTGTTATTATTCAGTCATTTCAGTCAAGTCCAACTCTTTGGGACCCTGTTTGGAGTTTTATTGGCAAAGATACTGCAGTGGTTTCTTATTTTCTTCTCTAGTTCATTTTACAGATGAGGAAAATGAGGCAAGCAACTTTAAGTGACTTGCCCAGGGTCACACAGATAGTAAGTGTCTGAGGTTGGAGACATATACACACATACATATGTATGCACATATATATGAATATACAAATATATATGTATGTACATATGTGTGTATAGTAACAAGCTATTTATTCTTTTATTATTATTATTGTTTTTTGGAGGGGGGAAGGCAGAGCAATTGGAGTTAAATGACTTGTCCAAGGGCACAAGGTGAATAAGTTTTAAGTGTCTGAGGCTGGATTTGAACTCAGGTCCTCCCGACTCCAGGGCCGGTGCTCTATTCACTGGGCCATCTAGCAGCCACCTACAAATTATTATTTGCTAGTATTTAATATATACAAAGGCAAATCTTAGAATAATAACTCTTGGACTAAACAGGAACTTAAATTTCATCATATTATCCTATTACTTCAAAAGCTGGATGGGACCTTGGAAGCCATCTAGTAAAATGCATAAATGTCTGTCATTAATGTTATGTGGTCAGAGAGATACTACTGTGTACCAATGAACTTAAGAAGGAAAGGACGGTAGGGGGCATGTTTTTCTTTCCCTTCATCAGAGGTGGCACGTCTTTCTCTTGTGTCTTCCCCCTTTCAACTTCAACTGATTCAGGGATTGGCCCACTGGAGAGGATAAGTGAGTGTTCTAAGAGCCAGCTCAGCCAGCATACAAGAGCTGATTGTTAAAATTTTCATATCAGCTTTTACTTAAACTTTGGAAATTAGCAAATGCTACAAATCAGGTCATGATTTATTGTTTTATTGATTGTATAGACTTAAAAATGATAGAGAAAATAATATTGCTGCTGATTAAACTCAAAAGTGTATCCTGAAAACACTTTTCCTCCCGAAGACGCTGTTTTTAAATATTGACCAGCACACCCCTGGTTAGGAAGTAGTTCGTTTTGTTTCTTTGTGTTTTGATTTGGTTTTGTGCAGACCACCCTCAATGAGGACGTCCCCTCTATCAATGCAGATTGATACTTGTTGCATAATTATTTCTTAGTTTACTGCAGCCACTTAGTAGGAAAGAAATTTGTCCAGGCTCACACAGCAAATAACTATTAAAGGTATAACTTGATCCCCGGTCTTTCTGATTCAGAGACCAATATTCTCTCTGCTGTAACATGCCGCTTCTCTGACTACTGAGGAAGTAGTTGGTGAACTGAATTGAGGTGAAATGAAATCAAGTGAAATGAATAGAAATTAATTAAATTCAAATGAGTTGCATTATATTGGCCTTGATCAAATGGGATTGCAATGAAATGTATTTAATTGAAGGGAAATGAATACAAAACAGATAGATTCAATGAAGGAATGGCTCTGGTTGTTTTATGAGCTCCCCAAGGAGTGGATGAGTCAGCGTCATACTCAGAGAGCTAAAGCAGACAAACTCCTGGGTACTGGGTGCAATCATAGGCAACTTGCTATCACTGCTTTGACAAGTGTTATGGATGGTAATCACAACAGTGATGCTACCTTACATTTCCATACTGCTTTAGAGCATACAGAAGAATTTTGCATTTTTTGTCTCATTTGGTTATCCTCTTAAAACCATGATGAAAGCAGGATAGCAATCATTGGCTCCATTTTGCTGAGAAAATTAAAATAAGGCCACGAAAGGGGAAGCAAATTGAACAAAGATATGAAACTTGAACTAGAGACCTAGAAACCTGGTCAGAGGCATCTGGTGGCAGAGTGGATAGAGTGTTGGGTCCTAGAGTCAGGAAGGCTTATTTGAGTTTAAATCTGACCTTGGATGCTTAGTATCTATGTGACCCTGGGCAAGTAGCTTAACCCTGCTTGCCTCAGTTACCTCATATGTAAAATGAGCTGGAAAAGGAAATGGCAAATCATTTCAGTATCTTTGCCAAGAAAACCCCACATGTGGCCACGGAGAGTTAGACGTGACTGAAACAACTGAACAAGTAAATATTTATTTACACATAGGAAACTGGCAAATGCTACAAACCAGGGCTTGATTTATTATCTTGGTGATTTTCTAGACTTAAAAAAGTGATGGAGGAAATGCAGATTAAATTTAAAAGTGTGTCATGCATATTCCCCCCTCTCATACATATCCAATTGTTAAACACTTACCAGCACACCACCACTTAGGGCAGGGAAGATGGAATAAGATCTCTATCTTGATATCTGGGGGAAAAAATGAACCACATTGCTAAAAAACAGAGCTATCTTACAATGGAAAAGGTTGATTACCAATTGTTAGTAGTGGTATAATGGGCAGGGGGAATGTGGTTTACCGGAAAGGGAATAGGATTTGGAGTCAGTAGACATCACTATCCCATCTCAGACACTCACCAGCTGTGTGATCATGAATAAGTTGCTTAACCTTTCTAAACTTCAATTTCCTCATTTATTATTAAAATTAGTTTTTTAATCTATTTCAGCAAATATTTACTAATTACATGTAAAAAGTTTTAACATTTTAAAAAATTTAATGTTCCAAATTTTCTCCCTCCCTTGTGTGCTTCTAATCTCCTTGAGAAGACAATTTAATTTTGAGTATACATGTAAGGTCATGCAAAATATATTTTCATATTAGTCATGGTGCAAAAGAAAACACAAACAAAATTTAAAAAATAAGATACAGAAAAAAAATTAAAAGTATGGAACCTTTGGAATTGTCTTAGATCACTCTCTTGATCAGAGTAGCTAAGTCTTTCACAGTCATTCTTACAATGCTGTTACTGTGTACAATACTCTCCTGGTTCTGCTCACTTCACTTAGCATCAGTTCATATAAGTCTTCCCATGTTTTGCTGAAAGGATCCTACTTATAATTTCTTATAGTATAATAATATTCCATCAAAATCAGATACCATCAGTTGTTCAGTTATTCCTCAATTGATGGGCATCCCCTCAATTTCCTATTCTTTGCCCCAAAAAAGAGCTGCTATGAATATTTTGTACACATAGGTCTTTTCCTCTTTTCTTTAATTTCTCTGGAATAAAGACTTAGTAGTGGTATTATACAGTTCTATAGTCCTTTGGGCATAGTTCCAAATTGTTCTACAGAATGGTTAGACTAGTTCGCAACTCCACAAACAATGTATTAGTATCCCAAATTTTCCACATCCTGTCCTGAATGTCGTTTTCCTTTTTTGTCATGTTAGCCAATCTGATAGCTGTGAGGTGGCATCTCAGAGTCATTTTCATTTTCATTTTCATTTCCCTAATCAGGAGTGACTCAGAACTGTTTTTTTTTTTAATATGACTATTGATAGCTTTGATTTCTTTTGAAAACTATCTGTTCACATCCATTGACCATTTACTAACTGGAAAATGCCTATTATTTTTATAAATTTTTCTCACTTCTCTATATTTGAGAAATGAGGCCTTTATCAGAGAATGCTGGTATAAAAATCTTCTCCCCCCTGCCTCAATTTCCTGTTTTCTTCTAATTTTGGCTGAACTTGGTTTTGTTTTGTTTTGTTTTGTTGTAGAAGGTTTTGTTTTTTTAATTTTTGCGTCATAAAAATTGTCTATTTTACTTTTAAAAATCTACTCAGCCTCTTGTTTGGTCATGAACTCTTCTGTAACCCATAGATCTGACAGGTACATTTCCCCTTTCTCCTTTAATTTACTTATGATGTCACCTTTTGTGTCTAAATCATTTATCCATTTTGACTTCTTAATATGTGGTATGAAGTGTTGGTCTATGTTTAATTTCCACAAAACTGCTTTCTAGTTTTTCCAATAAGTTTTGTCAAATGTTGAGTTGCATCCCCAAAGCTTGGATTTTGGTTCATCAAATATTAGATTACTATAGTCATTTACCACTGTGTATTGTGTACTGATCTTTTCCGCTGATCCACCATTTTTTTCTTAGCCAGTACCAGTTTGCTATGATTATAACCACTTTGTAATATAGTTTGAAATCTGGAACTGCCAATCTTCTTTCTTTCACATTTTTTTCATTGATTCTCTTAATTCTTGACCTTTTGTTATTCCAGATGACTTTTGTTACTGTCTTTTTCAAGCTCTATAAAATAATTCTTTAGTAGTTTGGTTGTTATGGCACTGAATAAGTAAATTAAATTAGGCAGAATAGTCACTTTATTATATTGGCTTACCCTACACATGAATCTCCAATTCTTTAGACCTATCTTTATTTGTACGAAAACATTTTGTAACTGTGTTCATATAATCCCTGGCTTTTTCTTGGCAGGTAGATTCCCAAGTATTTTGTATTGTCTACAGTTATTTAAAATGGAATTTTTATTTCTCTTCCTGCTGGGTTTTTTTCTTTGGTAATATACAGAAATGCTGATGATTTATTTTATTTCCTGCAAATTTGCTGAAGTTGTTAATTGCTTCAACTAGTTTTTAGCTGATTCTCTAGGGTTCTCTAAGTATGCCATCACGTCATCTGCAAAGAATGATAGTTTCATTTCCTTATTGCCTATTTTTATTCCTTCAATTTCTTCCTCTTGTCTTATTGCTATAGCTAGCATTTCTAATACAATAATGAATAAAGTGGTGATAATGAACATCTTTGCTCCACTCCTGTTGTTATTGAGATGTCTTCAAGTTTGTCCTTGTTATAGATAATGGTTGCTCTTGGTTTATAGCACAGTAGTATTCCATCATAATCTACACCGTAACTTGTTTAACCATTCCACAATTGATGGGCATCCCCTTAATTTCCCATTCTTTGCTACTGCTTAAAGAGCTGCTATGTTTTTGTACATATAGGTACTTTACATTTAAAAAAAATTCTTTTTGGATTACAAACTCAGTAGTGGTATTTCTGGGTCAAAGAGTATAAATGGTTTTATAGCTCTTTGTGTATAGATACAAATTGCTCTCTATATGGTTGGATCACTTTACAACATCACCAACAGTGCATTAGTGGCCCAATTTTCTCATATCTTCTCCAACATTTGTCATTTTTCTTTTCTGTCATTTTAGCTAATCTGGTAGAGATTAAAATGGCACCTCAGACTTGTTTTAATTTGCAATTTCTAATCAATAGTGGTTTAGAGATTTTATGACTATGGATACCTTTGATTACTTTATCAGAAAACTACCTATTCATATCCTTTCAGAATTTATCAATTGGAGAATGCTATGTATATTTATAAATTTGACTGAGCTTTCTATACATTTGAGAAATGAGACCTTTATCAGAGAAACTTGCTTTAAAATTTGTTTTTCTAGTTTTCTGCTTTCCTTCCAATTTTGGCTCCATTAGTTGTGTTTGTGCAAAACTTTTTAAATTAATGTAATCAAAATTATACATTTTAGATTTCATAATCTACTCTATCTCTTGTTTAGATGTAAATTCTTTATTCATAGATCTGACAGGTAAACTATTCCATGCTTCTCTAATTAACTTATGGTATCATTAAGCATGATATGTCATAATGTCTAAATCATGTACCCATTTTGACCTTGTCTTGGCATATTGTGTGAGATGTTGGTCTATACCTAGTTCCTGACAAACTATTTCCCACTTTCCCTAGCAGTTTTTGTTAAATAGTAAGTTCTTGTTCCAAAATCTTGGATTTTTTGATTTTTCAAACACTAGATTTTGGTGATCATTTACTGTCATGTGTTGTATACCTAATCTATTCTACTGATCTGACACTACTTCTTAGATAGTACCAGATTGTTTTGATGGTCATTGATATATGATATCATATGAGATCCAGTATGACTAAGCCACCTTCCTTCACATGTTTTTCTTTCCCTTCACTGGTTCCATTTATGGTTTTTGATCTCTTGTTTTTCTAGATGAATTTTGTTTCATTTTTCTAGCTCCATAAAATAATTCTTTGATAATTTGATTGGTCCAACACTGAAAAAGTAAATTATTTTAGGTAAAATTGTCATTTTTATTATATTGACTTACCCTATCTATGAGAAATTAATATTTTTCTATTGTTTAGATTTGACTTTATTTGTGTGGAAAATGTTTTGTAATTGGATTCATATAGTTCCTGAATTTTTCTTGGAGGTAGTCTCCACAATATTTTACTTTGTCTGCAGTTATTTTAAATGGGATGCTGGCTTGCTGCTGGACTTTGATGGTAATATATAGAAATGCTGATGATTTATAAAGGTTTATTTCACATCCTGCAACTTTACTGAAGTTGTTAATGATTTCAACTAGAGGAACTGCTAATCTGTCTATAACTGCCTTACTGTAATGGATTCTATATCACCTTACCATATGGATTCTTGTTAGAATGCTTTCCAGTTCATTTTATAGTCCTAAAAGTATATGTCAAACCTGGTATTATATAGGTATAAATTACTTTAAATACATTCTTCCCACTCATCTTTGATTTCAAGATGCCAACAAGTTTCTTAAACTCAACTCTTAAACCCAATATACCAAGACAGACTCAGCAAGCTCCTAGATGTATCTCTGTATCCTACATCTTTCTTGGAGGAGGACAATGTGATTGTAAATATTTGTCTGTTCAAGTTTATTCTATGTATTGAAGCTCAAAGCATTTAGTCTGTAAATTAAGAATTTTATACTTACTGAGTCCAAATGGCATTTTAATATCATTGGAAAAAAAAGATTCTATGAGATTGAAGAACTATTTAATATGCTTTCCCCCATCGGAACTTTATAGTTTCATGACATCTACATACATTAAGTATCTGATAAGATATTTTAGTTTGATTCTTTTTGGCTTACAAGCCATACTTAGTTCTGTTTAGGAGAGATGATAGTGGATTTAAGGAAAGGTGTAACTAAAAGGGATTGAACTAACTCCCTGATAAACATCAAGTTTTATATTCATCATTTATGACATAATTGTGTTTTAAGTAGTTACCAGTTTTAAAATTGGTCATAAAATACTCTAGTGTATTTGTAATTTTAGAATTCTCTTCTGAAAAATTGTAGTCAATGACTAAACCATGAGTACAGAATGAGTCAAAGGTTTTGCAAAAATCAATAATGGCAGGGTTACTATTATAGTATTTTCAGGTGACTTGATCAAGAATGACCAAATTAACAAAATACTGTTATTTATTCCATTGGAACTGATTTAGTACATAATTTTGCTTTATTCAATACATTATTTTCCTGTAACATGATCGATTTTTTTTCTGTGTGTGTGTGTGTGTGTGTGTGATAAAAACTGTGAATGCTCTGTATAAAGTACACAAAAAAAGCAGCTGGCCTTTATTTGAAGGATCACTGATATTCTCAGTTTTTGATGGTAAATATGATGTTTTATGTAAGAAAGGGGATGGGGAGAGTTGGACTCAAAATGGGGGAGTAGCAGGAAGAACAGCCAACCTCTCATAAAGATCTAGAAAAGACACCAAACCAAGTCATAATCAGAAAATTCAAGAAAAAAATCACAATGAGTCATTTTTACGACTCAGGCCATCACAGAGAGACAGAGATGTCTGTGGGTGCTGAGAATAAGTGATATGTGGAATGAAAGAGGACAGAGTCTGTGAACTAGGGAAAGATGAGGTCTCAGACCCATGACAGGCCACCTCAACTTTATTCAGGCTTCAGGAATGGGTGCCAATGGGTGATTTTTTGTTCCCTACCCATTCTAAGTCATAGATTCAGGGTGAACTGAGAAGTGGATCTATGCCTAAGGATGGCATTCCAGAGTAAGAAGCATCTGTGGGCCCTAGATTGTGTACTGAACTAGGGAAAAGTTCAGAAGCAAACAGGTGTGTGGCTCCTATAGGAGCAGAGCAAGATTTCAGCCCAAGCTTCCAGTCCATTGTTAAGCCTGCAATGGAATAACCATGGAAGGAACCTCAGACCAAAGTGGAGTCTCTAATTCCTTAACTCTGAACCAAAGAGCTTTCAGATTGTCTGATAGTGCTTGAGTTATTAGCAATAGTCTACTGGATCTTCCAACCAAGGTCAAAATAAAAAAGTCTGGCACATCCAAACTCTGGTGAAACTTGAAGAGGTCAGACCAATAGAATGGGGATCAAATTTTGTCCTGGGTCAGACAACTTTGGGAGCACTGAAAGCTTGTGGGTTCCCAGCCTGAGCAGACCTTGAGGTCCTGGAATAGCACCATAATCAATACTATAAGAATGTAGCAGAAGGAGCCAAGGGTACAAAAGCACAATTGAGAATTATTCCTAGAAGTATACAGAGCCTAGTCCTAATATAAGATCTGAAGTCAGCAAATAGACTAGAAGAATGAGTAAATAAACAAAAATTTCCACCTTAAGAACTATTATGGTGAAAGAGATGCTCAAGACACAAACTCAATAGAAGAGAATAATTCAAAAAAACATCTAAAAGCAAAACTTCAAAGAAAAACATAGCTTGGATATAAGTCCAACCATAATTCCTGGAAGTGATAAAGGAAGAGTATTTTTAAGAGCTAAAATGATTTTAAAAAACCAGATGATAGTGCTAAATAATAAATGGAAAAGAAGTTAGGCTCACAGAGGTATTTGAAAAGAGAATTCAGCTTGGAATAACAAATACAAAACATTAACCAATGGGGAAAAACTCCATAAAAATTTAAACTGACCAAATAGAAGCTAAGACTTTATGAGACAACAAGAAATGTTAAAACAAAGTAAAAGTACTTTTAAAAAATGGAAGAAAATAGAAGGTATCTCATAAAAAAACCCATCTACCAAAGAAAAAAACAAAATGACATGGAAAAATTATCTAGGAGAACTAATTTAAGAACGATTGAATTACTTGAACACCATGGCCATAAAAGAACCTAGACACCATATTTGAAGACATAGGAAAAAGAAAATTGTCTAGATCTCTTTCAGAAACAGAGGTAAACATAGAAATAGAAAGTAGATAGTACTCACCTCCTGAAAGAAATTCCAAAATGAAAACTCCCAAAATATTTTGGCCAAAATCCAAAGCTTTCAGGTCAAAGAAAAATACAAGCAGAAAAAAAAAATCAAGTACCAAGGAACCACAGACAGTACCATCCAAGATTTTTCAGCCTCTACTCTAAAGAAGCAGGGACCTTGCGATATGAAATTCCAGAAGACAAAAGATATAGGCTTACAACCAAGAATAACTTACCTTGAAAAATTGAATCTTACAGTGGAAAATTAATTTTTTATGGGATAGAGAATTTCTAAACATTTCGGATGAAAATACCAAAGCTGAGTAAAAATTTGGAAATACAAATGAAGCAGTCAAAAGAAACTTTAAAAGGTACACATGAAGAACTAAAGGAAAAACTGCATGCTTCGTATTATGGAGATGTGATACATGTATCCACTCAGAAATCTGTCATTATCAGGGGTACAGAGGGAGTTTCATTAGATGGATGGCCTGGGATGTTTTGATGATCTTAAGTTAAGATTGAAAAGCTAGGAGTCAAAGAAGAATACACTGGGGGACAGAGAGAGAGAAGGTGGTTAAGGAACTATTGCGTGTAATCAGGTACATGAGGAGAAGTATATATCAAGTAGGAGGAAGGGTTTGTTGAAGAAGTAGGTGATGTTTCAACTTCACTCTCATCTGAACTGGTAAAAGGCAGGAAGAAAATCCCATGGAACTGTTATGGAAAGAGGTAAAATAATAAAGGTACAATCAGTGCAAACATAATTACTGAAATGTTTACTTGATTTGGAAAGAGAAGGGGAAAAGGAGGAAAAAAATGGGGAAATAAGGGAGAGGGTACATTGAAAGCAAATTGAAATTTACTTGTAAAAAATAAAGCATAGGATAGGGATTTTTTTTTTGAAAGGAAGCTTGTGAAATGACTGGTAAAACTTTACATGCCACTGTAAAACCATTTAAGCCAACAAATACGAATCTTACCATTATCTACCACTTTCCAGTTTTGCAGAAAAACTAGAGGCTGTTTCTTTCATACCCTTGAAGTAACTCATCTGTCATTCATCATATTAGTTGTGCTCAAGCTGTCTGTTTCTTGTTTCATCCAACTTGTATTGTTGTTGTCTTATTTATCTCATCATTTAGTAGAGTTCAGACTGAAACGACCCAAGCACAAGTAGCTATCTTGCAATTATCCTTTCATATTTAATATTCTATGGAGCTTTGTTTAATTGTATAAATTGGCTGCTTTGTATAATTGAATAACAGTATTTGGATGTGAACTCATCTTCTCAAGTTTACTAACCATGTCATTAGGACTCTAATAGTAAACAGAGTGACAGGAATGATGTATATGCTATCCTGTTCTCATGTGGTCTTGATTTCTTCAGTTAGGTGACTATATTTTGGCTATTGTAATTCCATAAAATGTGGAGATTAGATTTTCATCATAATATAATCTGTTAAAACTTGTTCTTAAATTTTTATGGATCATCATTATGTCTTGGTCTTTGAAGTAAGTGGTTCTGTGTTGTTGCTTATTGTTGTATGTTGTTAAGTAGTAGGAAACACCCTTTTGTTGAAGGTATTTAATCACATTTCCTATCAAAGAGATGTTAGTCACAATTTTTAACCTTTGTATACATTTAAAAAATATTGAGAATCACTCACCAAGAGCTTTTGTTTATGTGGATTATATTTATTAATATTTAAAGAAGAAATGAAAGCATTATTATTATTAAAATAGTTTATATCTCATGGACCCCCTGAAAGGAACTCAGAGATCCATACTTTGAGAATTGCTTCTGTAGAGGATACTCCTGTATCAGGTTGAAATAATCTAGATACATCTAAGTTTCTTTCCATCTCTCTTCTTTAGAGAGATAGTGATACAGCACTGGAGTCAGAGGACATAGGTTCAAATTCTACTATCACTTTGGGAAGGTCACTAACTGCCCCCCCCACCTCTGTTTCCTCACCTATCAAAAGAGTAAGTAAATCTATATTGATTTAGAAAATCCCTTCCACATTGAGATTTAGGATTCTATGAGGCTCAGCTTCCCTGAGCAGAGAGTTTTTCAGAGTGTATAGTAGAACTATTATGCAACTTTATTCAAGAGCCCTGTGAAATTTTCTTTTTAAGTGACTGTTTAAAGTAGTTTGTTCTGAAAAGTGCTTCTCGCCCCTTTAGAAAATGGTTTCTGGTTTGTAACTCTAAGTTCTATATAAGAATCAGGTTGTAAAAGTGATGCTCATTGAGGGGACCATTATTTTTAAATTGCTAGTAAACACCATATTGAGCAGTGAAAGTCTTCTTAAGAGTGGGAAGGTTCCTCTCCCCTTTGAGAAGGGGGAATGATTCCCTTTTGATTGGAAAAAAAGATGGGAGTTCATAGTATTGATGTAGAGGCATACACATGTGATTTCCAACTGTCTTTATGTTATGTCTTTTGCAATGAAGGGAGAAGAACAAAAGAGTAAGTGGAAATATCATCAACACCCCATTAACAAAGATCAGTACAGACAAATAGACCACTGGTGACTTGTGACAGATGGAAACCAGGAAGGGCAGGGAAGGATGAGGAGGGGAGCCTTTTTGAATTCCAATATGACCTAAAATCTTAGTATCACATAATTTCAGAGATGGAAGGGACCTCACATGTCACCGTGGACCTATAGAGTGTGGGCCCATCCTACACAAACCTGTGGATGTCAGAGAGATGATAGGGTTTGGTCTGGGAGGTTCCTTACAGTCACCAAATCTAAATCCATTTTTTATAGGGATGACATGTAAGCCTGGAGTGCTGAAATGATCTGACTAGTATCATGGAAAATTAGTAGCAGAAACAGGAAATAGAAACCAGATTTCCTGACTCTCAGGTGAGATCACTTTCTACTACACCATGCTGTCTATCGACTAGTCTGAACCATGTTTCAATCATGTATCCATCTCCTCCATGTCTCTGATAAGTTGGCACTGAGCACTACTTGAAGGTGCCCGGTCACAGGAAACATATTCTTTTGTGAAACGTCCCATTCCATGTAGCTGGCTCCAATTGTCCATCATTCAATAACTCAGCAAATATTTATTAGACACCTTTTGTATGCAGAGCACTGTATTAGATTCTGTAAGATGGAAACCAGTTTAAAGGGCCCCTAACCTTAAAAAAACTGCAGTTCAGTAAAGGGAAACAAGTTTATAAATAACTTAATATTTATTGTCTCTTCATTAGAGTGTAAGCTCCTTGAAGGAAGGAGCTTTTATAATTTTTTAAAATACAATTAGCATTTAGTTCAGTGCTCAGAACATGGTAAGTGCTTTACCAAATGCTTTTTCGTTCATTCATTATGTGCACTCACTGGCTAGAGGGGGTTAGAGATTAATGGAAACATTGTGGAGGAGATCACATTTGAGGTGGAATTTCAAGTGTGGATAGGAATTGGAAAATTGAAGAAAAGGAGTGTGTGTTTGTGTGTGTGTGTAGATTTCTCAAACTTATGGAGCAGAAGTACAAAGACAGGAAAGTGTAGGACACATTTGAACATTGGAGCATTTTCCTGTTTGGCTGAACAATTGAAGAGTAGTATTAAATAGAACAGGAGAGAAAGGATAGGGTCAGACTGTGGAGGCTGTGAAAGCTGGGCAATAGAAGCTCTAACATAGTGAACTGCAATCCCCAACTCCCTTCTGTCCCCTCATCTGGCTTCTTTTAGTGTTCCTCTCAGGGGCTAAGCAGAACAAATCTGATACCTCTTTTACAAGCCAAATGTTTAAATGTTTCAAACATTTAAAGCTAGCCATTATATATTGAGGTATACACACGCGTGTACACATACACAGATGTATACATATGCAATATACACATTAATACACATACATACACCATATATAAATACACACATAAGTCTACAAATACATACAAATACATATATATACAATGCATACATATATGCATATATACACATACACATGTAAGTATTTGCACACACACGCACACACTCACAATACACATGTGCATATATACACATGCACACACGTACATATACACATGTGCATGCACATATATACTATATACACATGTATATATACATACATGCATATGTGTGTGTATAGACAGCTTTGTGAAGCTATTGTGAGAACACTAGATTTGGAATTGGAAAGACAAGTTCAAATCTTGGACAGATACTAGCTGTATGATCCTGGGTAAGCCACTTAACCTCTCTCTGTTTCTTTTTCTACAACTGTGAAATGGAGATAATGACACCTACCTCTGAGGGATGCTGTTAGAAAAAAAATGAGATAATATTTGTAAAATATTTTGTAAAACCTAAAAGCACTAAAAATGTTAATTGTTGTTGTTTTTATATTCCCCCATAAGTCTTTTCTCGTTTAAAAACCTTAGTTCTTTTTACCACTTTTTGTCTCTAGTTGTCTCTCATCCTGTTCACAATCCTGTAGACCTATCCCAGCCCTTCACTGTTCTTCCTAAAATGGAGCCTCTGGACATGACCCCAGCACTCTACAATGAAATTCTGAGAGGTTGTGAGTAGGTATCCTGAGATCAAGAATAGAGTTCAAATTTGGTTGCCATCTACAAAGAAGTGACTTTTAACACTGTGAGAATGAAGGGCATCTTTGAGTGTCAGGATAGTAGAAAGACATAAAAAAGAAAGATTATAAACTTAATACTGTACTGAAAGGAGTCAGGAGGAGTTAAGAGAAGCCAGCAAAGATGACTGAGGTATGGGCAGAGAGGTCGGAGCACAGGCAGGGTGGTATACGATTACAGAGGCAAAGCTGGAAAGAGGCTTGACAAAGAAAAGTATGTTAAGGGTGTCAAAAGCAACTGACAGAGATAAAGGAAAATGGGAAGCCAGGAGAGTCAATGATCTTAAGATCCTTGAATTCTGGGAGTCTGTGATTTCTGGATAGATTCCTCCCTGCAATGACAGATATTTTGAACAGGTTATATATTTTCTGTCTTCCAAATAAAAGAAATCATCCTTTTAGATTATTGTTGACTGTCTCTGGATGAGAAGCAGTTGCCACAAACAACATGGGGACTGCAAAGGGTTGGATCAGTTGCTCCTTTTATGCTTTGGCATTTTAACCAACTCTTTACCATGCTTCATTCTCTCTCTTTCAGAACCACTTGGGTCCATAGGAATCTGATTCCAGAGAAGGACCCCAATTGGGCAAGAGAGCTCAAGTTCCCTAAAAAGTCAGATGTTGGTGCAAAGTTTGTCTCTCAGAAACCTTTCCCCTTGATTGAATTCTAGGTTAAGTGGTTGTTGCCCAACTTAGTGACCTTCAGGTCACTGATGCTGTCTTCAGCTAACTTGTATGTGATGAAGGATGGAGGTAGGAGGGGAAAGCCTAAAGTAGACTGATGTCAAGTGACTTTCAAGTGAACTGAATTTAAGTGAGGCAGAGCTATCCAACGTGATTAGCCTCACTCCTCCAGAATCATCAGGATTCATTGGCAAAGTTAAGAAGTCTGGCGATGGCCCAGCACTGAGTGTTGGAGATAGGGGGAAAACCTTGGAGTGGCAATGGGGAACAAGGATAATTACAACCCTCAATTATGTCCCCCTCAACAAGTAAGCTGAAGGGAATTTAAAATGTAGTTATCCCTGAAGAGGGTAACTAGGGAGTCTGTGCTATCAGGGAGGACCCAAGTCTTGTGATTTCTAGAAGATAGGAGTGGTAGAGGAAAAGAAAATAAGTTGAAAAGGAGTTTATTGCCTATGAAACAGGTTTTCCAGAGGTCGTAATGGCAGCTTTGGGTAGCATTTGGTTGGTACTTTGGTGTGGCAAGATTGAGGGGAATGGAAATAAAGTATTGTGTGGTGAAGGATAAGTTTGGTTAATCACCTATAAAGGATAAGAATCACTGTGATATGTAGGGTATGTGGCCAGGTATGAGCATGTTCATCATTGAATGGAAGGTACCACTTTTTAGAGGAGATTGGAAGTCCAGCAGGATACAGCACAGACAGTGATTAGAGTGCTGCTTCCTGTTGACTTTTCTTTTCCTCTACCCTCAGGGAACAGGACCAGAAGTATATAAAAGTCCAAGTTAGAAGAAAGTTAGCAGAAGGTCTAGGGTCACTTTGTTATGGGAATCTGAAGATGTTCCCTGTCCCTAGGCCCTTTGCTAAAATGGCTTAAGCGACTCGGAGAACCTTCCCAGATTTGAAATAGGCTAATTTCACTTGGAGCCTGTGGTGGGAGGCTTGTTCTTCAGGAATACCCATGCCTTATTACT
>CM053587.1:286079310-286089846 GCA_028646515.1 Pseudochirops corinnae
CTGGCTTTGAAAAACCTAGATGTTGGTAGGTTTTTTTTTTTTTTTTCCCCCTCTCTGGTAACTGAATAAGTATGGATGTAATGGTCAGATGGTTGGAAGCCTGTCTGCTGATCTGTTTCTTTGTCTGCTTGTAACTTGTGTTTGTAACTTGTGTTTGCATTCTCTGAAGTTCAGGGTGCTGACTTTTTTCCCCTGATCTAGGTAAATGATATGTGCTTGATTGATTAAAGTGAGATTGTAAGCCCATTTTGACTTGCTTTCCTTTTGATCTAAGAACCTGTGCTAGCAGCCGCCCTGGGTATGCTAGGGTGCTTGCTGATACACACTTCTATGTCAACATTGAGTAATAGGAGAAGTTTACCTTTGCAACTTAATCCAACCCAGAAGGGCCACTTGCTCACTGTCTTTTAAAGCCCGTCCTTTCCAGTGCTGGTACTTTGCCTTTGATGTACAATCTGTCAGACTGATGCTTGATACCCCTTCCCAACTTTATGCCATTAGAAGTCTGCTTAGACTTGTTCATTTCATAATTTCCCTACAATACAAATCTCCCTTCCTGCATCTTGCATCTGCTACCTCTTGATCTGGACTTTCTAAGCTTCTGATGGGATTACTGGCTTATCTGAAACACCCATACACATATACATACAATTCACCTTCACAAAATCAGGAGAAAGAAGAACATCTATCCATAGACACTCACTACTTTTCCAATGAAAATAAGTGTTAGATGTGGGAATGATCCTAGATCATAAAATGGTGAAATTGGAAGATGTTGTGGTAAGTGTTCAGTAACCAGCTCTCTGGTCAAAAGAAAAAAAAAAAGAAAGAAAGAAAAAATTTAAGAAGTACTCTCAACACATTTTAAAGTTTAATCTGTATCTTTGATATTTTTCTGTTTCTTTTTCTTAAGTCTAGACAATCCACAAAACAGTAAATTAAGTCCTGATTTGTAGTGTTTGCTTATTTCTGAGGTATAAATAATCATGCTGAGAATTAATAATCAGATCTCTAGAGGTAGTTTGAGCTGGTTCCGGCACAAACCAAGTAAGAAAATACTTTAGAACATCAAGGGACTTTAGAACATGGAACTCAGAATATGAGAATTAAGAAGTTGTAGAGATCAAAGCCTGTGGAAGGGATTCTAGAATATGGCACATAGACTACCAGAACTGAAAGGAATCTTAGAAATCATGTAATTAAACTCAATTAATTTTATGCTTAATGAAACCTACAGGTGTTCCCTACTTTTGTTATCTGAGACATTATGAACTCTAAAACTGTGAATTTCAGGATAGGCTAGGTGGTAAAATTATACTTTCAGAACCTAGTAAGAGAAATATTAAAAGGAAAAAGCTGATGAAAATGATAGCACCTTATATCCATAAATGCAGAGAAAAACTTTTGACAAAATGCAACACCTATTCTTATTTAACAACAAACAAATGCAAGAAATCGTAGGAATAAATGCTGCTTTTCTTAAAATTATAAGATAGCTATTATCTGTAGACCAGATAAACTTGAAGCCTGCCCAATGAGATAAGTAGTAGGTTCATTATCCACATTATTATTCAATATTTTACTAGGATACTAGCTATAGCAATAAGACAAGAAAAAAATAAAATGAAAGAAAAAGAATAGGCAACAAGGAAACAAAGTTATCATTCTTTGCAGATACTATGATGGAATATTTAGAGAACCCTAGAAAATCAACTAAAAACTACTTGAAAGCAATGAACAATTTAAACAAGATTACAGGATATAAACTACATCTACATAAATCATCAATATTTCTATATATTACCCACAAAATTCAGCGGGAAGAGGAAGAATGAAAAGACATAAAAGTTATTTATAGTCACATGAAACCAAACTCCAAATCACTAAGAACTGAATGAAAGCAAATTAAAATAATTTTGCGGTACCACCTCACATCTATCACATTGGCTAACATAACATAACACATGACATGACATGACATGACATGACATAATGGGAAAATTACAAATTTTGGAGAGGATATGCCAAAACAGGGACACTAATGCAGTGTTGGTGGAGTTGTGAACTTGGCTGACCATTCTGGAGAACAATTTGGAGCTATGACAAAAGCATTCACATAAAAATGTGAATGTTCTTTGAACAAGAAATACAATTACTAGGCCTGTGTTCCAGAGAGATAAAAAGGAAAAGCAAAAGGATGTATCCATACAAAAATATTCATAGCAACTTTTTTGGTTGGGGCAAAGAATTCTAATTGAGGGGATGCTCATCACTCAAGGAATAGTGAAGTTGTGGCTTTTAATTGTGATGAAATACTAAATTGCTATAAGGACTTATAGAGGAGATAGTGTCAGAAGGAAAAAAAAAACCTAGGAAAAATTATATGAACTGATGCAAAGTAAGGAGTACAAAACTAGGAGAATGTTGTTCTTAGTATCAGCAATATTGTACCAATGATTAATTGTGAAAGACTTAATCACTCTAATCAATACAATGATCAATGTAAATTCCAAAGGGCTTAAGATAAAAAATCTTATTCACTTCCAGAGTGAGAATTTATTATCTCTAAATTCAGATTGAAATATATTTTTCACTTTTTAATCTTTTTTTTACTTTTTATAACATGGCTAATAATGGAAACAAGTTTTGAATGATATCACATGTCTAATGGGCATCATATTGCTTGCCTTCTCAAAAAGTGGAGAGTGGGGTAGAGGGAAGGAGAGAATTTTGGACACAAAATTTAAAAATCAATTTTAAAAATAAAAGATAATGGTGTCTTAGATTGGGATTTGCTTTTTTTGGGATGACATTTTAAGACAGAAAATAATCAACCTAAAATAAATGAAGGTTTAGGAAGATCCCAAATAATATACACACATGTGTGTGTATGTATATGTGTATATATATTCAGACACATACATGTTCTTACACACCTATAAATATGCAATACATGCATGTGCATATACACAAATTCATGTATATACAGTATACAGATACATATATCTATGTATTTGTATATAAAGGCACATGTACACTTATAATATACACAGATGTACAATACATACATATACACACACGTATAAAACATCTCAACATACTAAGTATACAAATTTACACATATTTACATGTACATGCAAGTATACACATGCATATACATAGTATGCATTGCAACATATATACATTTATATGCATGTATGCACAGATGCCCATATAAATGTGCAGTATACATGTGCACATATACACACATATGAGAACCCATGTTGAACAAGCTACTTCATGTGTACATGTACATATACACACATGTGCATTATATGTGATATATGCATCACACATGGATGTAATGTGATGCCCATATACACATTCTTATAAGCATACATACATACATATAAAATACACAGACACATTCTTATATTGTATGTATATATGTGCATATGTGTTTATAATTCTGCCCCAATTATTTCTTTCATATAGCAACACTTCAAATACTTGAAAAGAACTGTCATCCATCCTAGGCCTCAAGTCTTTTGTCCTCTGGATTAAACTTTCTCAATTTCTTTTCTGGTTTCTTATAGCATGTTCTTTGGTATTTTCACTCTACTAGTCATCCTTTACTGGATACTCTCTACCTTCCCAAAATGGGAGGAAACGTGTGAGAAGATCAGGAAACATCATGAGGTTATTGCAGAAGCAGTATATAGTAGTAATCAGAGACTTCCATGATCTGGGTATCTCATTTATCTCTCAACCTTCCAAAGCAGAATAACTAATAACTTCTTGAGGCTAGTAACTTAGTGCTAATATTAATAGTTATTAACTTTTCATATTGTTAACTTCATCTTTCACAAGTTAGAAGAATCATTGACTGGACCCATTATTTTAGACTCAATTCTAACCAACAAGGAAGAACTGTCTACTTGGGTAGAAATCCTAAGAAGTTCAATGGAAAGGGATCATTCCATCTTAGAATTCATAACAGAGAGGAAAGAAGCCAGACAGTCTGGTTTTCATCCTAGATTATGGTGAAGGAAATTTCAAAGTGTTCCAAAAAAAGAGTACATAGGATCCTATAGCCTAATATTCTTCAGAGAAGTCGGCCCCAGAGGTATTGGTACTCTTAAGAACAAAATGCCAGAAACACAAAAAGACACATTTCTAGGAAGAAAGGGAGGAAAAGGAATCAAACTTTCATGACACTGATATGGATGTACAGGGGAATTATCTCAGAACTTCATACTTGAAAGAGATTTCAGAAGCCATCTAGTCTATGCTATTTCTGAATTGGAATTGCTTCTACAACATACTTGCCAAATGAATATTGAACCTTTCTTTAAAGATCTTTATTGAGGGAAAACACACTACTACCCCAGACAACAAATTTTAGTTATTAATTCACAGCTCTAATGATGGAGTTCTCTCCTCTCTCCTCATATACACACCAAGTCAAAGTCTATTTCTCTGCAATTTTTACCTATTTCTCCTACTTCTGCCCTCTGGGATCAGATAGAACAACGCTAATCCCTCTTCCTGACAATAGCTTTTCAAATACTGAAAGACAGCTAATATCTTCTCTGAGTCTTCTCTTCTCCAGGTCAAATATTCCCAGTCCCTCCAAGTCAGTGGTTCTCAACCTTTCTAATGCTGTGACCCTTTAATATTCATATGTGGGTGCATTTGCATGGGAGCGGACCTGCCTGGAGACGGATAGAGAAGTGGTGTCTTGGTTCCTAAGACCTGCGGAAATATGTGTTTTCCCATGGTCTTAGGCGACCCCATTCAACCCTGAAAGGGGTCGCAACCCACAGGTTGAGAACCACTGCTCCAAGTGCTCTTCATTTGTCATTACCTGGAAATTACTCATCACGTTGGTTGGCTTCCTCAGGGCACTCTGTTTTATCAATGTTCTTCTTAAAATGTATTACCCAGAAATGAATAAACTATTCTAGGGAGAGTACCAAAGAAGTTATCATTACCCTAATCCTGAACATGATACCAATACTTTTTTAATTGAAAAAAAAATTAATTTTTTTTTTTACATTTTAAATTTCAGAGTGTATCCTTACCTCTATCCCCACCTTGCACTGGAGAAGGCCACCATTTGACACAGATACACACTCATGTCCATATCCATACATGCACATATTTGCTTATATACATGTGTGAAATGCACACGTGTATACCTAGGTATGTACATGTGCATGCATGTGAACACGTGCACACACACATATATATAAATAAATACATATACACTCATGCGCACTATGTATAAACACACATGTATGTACATATATGTGTTTTTGTATATATGTAAAACCATACTGTGCATACTTTTATTTAGCTATATTTCATTTATCATTTCTTTTTCTGAAGGTGGATAGCATCTCCCTTCATAGGTCGTTTGTAGATAATCTCAATTCTTACTATCTACTAATATCACATGAGCTCTTTTGGCTGCCATACCAGACTGTTTAGATCCATATTTCACTTACAGATCCCTAAGTGTGCCCCTTCCCCATTCTCTCAGATAAGCTTCTCTTGAGCCTTCCTTCATGCTTCCTTTCCTGTTCCTGTAGAATTCACTGATTTATAGTTTACTGATTCTACTCTTTTTAAATTTTTTTTTGGATATCAGGACACTGTTTCCCCTTCTCCAGTCTTGGGCCACTTCTCTTATTCTCTTGCATCTACCTGTTTGAATATTTTGTGATTTGACAAGGGGAAGCATCAGCTACTTTTTAAAGGAGAACTTCTATTCTCATGCCATCAACATCCTCTCCCTCCTTCCCTTCTCCCCTATCCCCAGCAGAATTGGATGCACATACATTTCTAGCAACCTGTAATCTGTGCTCTGGGTACCCTGGAATCTAAATTCCCATTTAATTACCTCTGGGCCCTTACGAGTGATTAATCCAAGTTAATGTTTCGATACAGCACTTGATTTTTTAATCATTAAAGCACAATAAAGAACAACAGCTGTCGCCTTACCGGATATGGGACTGGCACCTATCTGTTCTGTAGGGAGACTCAGGCCAACAAATGATGCTTCCACATTTGGCTACTGGGGCTAGGTGACTATTTCTTCTCCCTTTTGGATGCTTGTGAGTGTTGGTGGTATAAGAGAGCTTGGAGATAATTTACCAGAGGTTTTTATACTGAGGTAATGAACTGGATATATGTATGTGTATGTGTATGTATGTGTATACATAAAAGTACATGTACAGGCACATGTATATGTATGTGTATGTGCATATGCATGTTTATGTCTATGTGTGTATGCATATATGTGTGTATGTGTATTGCATACATATGTATGTCTATTTTTATATGTGTGTATATGTAAATATGTGCAGGTACATGTACACACATGCATATGGATATGTATTATAGGAACACATGCATGTTTTACACCTTATATTTATTATATTTCATTGTTATTGGTTTCCTTGTATTTTATTTTATGCAATTAAAAATGTTCTGAGGAGTCTATAGGTTTCACCAATCTGCCAAAGGGTTCCATGTCACAAAAATTTAAGAAACCTTGGTCTAATCCAACACACTTCTTTTATGAAAAAAAAAAAAAGAAAGAAATTGATCTCCAAAGAGGGAGAAACCATTTGTCAAAAATCATTCAGGTAATAACAGAGCCAGAATTTGAACTTTGGTCTTCTTCTGTGCTTCTTCTGTTGTTGCTTACCATGGGTTCTATATACAAGTTACTTTGATCACTTTGATCACTGGATCAAGGACGATAATGGATGCAGTATTAAGAAGTTAAAAAGAACCAGCAAGCCTGTTTCTTGGGTCTTCTATTCATTTCATATCTCAAGTCTGGGACAATGATTTTGCCCACAAAGGTTTCTCTTCTTTATCCCTACCCTGACCCCAACTCTAATCACTTTGTTTCTATTTCACCTTCTTCATAACCATTTTTCTCCCTTCTTCACTCTTTGGTTTCTCTTCCTCTATCTCTTTCACCTTTTCTCTCTTGATTCCTAGTCAGCTTTCTTTCTCTTCATCCAGACACATTTTTCTTGACAGAATCAATCAGCAAATATGTATTAAGCTCACATCAAATGCCACATATTGTGCTAGACTGTGGAGATATAAAGACAAAATTGAAACAGTCCCTGCCCTTGAAAAGCTTACATTCTAGCCAGGGAAACAAGATAGAATTATAGAGTCATTGGTTTAGCACTTGAAGGAAATCTTGGTCCATATAAGCATAAAGAATAGGCAGAAGGTCATCGGGAATTGAGGGGCTAGGGCACTTTTTCATGTAAAAAACTGAACTTTTTGTGACCTTTGAATGATTATAGTCATTCTAAGAGATGGAAGTGAAGAGAGCTAATTCTAGTCAATGCAAAGGCATGGAGGTGGGAGATGGGAGATCATTTATGAGAAACAATAAAACAAACAACTTGGATGGATTTTAATGTGCTTGAAAGAGAGTAATATAACTGAAAATGTAGCTTAGAGATGGGTTGCAAAGGATTTTAACTGCCAAACAGAAGAGTTTATATTTGGTTCTAGAGGTAATAGGATGTCACTAGTGTTTACCAAGTAGTAGAATGGTCAAACTTATAGTTTAGGAAAATCACATTTAGGAAACAGCACCTGACGTAGTAGATAGTGAGTCTGCTGGGATTTCAGTTCTGCCTCTGATATGTTGGCTGTATGATAGTTACTTAATATCTAGTCATCTTGTCATCTAGGCAAGTCATTTAATCTTTCAGTATCCCAGGTAACACTTTGCAAAGAAGAGTTGATTTTCATTAATAAAGGGAATTCCCTATTGGTAGTTTCAGGGGGGCAGGTAGGTGGAACAGTGGAGACGGTGCCAGGCCTCATATTCCTGAGTGTAAATCTGACCTTAGATATAGCTGTATGACCCTGGGAAAGTCACTTCACCCTGTTTGCCTCAGTTTCCTTACCTATAAAAACAGCTGGAGAATGAAGTGGTGAATCACTCTAGTATCATTGCTAAGAAAACTCCAAAAGGGGTCACAAAGAGTTAGATATGACTGAAATGACTGAACAACAATAGCAGTTTCCTATAATGATAAAGTCATAGGTGTGGTTTAAAAAAAAAAAAGAAAATAAAAAAATCACTATGTCAACTATATAAATGATGGAGTAGAGTAGAAGGGGATTGGAGGCAGGGAGGTCAATGAGGAGCTCATTATGATAGTCCAAGCAAGAGATGATGAAGGTCTAAACTGGGGTGATGGCTATATGAGCAGAGGGAATGAGATTAACATGACAGCTGTTGTGGAAGAATTAATGTTAATGCTACAACAGATTGTAGTACAGTAACAAATAAATAAAGAATGTGGGGCCCTGGTTGGGAATACTGAAGGTAGAATTGAAGACTTGGAATGGACCTATGGGCATAAGGCATAAAATATTTGAGCATTGAGTGACTGGGCTGTAAAGGAGATTAGAGAAAATGGGAGCCCAGCCCCCTCCATCATGCTCAATTCTGAGTGACCCAATTTAGGAAGGTAATTAATAAGCTACTAGAGAGTGTCTGGAGAAGGGTAAAGTGAATGAATAGTGAATCCAATCACTATGAGGCTCAATCACAGGAGTTGAGGACTTTTCTCTGGAGGAGAGAAGACTGGGCAATCATGATTGATCTCTTCAAGTATTTTAAGGACTCTCATGTGGAAGCCTGATTAGATTTGTTTTGCTTGGCTCCAGAGAAATAGACAAGGAATAGTGGGAGAGAGAGAGAGAGAGAGAGAGAGAGAGAGAGAGAGAGAGAGAGAGAAAAAGAGAGAGAGAGAGAGAGAGAGATCGCAACATAGAGAATGACAGAGAAAGCAATAGAACCACAGCCAGAGAAAAAGAGATAGACAGGGAAAGAGATAGAGATAGAGAAACAAAGATGTATAAACTCACATATAGGTGTATGTGTACATATACACAATGTACATATATGTGTATATATGCACACATAGGCATGCACATACACACATCTAAGAAAAAGAAGAGAGAGGAGAGAGACAAAGACAGAGAAAGATGGGTGTGCATGCATGGGTGTGGGTGTAGAGAGACAGAGAGAGATAGACAGATAGAGAAAAGAGACATAGAAAGTGATAGAGAGAGAGACAAAAATGTATACACACATATGTGTGTATATATATGCATATTCAGGCACATATACATATGTGTGTATATACATACACATGTGGAAAAAAGAGGAGAGAGGAGAGAGACAAAGGCAGAGAAAGATGTATGTATGTGTGTATGTGTATATATACATATATATGTATGTGTACACATATATGTATATAATCAAATACATATATACATATATATGTATGTGTACATATATATGTATATAATCAAATACATCTATGTATAGAGAGACAGAGAGATATAGACAGAGACCGAGACAGACACAGAGTCACACAGAGAGACACATAGAGAGACACAGAGAAACAAAGACATATATTTATCTATTGAGAGACAGAGAGGAAAAAAAGAGAGAAAGAGATAGAGGCAGAGAAAGATGTATACACTCACATATATACATATATGTGCATATACACATGTACATATACACATGTATGTGTGTATACATACAGAGAGAAAGAGGAGAGAGAGGAGAAAGAGAGAAGAGACAAGAGAAACAAAGACAGAGAAAGATTTGTGTGTAAGTGTATGTGTGTGTATATATGTAGATATAGATGGAAAGAGAGACAGAGAGGAAAGAAAGAGATAAAGACATACACAGAGACAGAGATGCAGAGGAAAGATAGAGAGGCAAAGATGTGAGGATGCATGTGTGTGTGTGTGTGTGTGTGTGTGTGTGTGTGTGTAAAGTAGATAACAAACACCGAGACACACGGACCAAGAGAAGCAGAGAGAGAGGAAGAAGAAGAAGAAGAAGGAGAAGAAGAAGAAGAAGAAGAAGAAGAAGAAAGAGAGAAAGAGAGAGAGAAAGAGAGAGAGAAAGAGAGAGAGACAGAGAGACAGAGAGACAGAGAGAGAGAGTAAAGGAGTAAAGGCTAGGCTTATTGTAAGATAAATTCTTAAAATAATTGGAGCTGGCTAAAAGCGGAATGTGCTGCTTTGGGAAGTAATGATCTCTCCCCCTTAAGCGTAAGTTGGCTGACCACTAATTATTTATGCTATCGTGGGGATTCTTTTGGGAGTATGGGCTAAACTAAATGACAGCTGAGGCCCCTTCAATTCTCTAATGTTCCTGGTTTTACATTTTACATGGCCCAGAGGGGAAATTATTTGAGCATTGTTACCTCAACAGCCAATAACAAGAATGCCTGTCTGGCTTGAGCCCATGTCTCCTGATGCCTCGTTCAGGATTTGTGTTCCTGCTTCTCCCCTCTCCCTTTTTTCTATCTCCCTCCTTTACTTCTCTATCTGACCTACTGGAGGACTTGGGAGAAGGGCACATAGAAGTCAGGAAAAGAAAACAGAAGGGATGAATGATGATGATTCTGTCACAAAGTCAGTACGAGCTGTATCCTTGGCATCATCCTTTGAATCCTTTGCTCTTCTTTTGAGCAAGCC
>CM053587.1:286090346-286109860 GCA_028646515.1 Pseudochirops corinnae
GGGGGGGGGATTTGTAATAACTCTATTTCCAATTTATAGCTTATTTGTAAACCATTATTTCTGTGCTGTCTACCCCATCACTTTTTTTTTTTTTTTTTGCTTTTTGGAGGGCAATTGGGGTTAAATGCCCAAGGTCACATGGCTAGTAAGTGTTAAGTGTCTGAGGGCACATTTGAACTCAGGTCCTTCTGACTCCAGGGCCAGTGCTCCATTCACTGTGCCACCCAGCCACCCCCATACCCCATTACATTTTGAGCTCCTTAAGACTGGGGGCTACCTCTTACTTTTCTTTTTTTCCCTATCACTTAGCATACAACCTGAAACATAGTAGATAATAAATGTTTAATGACTGGCTGACTTCAAGCTAAAAACAGGTAAACACTCTAACATCTCATGTTAAATGTATAATCATAAGTTATATTGGGTGTTCATGACAGGGAAAGTGAGGGTTCTATCTTCTTCCCTGAACAGACCATATCTGGAATATTTGTTTGGTTTGTTTTAAGAATCATATTAATATGATGAATTGTAAAGGTGACTGGGATAGTGAAAGGACTGGAAACCATGGTATAAGAGTACTGGTAGAAGAAAATGAGGAAGATAAGCCTGGAGAAGAGAAGATCCAGAGGAGCTATCTATAATAGCTGTTTTTTGTTATCTGAAAGTCTATCATTAGAAGAGGCAGAATATTTGTTTTGATTAGACTCACAAAGACAAATTAGGCCTAACTGAATGGTTTAAAGCTGAAGAGACAGGTTTTTGCTTGACAAAAGTTAAAATTCTCAAAATTAAGACTATCCAAAATCGAAATGGAGCATATTGGGTTTCTCATCACTTGAGGTCTTCAATAGATACTGAGTGTCAATTTGCCAGAACAGCTTTCTTCTCCTATATTGGTAGGAGTAGTTGATCTAGGTGACACCTTGAATTCTGTGGTTTCCAGAATTCTAAGGGCATAGGATCTATTGGAAATCTAATTCTGTCAGTCTCCTTTTAGATAACACTTAGCTCATGTCTACCCATTTAGCCTATAATGTGCCCAAAGAGCATGTGCCCTGAAGCCAGAAGGCCTAGGTTTGAATCTCAGTTCTTCTACTGTGTGATCTCAAGGTCGCAGTCACTTAACCTCTCTAGATCTTAGTTTCCTTATCTTTTAAGTGAAGGTGTTGGACTAGGTGATTTTTAAGAACTTTTGTAGTTTGAAATCTATGATGCAAGGAATAGCAGAACTAGAATTAGAAGCCATATGTTCTGAATATAAGTCTCATGTTCTCTAGGAATCCACTCTGACTGCTGGAGAAATAATTGTAGAGACTAAGGTGGAAGACCTGAGGCCATGTTTCTGAGACTTTAGAGATTAAATCTCCTCCCCTTTTTCTGTGTATGTAGGGGTGTGATTGTAAGGATTTGTTACTCCAGAATCATGTCTTATGCTACATCAGTGTCCCCATACATATGCATAAGACTTGCGGAAGTGATGGCAAAGCTGTTGTCCCACCCTGCACAGTTCTGCTGGTCTGAATGGCACTATCTGAACTTAGGGTAGTAGAAAGTACTCCAAATAGAATTCAGTGTCAGGATGGATGGAGGGATAGATAAATAGATAAATGAAAAGTATTTATTGATCACATATTATATGTCAAGCATTATGCCAAAGGAATAAAAATAATAAAGCAAAATAATTGCTGCAATCAGGAAACATGCATTATAATAGGGAGAGAAAACATATAGAAGGGAATAATAGTAATGGAAGAGAGCTTTGAATGGGAGATTCAATGGGATAGTGAGTAAAATCATAGCTAGAAGAGACTTTAGAGATTGTCCATTTCAACTCCCTCATTTTACAGACAAGTAAAGCAAGGTGAAGTGATTTATCCAATGTCAAAAGGTGAGCTAGGGGGCACCTAGATGGCACAGTGAATAGAGCACCTGCCCTGGAGTCAGGAGGATTGAGTTCAAATACAGCCTCAAACACTTAACACTTATTAGCCGTGTGACCTTGGGCAAGTCACCTAACTTCAATTGCCATGCCTTCCTCCCTCCAAAAAGAAAAAAAAAAAGGCCATCTAGTCAAAAATGAAACACAGGGCAAGTAGGTGGCACAATGAATAGAGCACCAACTCTGGAGTCAGGAGGACCTGAGTTCAAATCCAACCTCAGACACTTGACACTACTTGTGTGATCTTGGGCAAGTCAATTAACACCAATTGCCTTGCATCTCCTTTCCAAAATAAAAAAAAAAATAAAGCAATAGCCCAGCTACTCTGACTCCATCTCAATGACTCGCTGACACTCAATGACCATGAGAAAATCACATCTATAGTTTCAGTGTCCCCATCTGTAAATTAAGAGAGTTAGACTAGATGATTTCTACAGGTTTTTTTTCGAGCTTCAAAATGCTGTGGTGTCATCTCTCCTGGTCATTGAATCTCCCTGATAACTTTACCTCTCCTGCCAGTCTTTTGTCACTGTCACATGATGAGAGAACACAGTAGCTTTTCCACCCTGTTTTCCTTTCCCTGAAACCCCTTTCTCTATTTATGTAGATTCCTGCGTTGTTGCAGTTGGAAGACATTTGATAGAGTAATAGAATATCAGAACTAGAAGAAACCTTAGACATCAACTACTTCAACTCCTGAGAAATGTTGAAGAAGATGTAGAAAAGTTGGAATACAAATTCATTGTTAGTGGAGCTGTGAGGTGACCCCACCATTTTGAAAAGCAATGTGGAGCTATTCCCGAAGGTCTATACAACTGTGAATGCCCTTTGACTCAGCAATACTGCTTCTAGGTCTATATTCCAAAGAGATCCTAAAAATGGGAAAACAGCCCACTTATATGAAAATATTTATAGCATCTCCTTTTGTGGTGGTCAAGAATTGGAAATTGAAGGAATGCCCATCAATTGGGGAATGGTTGAACAAGTTGTGGTATATGAATATAATTGAATATTATTTTTCCATAAGAAATGATGAGCAAGTGAACTTCAGAAAAATCTGGAAAGACTTACATGAACTGATGCAGAGTGAAATGAGCAGAACCAGGAGAACATCGTACACAGTAAGAGCAACATTGTTCAATGACTAACTTTGATAGACTTAACTCTTCTTAGCAGTGCAAGAATCTAAGGGCACACCAAAAGATTCATGATGGAAAATGTTATCCATATCCAGAAAAAGAACTATGGAGTCTGAATGCAAATTGAAGCAAAATTAGCTTTCTTATTGTTGTTGTTGTTTTGTTTCTTCTTTCCTGTGGTTTCTCCCATTTGCTCTAATTCTTCTTTACAACATGACTAATGTGAAAATATGTTTAATATGAATGTACATGTAGAACCTGTATTAGATTGTATGCTGTCTTGGGGAGAGGGAAAAGATTTATAACTCAAAATCTTTTAGAAATGAATGTTGAAAACTAAAAATGAATCAACTAATAATAAAATAAACTACTTCAACTCCCTCATTTTTCAGAAGGGGAAACTGAGGTATATCGATGGAAGTGATTTGCCCAAAGTCACAAGATGATTTAGTGTCAAAGGCATGACTTGAACCATTACTTCTTCATTTCTAGTCCAGTGCTCTCCTATTCCCCCTTTCCCCTTTCCCTATTATGAAACAGAGATTGGGACCTACTTATGAATGACAGGTTTCAGCTCTTAAATCAGGTTAATTGATAGTCAGATTATCACTAGTGATAATACTCTCATTGTTGGTAATTTGGGTCATGAAAGATTAAGCCCTAGAGACAAGGTAAGTGTCTATTAAGGTTAGGATGGGTTGATCAGGTTTGAGAGTAGACTAGAAATGACATAGATCTTAGTTGGGGAGCATAAATTGGAGGGTATGAGTATTAGCATCTATGAAACAGATCTATGGATTGGGGTGGGGGTGCCCACTGTGGCTCAACAGTTAATGAAATGGAACTCTCAAACCAAGAAGGCTCTTGACAATAATGCTTCTAATAATAAACTTTTAGTTTCTGCTGCTTTTCCAGTTGGGGCAGCTTAGGTTTTAAAAAGATCCAATCTGAAGATTTAAAGTGAGAAGTGAATTTTGAAATGTTCTAATCCAACCTTATTTTGAACATTAAAAATAAAAACCCTAAACATCAAAACCTGAGAAGTTAAACAACTTACTTGCTCTATACCACACTGGTGGCAGAGCTAGAATTGCCCTCCGACTCTAAATTCAGGGCCCTTTCTGCTACAGAATCATAGATTCACAATGTTTCAAAGCCATCTACTCCCACTGCAAACTGGTCAGTGATGTCCTCCATGCCATCCCTGAGAACTCTTCACTCATATTTACTTGAAGACCCTCAGTGATGGAGAGGAATGTACCATTTCCCAAAGCAACTCATTCTTCTTTTGGATAGCTACAATTTTTAGGAAGTTTTGATTTTTCCCTCTTATAGCCAACCTAAAACTTCCATCCTGTAACCTTTCCCCTCTGTTTTGAATTCTTTCCTCTCTGGTTTAGAAGAAAAAAAATGTAATTCCACTTTCCCAGGACAACCTTTCAGATATTTTAAGACAGTGATTAGTCTTCCCAATAGTATACTTCCAAGTCTTATTTTCTCCAGGCTAAAACTTCCCAGCTATTTCAAGTGATCTTCTTTTTTGGCATGGGTTTTTGTTCTCCATTCTGCTGTTGCATGTCTTGGAAGGTTAGGCACTCTTACTGACTCCCTATCAATCCATTCCTTCTTATACACTGAAGTTTGTATATGTCCCTCCCAAATGTCACTTTGGGAAGTGAATGCATTATTCTAGCTATAGTTTGATCAGAATAGAAGACAGTGGGGTTATCACTGCTCTCATTCTGGAAACAACATTAAAAGTACATTTCTATTAATTTAATATCCATTTATATAAATTTTGGGGGAATCCATTTGAAGACTCATGCAATATGCATCTCTTAAACTAAAAGGTTTTCAATTGTTTTTGATCAGGTTCTTTCCCTCTCAGTAATTATGAATATGTTAGGGTACATTCTTAGAATGGAAGAACAAAGTGTAAAGGACACTGAATTCTCAAGAGACTCAACATTTGGACCCCACCCTCTCTCTCTTTGTTGTTACCATTCATCTATGGATTGGTCTGAATCCATAGAGAGAGGACCATAGAACCTTGGAACTAGAGAAACTACATCTGAGAGCATCAATGAATGGAAGTTGTAAAGAGGCAAACAGATTTAAGGTTGGAACAAAATAAACAAATACATGGTTGGTTGGTTACTTGTTGTCCTTCAATCTCAAAGAGGACCAAAATGACATCATTATGCTAGAGTTAAGTTTCAATGGGTCCTACTGTGGCTGATCAGAACAATATGAGTTCAGAATGCTCTACTACAGGTTAAGCAACAATAGTCCATGTGAACATTTAGAGTGGATTCTCTAAATTTGTTCATCTTGTGTTTCCTTTCACCTGTTTCAATTCTTCTATGCTAATAGAGACCAGCACCTCCTCTGATGTGGGTATGCCACGATGAGTGGTCCTGTGCCAAGGTCTCCATGCCACACAATCAATTCCAAAGTTCTTAAGGGATACTTTGAGAGTGTCTCTGTATCACTTCTTCTGACCACCATGTGAACACTTATTTGTCTTGTGTGAATTAAAAAGATAGACAGAAAGACAGAGAGATAGCCAAATGAGCAGGTAAATAAATAAATGGAAGAATGAATGAATAAATTAAATGAATAAATAAATAAGTAGAGATTTTTAAATACAGAAATATAAATAAGCAGAGGAATAGAAACAGGTGATAGATAGACAAAAGATAGATTATTTTAAAAAATTCCTTAAAATTAGAGTTGTCCAAATGTAGAATGGTCTATTTCCAGTAGATTCTGTAATTTTATAAGTGTTTGCTGATAGGCAGTATTATGAAATTGAGTTCAAGTTCTACTTCAGGCACTTACTAGCTAGGTAACTTGGAAAATTCATATAATTTCCCTTTATTTCAGTCTCCTCATCTGTAAAATGAGAATAATGTTATCGCATGTTTTTTATTGGGATCAAACAAGATAACATATGTAAAGTGCTTTGCAAAATTTAAAGGTCTATGTAAATGTTAGTATTGTTGTTATATGTTTATCATCTCTACATAATTATTCTATAAATAAGTCTATACAAACAATATATTTATACAGACACATACATTGAGAGACATTGCAATATTGCGCATAGAAGGTAGGTAGAATCAGTCAACCTCAATTTAAATCTTGCCTCAGATATTAAATTTGTGATCCTGAGCAAATCACATAAATTCTCTGGGTCTTAGTTTCCTTATCTGTAAAATAATGGTGTCCTATTGACTGACTTTTAATGTCCTTTCCATCTCTAAATTGGATCCTATGCTCTTACGTTCTCTTTCACTGATAGAATGTAAGCTCCTATAAAACAAGGATTATTTCAGGAATCTTTTTATGGAGAGGGGAGGCAAGGCAATTGGGTCAAATTACTTGCCCAAAGTCACACAGCTAGTAAATGTGATCAAGTTTTTGAGGCTGTATTTGAACTCAGGTCCTTTTGACTCCAGAGTTGGTGCTCTATTCACTGCCCCACCTACCTGCGCCATATTTCAGGAATTTTTTTTGTCTTTTTTGTCTGCTCATCATCTAGTATATATACCTGGGATATAGGAGTTTCTTAATAACTACTTGTTGATCTATTGCTTGATAGAGACTGCACTTTTCCTTCCCCTATAACTTAGTAGGTGAAATTCAAGAATTACTGTGGTAAAAACAAAACAATGCAAATATCACCCCAAAGTCAATTTTGTTAAGTAGACGCTCAAATAATAGACAATCCTTCTATCAATGGCCCAGTACTTATAGCCCTTCTAGCTTTTAGCACCTGAAAAACCTTGTGTTCTGATGGAATAGACTTCAAGAACTTAAGGTTACCTACACATCATGATAATAATAATGAAGAAAAGAAAGAAGAAGAGGACCACAAACCTGAACCTAAGGATCAGGAAGAGATGGACAAATGAGAAGAGGAATAATAGGATAAAGAGGAAGATGAAGGGGAAGAGGAAGAGGTGGAAGAGACATCACAAATTTATTGGATCCATAATCTTACCTAATGGTTACACTGCTCCCCTCAATCAGTGCCAATCATCAACAATTCATGACTTCTCCTCCTGAGTGATTTGTGTGCTTCTCTTTCTGTAAACCCTCTATAGAAGATGCATCCCATGATAGAAGCCCTTTTCAGATTCTATTTATATCTCATGGATGCCAATGTACCACTTTCTTGGTCCTCCTCAGCTGCTATTGCCTTCCCCTCTCAGATTACCTTCCATTTACTCTGCATATTGCTTATGTGCCATTTATTATTATTTTCAATAAAATGTACATGTTATCTTTATTGTCATTGTAAGTTTCTTCCATTAATTTCCTTAAAAGCAAAGATTGTGTTTTTGCCTTTCTTTGTATCTTAAGTGCACAATTCCTCCACACAGCAGGCTCTAAATGCATGCTTGTTGACTGATGATCTGTTATCCTAGTACAGTGTAGGTCTGATCATGTCATACTCCTATTCAATAAACTCTAGTGATTCTCAGGCACCCTCAGGATCCACTGTTTGACATACAAGATCTTCTATAACATGTTCCTTCCTAATCTTCTTATACCTTCCTTATCTCCACATACTCTGCTATCTAATGACACTAGCTTCATTGCAGTTCTTGAACGAAGTACTCCAGGTGCTGATTTCAAGCATTTTCATTGACTGTCTCCCATGCTGAAGATGTTCTCTCTCTTCATTTCTATCTCCTAATTTCCCTCCAACCTCTAGCTAGAGTCTTATCTTCTACAAGAAGCCTTTCCTAATACCCCTTAATCTTAGTGCCTTCCATCTGAGATTATCACCAATTTTTACAGTATAAAGCTTATTTGTACATAGTTGTTATCTCTTCTATTAAAATGTGAGTCCCTTGAAAGCAGGGATTGCTTTTTATCCACAACATTTAGCTCACTGCCTATCATATAGTTGGTTCTTAATACAGGCTTGTTGACAGACCAATTGTTCTCTTCTGCTCTCATTATGTGACCATTCTATTTCCTTTCTGAATCCCACATATTCTTGATTTTGTCTTTTATAGAACTCATTAGCAAAATATTCATTGGCCATATTTTGCAGCCTACATTAATCCACCATACATCTTTCCATTGCCTCTTCAGTCACTTGTAATGGTCATCCTACTAATTACATTGAGTAATTAGTATAAAGCAAACCCAGGAAAATGCTGGTGTTACAAAGAGAGGCTTCAGTGGCAGAAAACAGCTTAGAATCATTGAAAGTCTTGCAGAACTCCCCAAATGGGATCTTGGCTTCTAGGAATTCATTTTTGAACTCAAGTGTCTATAGTGCCTACCCAAGATTTCTGTGCTAATGGAATTAATCAACTACAAATCATAGTGTGAGCTGTGCATATTCATCAACTTATATTATTCAGCTTGGATCCAAGCTGTCCCTTTTTTAGTGACCATGGATCTCATTTTTCTGGCCTTGAATGAAATGAGCAAAATGTCCAAAGCCAAGTTGTTTTTCAGTTGCTTCTGACTTTCCATGGAGTTTTTTTGTTGGTTTCTTCTGGTTTTTTTGTTTGTTTGTTTGTTTGGCAAAGATACAAGAGTGTTTTGCCATTCCTTCCCCAGTTTCTTTTACAGATGAAGAAACTGAGGCAAATAGGGTTGTGCCTTGTCCAGGATCATACAGCTAGTAAGTATCTTAAGTTGGATTAGAACTCAGGACTTCAAGAAGTCCTGAAGTGAAGACTCCAAGCCCCAGTGCTCTATCCACTGCACCACCTAGCTCCCCTCCCCCCAAATAAAAATTAATAAGAGCTTCACACAATTGCCATTTTTTTTCCTATTTGGATTTTTAATAGAACAAAGGACCAAAGATTACAGATTAGGAAATTAGGAGCCAGAGAGTGTAAGCAATTTACCTATCATACAAGAAGAGTTAAAGAAATAAATAAAGTTATTTGTATTTGGAGAAGAAAACATGTTACAGTGGAAATACCTTCAGCTGTATGCTCAGAGGATATGGGTTCAAATCTTACCTCTGATGCTTATAACTTGACCCAGTCACTTCTATTCTATGGGCTTCAGTTTTCTTTACTTGTAAAATGAAATGTTTGATCTAGATGACTGTTAAAATCCCTTTCTAGCTTTAAGTCTTTGATCCTATGGTATAAACCCAGGTCTTTTGACTCTTGATTCAGTTCTCTTTTCCAGTAGACCACACTCCTTCAATTATCCTTCAAGGCACTAGTAAAAAAGTCAAAAAGATTGATGTTTACACTCAGTAGGTTGTTTAATAATTATATTTAAGTCAACAATAAAAATGTACATTAATATATCATCTTATGGTTTATAGAGAGCTCTACATAGAAAATCACATTTATTCATCCCAATGATGATATGAAGTAAATGTAGGAGCTGTTTTCTCTTTTTTCAAATGAATAACATGAGAATCAGAAATACTAAGTGACTTCTGCGATGTCACACAGCCTGAATATCCCCTGCCCAAATCACAGTATCTCATCATTGTCTCTCTCTCCCATTCCATTTTCTTGCAAACTGGTATTGTTAGGTTTTTTTTTTTGTTTTCTTTTTTTTAATAGCAAGCCGAAAGCTGCTTGGAATTAGGGAGCAATGAGATATAGTCAGGGGAAACCTTGCTTTGAAGTGAGGAAGACCTGGGTCCAGGTCCGCATTTACTAGTTTTGTTATCAGTTGCAATTTTCCATCAAATCCCTTATGAATCTCAATTTACTCATCTACAAAATGGGAATAATTATAGCACATTGTTGTGAGAATCAAAAAGAAGAGAGTACAAATATTCTCTCAAAAATAACACATTTTGGAGACATTAAAGAACTATGCTAAATATAGCCCCTTGTTTTGCCCTCTGGGCAAAGGGTTACCATGATCCTAAGAAGTGCCCCAACCCCTACCCTCACTGCAAATAGCTCTGATCTTTATTGATAATCTAGTCCCACTGCTGAAGGGAAAAGAAATGCCTCTGAGGCACCATGCAATTAATTTCTGCATTGGTTCCAATCATGTCAATGAGCCACTGAAATCCCTCCCACTCCATTACAGTGCTGGGAGGGGAAGACAGGGAAATGGCAGTCATCCTTCAGCCAGGTACCCATATGTGGAGATGAGAGGGCAGGAGGTGAAAGCCAAACAGAAGAAGAGATCACAGAGCATTAGGCAAGTAAAAAGATGCAGGAAATAAGATAGGATTTTTATTGGATTCAATTATATGCTACTGAATAGATATCTCTGCACTGTCTAGGTAGCTCTGCCAGGAGAGACTTCCTAGGGGATCAATTCTTCACTTCTCTGTCTGATATTCAAGGCTTTCCTTAATTTGGCCTCATCTCCAAATTAATAGAATTTTTGAATCATAGATTTAGAGCTGGAAATAATCATAGTGATAAGCTAGAACATTGTACACATGAGGAAACTGAGGAACAGAGCACTTAAGTAACCAATATCAAAGCCTGGAATCAATTTCAGACCCACTGATTCCACAACAGCACATTTCTCACTTTCTCATGTACCTCTTATCTCTCCCTCCTCCCAAAACATACAACCTGTAACCTCTACTCTGGTCAGGATGACCTTAACCTCTCACCCCAAAGGCTACCACACACACATGTGCACACTCATGTGCACATGCTCACATACACACACACACACACACACACACACACACACACACACACACACACACCCCACCAACACCACCACCACCACCACCACCACCACCACCACCAAACCATGGTAATTCTTGATTCACAGAATAGTTACAAATGTTGCTCAAGCTGTTACAATCCACCAATGATACATACCTTCTTCCTCACATCCTGTCTCTGTTCTATCTTTCCTCTGTAGTATTGCAGGACTTATACCTTGAAGGAACTACATGATTATTAGACTGCAGATTGAGTTGGGAAGGACCTTAAAAGTTCATTCATTTCACAGCTGAGAAAACAGAGGCTAAGAAAAGAGGTGTGATTTGACTGCCATCACTCAAGCCCTTAACTTCGAATATATCAATATCACCATCATCATCATCATCATCATCATCATCATCATCATCAATAAGCATTTCTTAAACATTTGCTTGTGTTCTTGGCACTGTGCTGAGCATTGGGGATACAAAGAAAGGTAAAAATAGTCCCTTTTTTGGAGGAGTTGGCAATAATGGATGTGACAACATTTTGAAAAATCATATAATAGTACTAATTGGAACAGTAGATAAATTGATGTAATTGGAGTCTGGAAAACTTGAGTTCCTCTGTTTTCCCATCTGTAAAAATAGGGACACTAATAGAACCTATCACCCAGGTTGTAAGGTCAAAACAAAATATTTATGAAGCACTTAACTCAGCCCATGGCATATAGTATGTGTTTAATAAATATTGGTTACTTTCCCTACATAAATGCAAATGATTCTTATTATTTTTATTATCATACAAGATAGAGAGAGCATAAATGGGAGGCAATTTCTGAGAGAAGGTGGTAGTGTTAAGTGAGACCCAGGAAATCTCTTGCAGTTTTGGGGATTTGAACTGAGACTTGAAGGAAGCCAGAGATGCCAAGAGGCAGAGATGAAAAGGGAGAGCATTCTAGGCATTTGGGATAACCAGAGAAAATACTTGGAGTTCCCTCTGTGAGGGGTAGCAAGAATGGCAATGTTGTTGTAGTGATCTTTGAAGGAAGTGAGGTATGAGAAGTTGGGAAAGGCAAGAGAGGTCTAAGTTGTAAACAGCTTTCAAAGTCAAATGGAATATTATATATTTGGACCTATGGGTATTAGAGAGAGCCATTGGTGTGTAATATATTCTTTTAGTGCTTACCCCCTTTCAGGTAACTTTTCAGGTCAAAACAAGCATTCCTTCTTGGTGAGCTCCTATAACTCTTATAATCTGTACCATTCACTTACAGCTGAAACCTCCTGTATCTATTGTCTCCCCCGATCAGAATGTGAGTTCCTTCAGAGCAGGAGCAATCTGGATTTTTCTATTTCTATCCCCAGTACTCAACACATGATAAGCAAATAATAAAATTCTTTTCATTAATTCATTCATTCATTTTTAATTACTGACTTCTTGGATTGTTATTGAACTGATTCCTGTATAGAAAGCATGACTCCCCAACTATAATTTAAGCTCCCTGAGAGCAGCAATCATGCTTTTTTCCTCATTTCTCCTGGGTCCTGTCTACCTCTGCTGCAGAACATAGTAGTTTTTAAATAACTACTTGTTGAATTGTTGCTAAAGGATTAATTAATTTGTTGTTTTTAAATTTTAAAGTCATCTCATAGTGGGAATAGGTTCTCTCTTGCTTAGCGGAGATGGGGGAAAGCAATAAGTTCTTTCAAGAAGGAGTTAGCTGCTCATCATTATAGCCAAAAAGTTAAGTAACCATTTCTCAGAGATGTCATAGGGTTAAATGATGATTTGGGGTCAAGTAGGACTAGCTGCCTTATGGAATTCCTGCCAACTCTAAGATCATGTGAATGAGGCAATCAGTCAATAAACACTTATTAAGCACCTAGGCATTGTGCTAAGTGCTGAGTCTATGAATAAATGAATGGACAAACTGTGAATTCCTTGGGTGGACATGAGACTGCATGAATGATAGGTTGAAATAAGGGTGATAATGCTGAAGGCAATGATCTGATGATGATGGTGATAATGCAGATAGCTAACAAGAATATAACACTTTAAAGTTTGCAAAGCATTTTACATATGTTGTCAGTAGATCCTAATAACAACATTGTGAGATAGTTTTTTTTTGGGAGGGGGTCACAGGAATCAAGAAATTGGGATTTCGTTACTATAGAAAATTCCCACTGTGTAAACTCCCCTCTCCCCTTCCTCGTAGCTTGGCAATTCCTTTATAACTTACAATCTTATGGAGTTGTCCAGGGTCCTGAAATGTTAAGTGATTTGTTTAGTTTGCATAGCTACAATGGTTCAGAGACAGGATTTTAACCTAGATTTCCCTAATTCCAAGCCTAGTCCTCTATCTACTCTACTTTATTGGCTTTTTGAGTTTCAATTTTACACTGCCTTAGCAGCTTACTGATGGAATTTTTGAAGCTATTTCTCATTAAAAAAGATAAGCACTATAGAATAAAAGAGGTAAGAGGGAACATGAACAGTATCTCATCCATCCCCCACATGAAGCAAAGCATTCTTCTCCAATGTAACCAACAAATGATTATCCAGAATCTATTTGAACATCTCCAGCGATGGGGAGCCCAAAACCAACTAAGATAATATAAAATTTTCTGACAGTTTTAATTGTCAAGAATTCCTCCTTCTATTCAGTTGAATTCTACCTTCCTGTAATGACTGCATTTTTCCTAGTTCTGCTCCCCTGAGTCAAGGACAACAAGCTTGCTTTCTCTTTCATATGACAACCCTTTATTTTTTTTTAAATAGCACTTGTGCCCTGTGCCCATTTCTCTCTTAATTTTTGTCCATATGAAGTATCCCAAGTTGTCTAACCTCAAAGATCTCTGTGGTCTCCTGAGTCCTAATAGGAGGTTATCTGAATTCTCTGAGGATAGCTTCCAGTATCAAATATGTCCCTTCTCTCCTCAGACATTATCACTCTTCTGTTACAGGGTCCCATTACCTCATATGTGGACTATTGGAAAAGCCTACTGAGGGGTCTGCCTGCCAGGACCCAAATCCAGTTGTCCTTACTCCTAGCTTCCCTCTATTCTTTATATCCCACTGATGATTTAAATACTAATATTGAACTGTTCTCTGATTATGCTTAGTTTAATAGTGGCCATCTTCCAGACTTGAATTGGATAGGATACATCTTTCTGACTTAACCTAAACCTTCCTTTGTCTCTGGGGCTTATCAGAGGTTCTGAAATCCCTAGATAGTCAGCTTCTTTCCAGCCTTGTATCTCTCTAGTAGCACTTAAATACTTCCTAGTCCATCAAAGACAAAGTGTTAAATTGCCTGCTCAGCATTTCCAAAATTAATACTAATTAGAGGGGCTTAGAGCATGCCCAGATCACTCAACATGGTGGCCTTCTGCTTCTCTGAGCTCCCTTACCATGTGGTCAGGAATAGCCTCCTTTGATTGGCTGAATAGCTGGATATATTTAATATCTTTAATACTACCAGATTGGTGTGGTCTTAGTCTCTTTCCTACTGCTTCTTGAGGGTGAAGATAATACACAGTTCATGCACAGTGCAGGTGCTGTGAACTGAACTAAAAAGGAAGTATAACTTTCCCTCAATCTCTCCTCTTATCCCATGGCTCCAAGAAATGAGCCTGGTATGTTTTTTTCTGTTTCTCTTTGTTTCATATGTCCTCCTCAATTTCAAGTACAAGGGCTAATCCACACTGGACCACGAGTTTGAGCCCTGGCTATCTTGGAACCAGGATTCCAGATGTGATGTTTCAGCCAGCCTCCTGGAGAAGCCCTGAGAAACCAGGCTGCCTTGAACTCAATCCTAATTGTGACTTTTTACTTGGAATTTGAGACTGTGTTATATAAGGACTGAGCTAAGCTATTTGTTTATTTGTTACTATATGTTTGGAATAAATATCTCTTTGCAAAAACTAATCTGAGCATTAAGTGATTAAATGGAAATGGAGTACAGAAGTGCTCCTTGCATCTGAGGGGAAGTTATGATGGAGACTAGAGAATTTGGTAGAGTCTAGATACTTCAAAGCCCCTTAAGAGTACTGGAGAACCCTGGAGAAGGAGTGAAATATAAAATACTTGACCTTCAACCGCTGGAGCTAGGGTAGTCAGTGTCACACTGAACATATATTTTGAGTTTCTTCTAACCAAGAGATCTGTTGAGGAGATGTTAATAATAACTACCCTTTAATACTATGAGGTGCTATTTACAAGGCCATTTCACATAATAGGGACTTCATAATTAAGAACTAATTATGATAATAGCCAATATTTGTATTGCTCTTTAAGAATCATAAAGTGATTCTTTATACAAACCATGTGCTGCAGCTAGTGCAATTGTTGTTCTACTCATTTGACAGAAAAGGAGTTGATGTTGAGATGAATCCAAGTCTTTGTGATGCCATTTTGGAGTTTTCTTGGCAAAGATACTGGTGTGGTTTGCCATTTCAATATCCAGCTCATTTTACAGATGAGGAAACTGAGGCAAACAGGGTTGAGTGACTTGCCCAAGGTAACATAGCTAATAAGTATCTGAGGCCAGATGAGTCTTCCTGATTCTAAACCCAGGGCTCTATCCATTGTGTTACCTAGCTTTCCCTAACTAAAACTGAAAAAAGCAACATGACTTTCTTGAAGTACAACAGGTAGGAAGTGGTAGACCAAGGACTCAAATCAGACTTTCTGTCTCAAAGTTAAATGCTCCTTATTGTACACCAGATTCCCTGGTTTCCTCCTGGCAAAGCCCAAATCTCATCTCCTACGGGGGACTACCTACAGTCAGTCCTCCAGTTTCTAGTGCCTTCTCTTTTCAGATTACTTTACATCTCTTCCATGTATATCTCGTATCTAAATTGTTGCTTACATATTGTCTCCTTATTTAGAATATGAGATGCTTGAGGACAGGTACTATTTGTTTTCTCTTTTTCTTTTTATCCCAATCACTTAGAACAGTGCTTGGTACATTGTATATGCTTAATAAATACTTGCTGACTGATTGATACCACCATTGTTACATAAACCTGAGGGTGAGTGAGACCTGCCAAAAGGGAAACTGTCGATTCCTAAAACCAAATTTTGAACATATTCAGGGTTGTATCTGAGGATGCCTTCACTGGGTCTCACAAGAACCAATTGATCCAAGGACCCTTCTTTCTCTTTTAAGTAGAGCCCTCATCAGCATGGCATATCTTCAGGGAAAATAAGAATGATTATAATGATATAGGTAAGAATCATGCAGGATGAGGAAGAAGGCTTGTTGGTGCTGTGTTCTCCATCAGTGGAGGAAAGACACACTTCTTTGAGATCATGAATCTATCTATCAATCAGAGCAGCAGCAGTCATTAGAATAATAGTCATTTATTTTTCATTGCCCCTTATTATTTATAAAACATTTGCCTCTGTGGTCTCATTTCATAAAGCTTGTTTTCATTTCTAGAGGTTTTAAAATTTGCAGAGTTCATTCTTTACAACAAAATTGTGAGGTAGGGAGTATGAAATATTACCTTCCCCATTTTCTAGAGAAATACACTGAGGCTCAGAGAGAAGTGCCATGCAACTAGCTAGTCACCTAGCTGATACTGGCACAGCCAGAGATCCAAATCAGGTCTTCTATCTCCCATTCTCTTCTCCAGTGTTCATTACATTCTATTGGCATGTCTATACCTAGCATTCCACATATCATCACCTCCTCCTAGCCCTCACCAGAGCTGGTAATTAGACTGTCACCAGAGACAAGAAGGGCTTTCCTTCAAGGCTTTGGTGCGGGCAGCTTTGGGAGAACCTAGACATAGAGCTATTTGCTGTTATGGTAATGGCCTCTTCCCAGGAAATAGATGTGTCTGTAACAGAGTGTTGGAGTTTGAACCCTATAAAAGCAAGGATAGTATTAGGACAAGAGAGAGGCTTTGAATCAATCACTGGCCCGTTAGCTAAGGAAGTTACCAGGCCATTGAATCTCCCTCTCTGTATCTTCAATTCTATCTGCAGAAAATGAAGTCTTTGAAAGGTTAAAAGATTGACTGGGCCATCTGTCCCCCAAATACGATAAAAAGGGATACTGTACTAGAGAAGGGTTGGGCATGACTGGTGCTGCTGAGGGTTCAGCAGTAATCTTAGGAAGATTGCAGATGTGGGGAAAGGATGTGGTTTCCTGGTCCTCAAAAGCAGTTGAGTATCATAAAGTCACAACAAGACTATAAACCACCCTCTCAATGTTGGCAACATGGAGTGTTTAGAATTGTAACCTCTATTTATTCACCCTCATTCTGCTTTCTGTGTTTGACACTTCTTCCATGTGTTATCTATTGTAATGAAAATGAAATTCTTTAAAGAGAAGACCCTAGGATTGTTTGGACTCAAAGTCCATGACAGGTTAAGCAAATTTGCTAAAAGTATAATAGATATAAGTTAGTAAGCTACCTCCTCAAGGCATAAGTGATGTCCTTATGTATTCACTCGTTCCTTCTTCATTTATTCACCACTTTGTCTTCATGAATTAAAAGTGAGTGAATGAACGAATGAATGAATGGGTGAGTAAACTAGGAAAAAAGGAATAAGTTAATGAATTCACTTACTCATTCACTCATTTATTTGTCCATTGGCTGAATCATTCACTTATTCCATCACTTCCTCACTCACTTATTTGCCATTTCTGATCCTGAATATGCCTGTGAGGGTACCTTATTTTTCTGTACAGACTGATTGAGGCTCAAACTATGTAAGTCATAGATCTCATACTTGTCAGGAACTCATCATCCCTACCCACCCAAATTATGGAACCCTATCGCCTCTGAGATTGAAGGAAGGAGTTTTGCTTAGAGGTGGGGAGAGGAAAAAAAAAAACAGAGACCCAGTAGATACTCTATTTCTGAGTTATATGAACCAACAGAGAATACTAGTGTCTCACTGAAATATCCTCCTAGGACTATAGATTTAGAGCTGGAAGAAAAATTAGAGGCTACTGAGCCCAACTGCCTCATATTTCAGATAAGGGTATTGAGGCTCATAGAAATGAAATGACTTGCTCAGGATCACAAAGCTAATAAGTGTTCAAGGTGGGATTTGAAGCACTCTAAATCCAGTATCATCTGTACTCCGTGCTGCATATTGCCAAATAGTCAAAGGCTATTCATGCAGAATCACTTGCAAATTTTGAACACTCATTTCATCAAACATGCAGAGGTAGACATCATGTGTAGTCTTCCCACACCACTCTGCCACCCCAACTGATTCCTCCCTAGACCCTATTGGGTAAGAGAGGATACTGCAGAGCAAATACCAAGGAAATCCCTTCTCCCTACCACCTTATCAGTGTTCCCTTCCCTCTTTTGCCTGAGGCCGACCTCCCTTCCCATCACCACCAATCCTACTTTCTTAGAAGGGAGCTCAGAGCCCTAATTCCTGACTCTCAGACACACTGCCCTCTTCCCAGGGTTGTGGGCCTGTGTCCTCCAGTTCCACCCCACCTTTGGTTTCATGGGTAGATATAGTTATTCACAGTCCCTAGACTAACAGGGAGACACTAATTACAATACTTCTAGCAAAATAGAAAACTATTTGATGAAGGACCACCAAGCCTTAGCATTGGCCTTGCCACCATATTCTCCACAGTGCTAGGAATTACCACGTGACTTGCCAATGTACTCTAAGAATCAATGTTATTATGATAGGATGAGATAAGACATGAGAAGTGTTTGGTAAGATGTAAAGCTATTAGTTAGGTTATATTATCCTCATTACTACCCCTACTATGTGGTGGTAACACTAATTCCCAGAGAAATGAAGAGAATTGCTTCAGAAGAAACAATGAGTTCATAGTAAAGTCAGGAATCAAATAAAAATGTCTTCATTTAGTGTCACAGAATTATTTTATTATAGTTCCTTGTATTACCCATTGGATTCCATGATCTTGACCATTATCAACTCTTTCTGTAATATGGCAACAATCTTGTAATCCCCCAGATATCTGCACTGGGACCATCCTCTCCATTCCCTCCCCTACCAGAAAATCATGTTCCATCCCTGAAACATTTATGGACTCTAATAGGCCAACTTTGGCCAAATCTTTCTCAGTTTCAGGCAGGGATGTATTGGTATGTCCTCAACTACCAGATCTCTAATGAATAAAAAAAGTCATATATGAAACTTTTTTTTTTGCTTTATGAAAGGGCAATTGGGGTTAAGTGACTTGCCCAAAGTCACAAGACTAGTAAGTGTGTCAAGTGTCTGAGACCAGATTTGAACTCAGGTCCTCCTGACTCCGGCGCCATTGACTGCACCACCTAGATGCCCCAACATGACACATTTTCAAGTTTAATCTGCATTATTAACATTTTCTTCATCACTTTCTTAAAGTCTAGAAAATCAACAAAGCCAAAAATTAAGCCTGATTTGTTACTTCTACTGATTTCTGATGTGTATATGCTCAGAGCAAAAATTTTGCAATTGACTCCTGAGCAGGTTGAAGCTGGTTCTGGTACCACCACCCCCACCCCCACCCCCCACCCCCGGCACAGGTCTCCAGATAACTTGCTGAATATCTCTAGCAATTTGACCCCAGGCACAAGCATGAATTGCCACCACCTTCCCAATGCCCCTTTTGGTTTTGTCTTCCTCAATTAGAATGTGATATCTTTGATGGGAGGGATGATCTAGCATGCTTTTATTTATATTCTCAGCATTTAACACACTATCTGAAATATAGTAAGAGATTAATCAAAGTCTGTCTGCATTTCTTTCTCTGTGTCTATCAATCTCTTTCTTTTCCTTTCTTTCTTTCTTTCTTTTTCTTTCTTTCTTTTTTCT
>CM053587.1:286109960-286120664 GCA_028646515.1 Pseudochirops corinnae
CCAGTCTGCTTTTCCTTATTTTATTTTATTCCTCTTCGTGCACTCTTTAGTCCAATTTGCTATTGGGCCCTTCTGCTATTCTTCACAAATGACATTCTATCTCAAATATTTAGGCCTTTGGGGGAGAAAAAAAACCTACTTCTTTTTTCTGGAGTATGCTTCCTTCTTCCCTCTGTCTCTTAGAATCCCTCATGCCCTTTAAAGTTAGACTCTACTGCAACTTTCTACATGAGGACTTTGCCCCAACACTCAATATAATTAACTTATGTTTATCTTAATATGTTATTTGCATAAAAAGAGAGGAGACTGCAGTGAACAAGCAGTAGACCTCTGAAATAGTAAGATCTGGGTTTGAGTTTTCTTTGACATTTACTGGCTCCATAACCCTGGACAGATCAACTAATCTCTCAATATCCCCAGGCAACTTTCTAAAATTCTAGATTGGGGGGCAGGGCCAAGATGGCAGAGTAAAAGCAGGAACATGCTTGATTTCTCACTCCAACTACCTCCAATATATGTAAAAAAAAATTACTTTAAACAAATTTTAGAGCTACAGAACCCACAAAATGACAGAGAGAAACAAACATCCTGCTGAAGGCACCCTGGCAGGCTGGAAGGAAGGGTCTATCACACTGGATGTGGAGCTAAGCAGAGTCCCTATAAAGCCAAGTGCTAGAAGCTTTTCAGAAGAATGCTACTGTGAATAGGTTCTAAGGTTTTGATTACACAGTATAGTGAACACTGTATTTATTCCATAACAAATCAGAAAAAAACATTCACAGAAAATCAAGGTAGAGCATTCACAATGTTACAACATATCACAGAAAATGAAAATACAACATTCACAACAACTTATCACAGAAAGTGGCCACATAGTGTCCACCACAGTTGTCACAAAGTTTTGAACAAAAAACAATCATTTAGTAACTAAATCATTTCAATCATCTTAATCATTCAATCATCATTAAGGAGGTTTGCCTCCCTAAGGGCCATAAAATACAATAGTTTTCCACTCATGGGGCATACTTATTCAGTCATCAATCACTAAGTACAATCATTTAGTCAATCAATCATCCTTCATAATTCACTACTCAATCATGAGAAAATACACAGACCCTCCACCCCCAACATGAGACAGGAGTTCATACCTTCCATTTCTCCAACTGAGGCTTAACCAGTTACTAAGTGCTAAGTACCTACTACCTTTGTCACACAAAGGAATTTTCAAATTCAAATTACATTACCATTACAGTTCCAGTGAGTCCTGCTGGCCCAGACTTGGGGCGGCCCTGACCAGTGGCCCAGACTTATGGGAATAGACTTCAGAAGAGTGAATCATCTGCAGCTGGGGCAGTTTCTAGACTTCTCAACCCATAAACACAAAAGATAAAGTAAAAGGTCAGTAGGAAACTTTGTTGGAACTGGGTGACACAAGAGTGTGGTACAGTCCAGCCCCTGGTGCAAGAGGTGGCAGCAGCAAAGCTACAGCTGCTGACACATGGCTGTCTCTGGAGCTCCTGGCCTGTAGATCATTGGGGGACTAAGCAACCATTCAGAGGGTAATCTCTCTTGCTTTGACCTGCTTGGATGAAGGTTGCAGTCTTGGGTGGTGTTTCTGGGGTGAGGAACACCAGTGTGACAGAATTTATGGTGGCTGTAGAGAGGGCACCCTCCTCAGACCTTGGACAACAGCTCTGACAACTGCAAACATGCCAGCAATTTAGGACACAGCTCTCTCCACTCTGGAAGCAGAGTTCTACTGTGGCATAGAACTCAAAAGTCAAGTAATTGGCTGACAAGATGAGCAAACAGAGGAAGTGCATTCAGACCATAGAAACATTTTTGGGAGGACAAGAAGGATCAAAACATGGAACCAGAAGAAGACAACACAGTCAAAACTCCTCAATCAGAGGCTCCTAAGACAAAATATGAACACATTGCAGGCCATGAGGAGCTCAAGAAGGATTTTGAAAATCAAGTAAGAGAAGTAGAGGAAAAATTAGGAAGAGAAATGAGAATGAGGGAAGAAAATCATGAAAAAAATGAGTCAATAGTCTGACTGAAGAGAATAATACCTTGAAAAAATAGACTAACTCAAATGACAAAAGAGGCCCAAAAAGACAATGAGGAGGAGAATATCTAAAAAAGCCAAATTTGCCAGATGGAAAAGGAATTTCAAAAACTCACTGAAGAGAATAATTCCTTCAAAATCAGATTGGATAAATGGAAACTAATGACTTTATGAGAAATTAAGATACTATAAAAACAGATCCAAACAAATGAAAGAAGACAATGTGAAATATCTCACTGGAAAAACAACTGACATGGAAAATAGTTCCTGGAAAGATAATTTAAAAATTATGGGACTACTTGTAAGCCATGATCAAAAAAAGAGACTGGAAATCATCCATCAAGAAATTCTCAAGGAAAATTGCCCTGATATTCTAGAACCAGAGGGCAAAATAGAAATTGAAAGAATTCACCAATCACTTCTTGAAAAAGATCCCAAAAAGAAAACTCCTAGGAATATCATTGCCAGATTCTAGAATTCCCAGGTCAAGGAGAAAATATTACATGTAGTCAGGAAGAAACAATTTGAGTATTGTGGAAACACAATTAGGATAACACAAGTTCTAGCAGCTTCTACATTAAGGGATCAAAGGTCTGGGAATATGATACTGGAGGTCAAAGGAGCTAGGATTAAAACCAAGAATCATCTACCCAGCAAAACTGAGTATAATTCTTCAAGGAAAAATATGGTCATTCAACGAGATAGAAGACTTTCAAGCATTCTTGATGAAAAAAACCAGAGCTGAACAGAAAATTTAACTTTAAAATGTAAGAAGCAAGAAACACATGAGAAGGTAAACAGGAAAAAGAAATCATAAGTAACTTACTAAAGATATGTATTATTTGCATTTCTACATGGAAAAATGGTAATTGCAACTCATGAGACTTTTCTCAGTATGAGAATAGTTGAAGGCAATATATATATGTGTGTGTATATATATATATATATATATATATATATTCATACATACATATATATGTTTGTATAGGAGGGTGTATGTGTGTATGAATATATATTTAAGTGTGTGTATATGTGTGTACATGTATACTTAGAGGGCACAGGATCACTTGAATAGGAAAGGAGAAAATCTAAAAAATAAAATTAAGAGGTGAGAGAGGAATATAATGGGAGAAGGAGAAATGGAGAGATGGAATAGGGTAAATTATCTCATATAAAAGAGGCAAGAGAAAGCTGTTATAATGGAGGTGAAGAGCAGGAAGGTGAAAGGGAATGGGTCAACCTTATTCTCATGGAATTTGGCTTAAGGAGGGAATAACATACATAACCAATTGGCTATCTTACCCTACAGGAAAGTAGGGGGGAAGGGGATAAGAGGGAGTATGATAGAAGCGAGAGCAGATTGGGGGGGAGGGTAGTTAGAAGCAAACATTTTTGAAAAGGGATAGTGTCAAAGTAGAAAATAGAATAAGTGGGGAGCAGAATAGGATGCAGGGAAATATGTCAGTCCTTCGCAGTGTAACTACTATGGAAACATCTGTGTAACTCCACATGTAAAACCTATATTGAAGTACATGTCCTCCTGGCAGGGGTGGGTAAGAAGGGAAGAAGGGAAAGAAATTGGAAACCAAAGTTTTAAAAACAAATGTTAAAAAAGTGTTTTTCTATGAAACTGGGAAATAAGGTATACAGGTACTGTGGTATGGAAATCCATCTTGCCCTACTAGAAAGTTGTGGGAAGAGATGAGAGAGGATAAAAGAGAGAAAAGATTGGGGAAGGGATATTCAGTAGTCTTGCTATCTTAGGGTGGAGGACAGGGGAAGGACGGGGATAAAATTTGTAACCCAAAATCTTCTGGAATTGAATGTTAAATACTAAAATAAATAAATAAATTGAAAAAAAAATAAAATAAGATTCTAGGTTACATAACAGATGCTGAATTCAATTGGGATAGGACATTTTCTCATTTGGAGTGCCCTATACTGATAAAACCTTTTTTTTTTTTTTTTTTGAGGGGCAAGGTCAGGGCAATTGGAGTTAAGTGACTTGCCCAAGGTCATGTGGCTTGTAAATGTTAAGTGTCTGAGGTCAGATTTGAGCTATCTTTCTCCTCACTCCAGGGCCTGTGCTGTACTCACTTCGCCATCTAGCCACCCCTGATAAAACTTAAAAAAAAAAAAAAAACAAAACCTTTTTGAATTTATATCTGCCCAGAATTTATATACACAGACACACACAAGAGTGTGTGTACATGTACATGTGTATGTGTATTTGTCTTCCTTTATAAAATATAAGCTTTTTGAGGCCAGGAATTTTTTCCTTTTTCTATCTTTAGGAGCTAGCACATAATAGATACTTAATAAATACTTGTTGACTGATTGATTGATGTGGTCAACTTCAGTAATTGCCCAATCTGGCAATTCTTAAGAGAACCTGGTCTCCATCCACATAATTACAATTCCACAGATCTTTACAAGTCCTGATTTAAGCTAATAAATGACCACTCATCACAAGAAGACTTCCAACCAGCCCCTGATTTATCATTCCACTACTAGAAGCTCCCTGGTTACTGGTATTAACCTTTAGGAACACATGTTCTTGGAACAATAGTCCCTCTCATTCCTAGACTACCATTCTTTTCTCAGAATGCTTCACATTCCATTTTCTCACTTAAGATAACCACTGAAGAACATATTAGAGCATAGTGAGACAAGCCTGTTCTTGAAATTAAGAGTTTCCATTTTTAGTCACAGTTCTGCCTTTGCCCCACAGTGTGACATTGAACAAATCACTTTTCTCTGATCCTTGGTTTCCTTCTTTTGTTAAATGAATCAGCTGGGAAGGGCTAATTATTATTGAGTTTTCTTTATATTAAGCTGGATACCAAAAGCTCACAGCTCAGAGCATAAGGAAACTTAGAGGTCATTTAGGAAAAGTTCATTTTACAAAGGAGAATATTGAGACCCAGAAAATGAAAGTGATTTACTAAAAGCCATATAGTGACTAAGTGTTTGAACTAGGACCTAAACCTTTAGGCTTCTACTTCAACTCATCTTCCATTACCTCCCTGCAATTGCATTTCTTCGATAGACACTTACTGATATGCTTTGCTTTTACAGCACCTATATTTCCTATAATATCTCCAATTCTTTCACCATCCTGGTTGCCTTTTTCTGGATCTTCTCCAGTTTATCCAATGTGGCATCCAGGGTTGGGCCCAACCTGCCAAATCAGATCTGACCAGGGCAGGGGCAGATGAACTATCACTTCCTGGGACAGTACATTTCTCCCAAGGCAAACTAAAGTCAAATGAGTTTTTTTTTTTTTTTTTAGGCTGCCAAGTTACAGTATTGACTCATATTGAGCTTGGAGTCTATTAATGTCCCCTTGTCTTTTCACATGAACCCCTTCTTAGCCAGAATAGTGAGAGTTCAGTCCTATTCTCAGGTCCTTGGCCGTGAAAAATCGAGACTTAATATTTTCTGGGGGAAATGTTTTCCTAATCCGCAGAGGTCCTGAAAATGGTCCCAGGGTTTGAAGGAGATCCACAGTCTGTTATGTGATTGCCTGCAAACAGAGAAGCACTGCTGCCTTTATTTACTACAGCCGTATTCTGTGTTTAATGCATTCATAAGTTCTCTTGCTAGACTTTGGGAGCTTTATCATAGTTTATATTTCCCCTTTCTACTTGCTTAAAATAAACACCTACCCTGAAGGTGAACTCAAGAAATCCACAACCTGATTATATGTGAATAGAGCACCAGGAGATAGGTACCATTACAATGGGAATCTATGACCCAGTGTGCACCCTCATAGGCCATGCCTGAGGAATGGAGAGACTCACATAACAATTCAGTGGCCAGTGGAATTTAAGCCCATTACTTTGAAGCAATAGGGGAAATCTTTGAGTGACTTAGGGGTCCTAGGTTTGACTATCAGCATTTCCTTATTACCCGTGTGCAACTCCAAGTGAATTAAGAGAGACATTGCTTCCGTGAATAGCTGTGATAGTCTACACTCTTCTGCTGTGGTTTGACCACATATTCTAAAGCATTAGATTCAATTCTGAGCACCACAATTCAGGAAAGACATGGAAAAGCTGCAGAATATCCTGAGGAGGGAAACCAGCATGATGAATGATTTTGTTTCTCTGACACAGGAAGGCTGATTGAAGGAACCCATTAAGATGCTCCCTAATGCAAATATTTTTCCAGGCTCTCTGAAATCCAGTCCTTTTTCTCCAAAACCTTCCCTCATTTTCCCTTTCCAGCAGGCTTTCTTTCATTTATTCTACTTTCCAGATCCATTGGACCATGTTCTATGGAGAAGCTAGAGATGGAGATGCAGAAGAAGGTTTTGGAGACTGGACAACATATGTTCAAGAAATGTGTCCCAGCACTCAGCAGAGTGCCTGGAACATAGTACGTATTTTATAAATGTGTTTTTTAAATTTAACTATTAAATTGAAAAGAACATCCCTCAGATTTTTTTTCTTAGTTAGATGAATCAATTGCTTAATCAATCAATAGGATTTTTTTTTTTGTACTAGCTATCATTCTAGGTATCAGAGATAACAAAAACAACAAAACAGTCCCTGGTCTCAAAGACCTTATGTTCTTTAGGGATAGACATTATGAGTGCACACCCACACACAGAGATATATGTGCATATGTGTGTGTGTACATTTATATATATATATATATATATATATATATATGTACACACACATATATATATACACATACATATACATATTTATTTATAAACACGCATATACATACATATGCAATTTAATAGGGTGGTCATATCAACAAAAGTGACCAGGTAAGCCTATGTGTGCATTTTGAACTGAATTTAGAATCAACTTAAGAGAAGGAAGGAAAAAGAAATAAATATTTATAGAATACCTACTATGTGCCAGGAATTGTGCTAAGTGTTTTAAAAATATTATTTCATTTGATTCTCATAACAACCCTGTGTTGTAGGTACTATTAATAAACTCATTTTACAAATGAGGAAACTAGGACAGAGTTCAAGTGACTTATCCAGGATCACACAACTAGTACATATTCAAGGGCACACTTGAACTCAAGTCTCCCTGACTCCACACTTAGCACCCTGTCTACCACACAACCCAGTTGCCTCCACTTAAGGATTCAGAAAGGTTAAGGCAAGAAGGGAGTACATTTCATGTTGTGGGAATTGCCTGTATAAAGACACGGAGAGAAGAGATGAAATGCTGGGAGTTAAAAACAGAAAGAAGACCAATTTTTTGGGACCTTAGAATGGGTCGAGGGAGATAATACATAATAAACTAGAAAGCTGAATTGGAGAGAATCTGAAAAGTTTTAAATACTAAGCACAGGAGTTTGTATCTTATTCTAGGATTACTAGGGAGCTAATAGACCATAATGAGCACATATATATTCTCATCTTACTTCCTTGTATTCTGCTTCTTTCTCCTTTGTCTCCACATCTCACAACTTAAATTTGTGTGTCAAAAGCAGCGAACAGAATTTAACCACAGGATTCACTCTTATAGATGAGCATATCCTGCCTCCCACTTTCAGCCTTACATCGACTTTGACCCCTTTTTCTCACATGGGGCAGCATGTTTCAGGGGAAAGACTGCTGCGTTTCTTCTTTTTTCCTAAAATCTTTGGTGGTTTTAATCTCATTTTCCTCATATTGCTCTATGTCACTTTTTTACTCCTTTCCCTTTGATGACAGGTTTACCCCAGAGGCTGGACCTCAAAGTCACCTCAGTCTCCTGTCTCCTTGGGGAATTTACTTTTCACTGACCTCAGGTCACATCTCAGATAGCTTATGATGGAACTGGACTAGCTCTAACTGGATTCCAGTGCCCGTTCCATCAGGCCCGTTGCAACCTTGAATGCTGACCCCTCCCTCAATGTTCTCTGTTCTTTAGTTCTCTGGCTTTAATTCTCTCAGGTTGAGTGAATATCTACTACTTTTACAAGACTGATGTAGGGCGGAACCAGTATTCTAGGAAGTTTCTACTACCTTGGGGTGTCCTGACTTAGGGCGTGTCTGGGGCAGAAGGATAGCATGTCCTCTCTACTTCCATACCTTCTCTCTCTTTCTCTCTCTGTCTCTCTTTCGCTCTCGCTTGTGCGCTCTCTCTCACATACACACACACACACACACACACACATACACACATACACACACACACACATACACACAAATTAAGGTGCATTCTTTATTGAAATAGGATTCTTAGGCAAGGGTGAGGAGAGATGACAGAGATCACAACAAGAGGGAAATCCCTTGGTGATGCCTAAAGCACAAGCCTGTATACCCTATTAGTATATGGAAGCTGGTTGGAGAGGGCTGCTGAGTGAAAGAATGTAGGATTAACATTCCCCACTGTTAATTTATAAGGCTGTTACCTTGTTGAGCTTCTTGATTTTTCATTCTGTGGAAACAGCTGTCATTACTCAACCTCTATTTTTTTTTTTAAATTGTATTGGAACCTAGAGAAAATGTTTATTCCTTCACCTTATTGGTCACATGACTTGTAATCATATTATTATTATTTTATTGTATAAATTATTCTCCTAGTTCTGCTCACTTCATACCGTATTTGAAAGGTGTGTTGAGGCCCCAGGAATTCCTTGTATAAAAGAGTTCAAAATAAATGTCTAGCCGTAAGTTGATTAGCTAGTCTGGGACCATGGTTTTCCTATCAGTCATAGACATAAACAAAAAAATAGAGTTAATGATAACTTGGTAGTGTGCTGGCTGAGTTTGTTGACTAATTTAGTGAGGTACAGTGGATTGGTGCCTACGCTATGGTTTAAAAACATTGTCATGCTTCCCTTCGAGAAAGGGAAGACCTACGGTGTGTTAACTTGACAAGATCAGAGTTAAAAATGCATCAGATGGCCCTAAAAAGGTGAGGCCTTCATAGCCTCAAGCAGAGAGAAGCTTATCAAGTACTGATGGTGTAGCAAATACCAACAAGATCTGTGAAATGTCCAACAGAGAAAATAAAATGCTTCTTGAAGAGGGGACACAGAATTCAGCACATGAATTGATTGATAGGGATGAAAGAAGGAAGGAAGGAAGGAAGGAAGGAAGGAAGGAAGGAAGGAAGGAAGGAAGGAAGGAAGGAAAAAGGGAAGGAAAGAAAGAACTTAGAAGGAAAACACACCGTGGTAAGTGCCAGAGGTACAAACAGAAGAGGGAAAAACAGTCCCTGCTTTGAAGGAGTTCAAATTCAATTTCAGAGATTCAACACATAAGAAAGTTCAGCTGCAGGGAGAATGGAAAAACCCAAAGATCTATTCCAAAGGTCTTCTTTTTACATTAATAGATGATATGGCTATGCCTAGAGAATCTTAGGAGTACACCAGGAGGAGAGACAGAAGACCTGGTGGTTCTCCATTTCCCTAGAATGAAATTTGTAAATCTTCACTTATCCAAGTATTAGGAAATCATATTAATCTTCTGGATGAGTTGTAGGCAACTAAGTGTTGGGGAAGGGGGAAAACAAAGGGACAGAGGAATGACACCCTTGATTGCTTCTTTCCTGGTCATTTGTCATTATGTCAAAATGATGTGCCCAGAATGGAAGTTACTACCATTGTAGAGCAAAGAGACCATATCCAACAAAGATCTGGTCACACATATCTCCTATGTGCATTCGTTGTATGAGTATACCCTTATCACATAAAATTCAAAGATATGGGGGCAGGGTTTAACTTGGGTTGGTTCCCTAATACTTTAGGTTTGAAATTAAAATGTTAGGAGACATATATCATTCATCTAATAATTTAAAAAGGAATAATTTTTGCTCTCTGATTTTTAAAAAAATTTCTGTATGCTCTTTCATTGCTGTTATTATCTTTAATGAAATTATTGATAATTTCTATGATTTGTCCTTTGACTCACTAACATTTAAAGTAAAGTTTTATTGCTGTTATTGGAGTGGGATTAATTTCTGGCTAATTTTTAATACTTTTGTTCTGTAGCGTTAATAGTTTCCCAGTTTAAAATATTATTTAATATACTGTTTTTCTATTGTGATCAGTAAAAGATGTATATGATATTTATTCTTTTCTGAATCTATTTCTGAGGTTTTTTACATCCTAAGATATAATTAAGAGCTGAGAATTTTGTATATTTGTTTTTTTTTTTTTACTTCCACTCAATAATCATAGGTCTATCATCTCTACATTTTTTTTTTCTAAAATCCTACTGAGATCCTTAACTTTTTTCTTGTTTATTTTTGTTTAGTTTTACCTAGGGCTGATTGGAGTAAATTTGGGCCCTCTACTATTATAGTTTTACCATTTCTCCCTATAATTAATTTACTTTTTCCTTTAAGTATTTAAATACTGTGTCATTTGGTGGACATAAGTATTAGAACGGATTCATTGTCTATTCTACTATTCACTAAAATGTAGCATCCCTCCTTTATCTCTTGTAAGTTGTAATGTCATGCACCAGCAGCAGATTCCCAAAGGAATGCTACTGTGAACAGCTTTTAGAGTTCAGATTACAAAATATAGTGAACACTCTGTTTATTCCATTACAAATCAAGACAAACATTCAAAACATTATAATATTCACAACATTACATCTTATCACAGAAAATGGCCACACAGTTTTCACTACAGTGGCCACAGTATTCAGAACAAGGAACAAT
>CM053587.1:286121164-286137472 GCA_028646515.1 Pseudochirops corinnae
AATTTTTGGGTAGATTGATTGGTATAGCACTAAATACATAATTTAATTTAGGTAAAATCGTCATTTTTATTATATTAGCTCTACCCAGCCATGAGCAATTGATGTTTTTCCATTTAGTTAGATCTGACTTTATTTGTGTGAAGCCTTGACAATATTTCTTATACATGTCCCCTTCTCTCCTCTGACATTACCCTGACTCTGCTGCAGTCCTTTATCACCTCATGTCTAAACTGAATGTTCTTCTTGCCTCAAGTCTCTCCTCACTCCAATACATTCTCTACTTCGTGGTCAAAACAATCTTCTTAAAGTACAAATCTTACCACCACTACCGACTAGTCAACACACACCAATGGCTCCCTATTACCTCCAGGATCAAATATAAAATCCTCTGTTTGTCTTTTTTCTTCATAACCTGGCCCCTTTCTGTCATTCTAGTCTTATACCCTATAACCTCACCACATACTCAGTGATCCTATGACACTGGCTTCCTTGCTACTCCTTGAACAAGACATTAATTCTCCTGACTGACCATTTATTCTTACTGTCTCCTATGCCTGCAACTTTGCCTCCTATTCTGCACTTCCTGATTCCCTTGGCTTCCTTCAAGCCTTAGCTAAAAGACCATCTCCTAGAATGGTTTTCCTGATCCCTCTTAATTCTAGTTCCTTCTCTGTCGGGATTATTTCCAATTTATTGTTTATGTGTTCATAATCATTTGCATGTTGTCTCCCTTATTAGGCTGTGAGCTCTTTGAAGGTGGGGACAATTTTTTTTTTGCCTTTGTATTCTCAGTGCTCAGTACAGTGTCTGACAAATAGTAGGACCTTAATAGATGCTTCTTGACTTTCCTTGATTACAGAAACAGCATGGCTAGTGAAGGACAGACCAGAGATTCAATGAATTAACAAGAATTTACTAAGTGTTAAGTATTAACAAATTAGTATGAATTTACTACTAAGCCTACCATGTCTTAGTCATTATGCTAGGCACTAGGGAGACAGAAAAAAAAAATGAAATGACTTTTGCTCTCAGAATTTTACAACCTACAGATTGTAATACCAGGTCTCCTGATGGCAAGTCCCATGACCTTTCTTTTACGCCACACTGCCTCTCAATTAACTATATCACACTCACTACATCATCCATGCTTCTTCTGTTAATTGATCTACAAATTTTGTATCAGAAAAATTTGTGATGTAAAACATCATGAGATACCACCTTCTGAACATACTACTTCCTTCTTCCCTTGATGTTGTCAATACATGCTAACAGCACCCTCTGCTGCCTGACAGAGACATTGTGCTATTCCAGATAATGATGGTAGTCTGACCCTGTCTAGCTCTTTCTAGGATTTTGATGTCCAATATGGCAAAATATAAAAATAAAAAACATCAGCCACAAAAAAACCAGGGAGTTTTACTCCATCAAGTAAATGTATTAAGTAAATCACTGAATTAGGGAGTCAGAGAATGGATGGATAGGGAAAGTAGCTAATTGATTCTAATTTAAATGCAGAAAAACTCAGAACATTACTATAGAATACTAGGCACTTCAGTTATAGATAAAAGGAGCATGAGAAGGCAGCAATAGTAGATGAAATTCACATAGCAATTAAAATGTGTCAAGTGCTTTACTTTAAGTGAGATATGATCTCACTTGAGTCTTATAACAGCTCCTGTGAGGTAAATATTATAGGTATTACAATTCCCATTTTATAAACTAGAAAACTGAGGCTCAGACAGATTAAATGTCTTGTCCATAATCACATAGCTAGTAAGTGTTATGGATGGGTTTTGAACCTAGATCTTCCTAACTCCAAGACCATCACTCTATTTTTTTATTGTGTGGGTCTTGGGATGAGGAAGTGATGGGGATGGAAGAGAGGAACAGTCTTTTAGATTTTATGCCTAAAATTGTGGCTTCTATTCCTGGCAAAAATTTTAGTATAGTTTATAAAAGGCATGGCCATCTACTGGGGACAAAGAAATTTTAAACACTCAGAACCAGCTTGGCTTTATCAAGAGCAAGCCATTTCCTTTGGGGACAGGGTTGCAAAACTGATAAATTAGGGGGAAACTACCTAGTTTTATTCTCCTTGTGAATACAATGTTAAAACATTGGTAAGATGATAGTACAATGAAATTAATTAAAACTGCATAAACCCTAAGAATAATCATTAAGGATTTAAGGTATCTATTGGTGCACCTCAAGGATCTGTGTCTAATTGCATGCTTTTAAACATTTTTATCATGGACTTGAACAAAGGAACAAGTGGTGTGAGGTCACTTTTTAAGACGACTCAAACATGGAGAGATTAGTTAACATATTTGAAAACACGGTAAGAATATAAAAGCATTTTAACAAATTCGAATCATAATTCACATCTAATTGGATTGAACTTAATAAGGGAAAATATAAACCTACCCTAGGGTTCAAAAAATCAATGTTAAAGTACCACATGGTATGGCTGGACAATAGTTTGTGGCAGAGTGGAGGTGAAGGGAATTGGGCGATTTAAGTGGAATACTAGTCAATATGATTGAACATTTTGAAGGGCAGTTCAAAAAGCTGATACAATTCTGAACATAGTATCCATTACAAAAAAAGGTGATGACTCGTTCTCTCCAGCCAAGGTCAGACCTCATACAGAGAGCTGTTGATACTTCCGGGCAACAGATTTTAGGAACATTAAAAAACTGGAAAACATTGAAAGTAAATCAACCTGGGGGGGCGGAGCCAAGATGGCGGCGTAGCAGCAGCAATATATCGCAGCTCTCACATAGCCACCCCAAAATACCCATGGAATAGGACTCTGGACCAATCCTAGAACTTCAAAAGCACACAAAGATACTTCCCGCTAAAGTTAGCTCGCTAGGAGGAACCATATCAGCACTGCGAACAAATACCAGCCTGGCCTGGGGGAGGGGGGACACACTGGGATGGCTCTTTTGGGGCGGTGGGTGGGGGAAAGAGGGGGAGAAAATATGTAACTCAAAATCTTGTGGAAATGAATGATGCAAACTATAATAATTTTTAAAAAATATATATAAACAAAAAAAAGAAAGTAAATCAACCTGGCTAGTAAGAAAACATGCACACACAAAAATGAAACTAAAACCATGCCACATGGAAACCAGTTGAAGGTCTTGGAGTGGTTTTGCCAAGAGAAGAGAAGATCATGGCAGAGGAAGATAATATAGAGCTGGTTTGATGTGTCTAAAAGTGCTAGCATTTGGAAGGGTGCTTAGATTTGGGCATAATTGAAGTCCTTGGATGATCACAAAAGGCTTGGACTTTCATGTGATTCCTTCAGGGCAAAAAAGAAATTAAGATAAGGGCAGCAGTTTGTAGAGAGGAAAAGACACTGCATTTGGAGTAAGAGGACTTGAGTTTGAGACTGTGTCCTGAAGTCATGGTCAGTTCACTTCACATCTCTGAGTCTCAGTTTCCTCCTCTACGAAATAGGAAAAACAATTGAACACTTTACAGGGAAACTGTGAATCAAATGCCTTGTAAAATTTAAAATGCTTGGTAAACTGTCCACTATTCTTGCCATCAGTGGACAACAAGGAAGCAAGGAAAAAAAAGTAAGGAAAGAAGGAATGAAAGGAAGGAAGAGAGGGAAGAAAATGAAGGAAGGAAGAAAGGAAAGAAAGAAGGAAGGAAGGAAGGAAGAGAGAGAGAGAGGATCAATATAAATGTTAAAGAAAAACAATGAAAGTATTTAGCAACAATGGTATAAATCTCCAACCATCTCTTAGGCATGGAATATATAGTTCCACCTTCTAGCTGTAGAACATGAAAAATTGGCAATGAAAGGATATTTGATTCAAGCATCACAGACTCCGGAGCTGTTAGCAAAACTCATGATCTGATTCCAAGACTGAGGCAGCAGGAATCCAGAAAACAGCAGGCCAGCCAAATTGGATGTGATTGAAGGACAGAAGAGAACAGAGAGACCAGAATGACATGGAGACCAGGCAGGACTTGAGAATCTACAGAGCAAAAACATTGGTGCTTCTAGGGGGTAAAACAGAGCATTCTCTCCGTTGAAGAGTGTCCAACGTTGCCAACTTAAAGGAATTTTCATAATATATTCCACTTTCCCCACCCCCACCCCCATTGTCAAGTGGTCTGGAGTCATAGAATGCTTTTTCAAAAAAGGCTATCCAAGTTGTAAAGGACCTTAGAATGGGGAACAAAGATGTCAGAGCCAAAAGGGACTTTCAGACAAGGAACTTAGAATTCAAAGCTGGGAGGAGACTTGAGAAAATTAAATTTCAAAACTGGAAGTAATAATGAAAACCAAGTCACACAACTGCCTCATTTTATAGAAGAGAAAGCTGAGAAATTAAATACCTTGATATAACTTGCTCATACTGATTTAATGATAAAGACAATGTTAGAATTCAGGCTGCCTAACCCCAAAGCCTTTCATAGCCAACCTGTGGTCTAAAATAATAATAATAATAGCATACAGAGCACCTACTATGTTCCAGGCACTGTGTTAAGCACTTTGCAATTATAATTTCATTTGATCCTCACAACAACCCTGGGAGGTAGGTTCTAATATTATTTCCATTTTATGATTTCAGAAACTGAGGCAGGCAATGGTTAAGAGATTTGCCAAGAATCACAAAGTTAGTCAGTGTATGAGGCTGGATTTGAATTCAGGCCTTCTTGACTCCAGACCCAGGTTCTATATACTATATCCTGACCTCTTCCCTCATAAAATTGTCTTTGGAATTCATCATGATTTAGTGGGGTCAAGTCAATATATTCAAGATTATGAATTCAGTCTCACATCCTGATCCTTAATCTCAACCTCAGATATATCCCTGAACCTGCTACATATTGATCAAGAGAGACTGGGAAAGAAGATCTTGATACCTTAGGTCAGCCCATTTCCATAAACTGAAGACACAATTCTTGTCCTACTGATGATATGTGAAGGACAGAAGATTAGATTAGGGAGGCCAGTGGAACCAACTCAGAATACATTTGGATAAAAATAGACTGCCTCTAACCCATCCTGTGAGCAAGACAGAGGACGTCCAGCATCTTCTGTCCCAGTGTCCCACAGGGGGCGAAAGAGGCGTGAAATTATGGTAATTTAAAAATCCAATTAGCTTGATCAACTGTGAGACTTGAAGACATAGAGGGCAATAGAATCTTTAATCAAGGAAGTGCTGGCTTTGGGGAGCTGGGATGGCTGAGTAGAATTGGAGAGAGAACAGCCCCCCAATCCCACCTTCTGTGGTCCTCAGCCTGACCCATCTTGCCCTTTACTGCATATCAAGTAACCTGTTTGTTCTGTACCACTTAAACTTCATGAGGGCATGGACTTAATTATTCATTAACTTCCAAGGCTTTTGGACACCATTGATTTTTGTTTCAGGTTTTCTGTTGGATCCGGTACACTTATTCTGGTTTGATAGCATTAAGTATTTTGAATAATTAATATGGTAATTTAACCTGAATGGAATGAACAAATGTTACCTTCTACTTGGGGAAGGGATAAAAAAATTCCCCTAAGTCAGTTTTCCCAAATCTTTTAATGTTACTTCAGGGACTTGAGAGAAAGGCTAAGGTCTTAAGACTATTCTGTCTGGTGTATCTTCATATCTTGTCGTAGGAAAGAATCACAAAATTTCAGCACTGGAAGTAGTCATGGAGTCCAACCTATACACAAAAAGAATTCCCTACAATAATATTATACTGATGAGGGCTCATTGAGCCTCTCCTTGACCTCTGAGGAAAGTGAAGCCACTATTTCTCAAGGCCACCCATTTCACTTTTGGACAGTTCTAATTGTTACAAAGTATTTCCGTAAGTTAAGCCTAAATTTGTCCCTTCGTCAATTCCACCAATTGCTTATGGCTCTACTCTATGGTATCCCAAAGAACAATGCTAACCATTCATCCAAGATAGTTCTCCATGCTCCTTCCCACCAACAAGTCTTCTCTGCTCTAGGATAAATATTCCCAGTTCTTCCAACTGATCCTCATGTGAATAGAAATAGAATTAATAGAAAATAGAATTAAGATCCTTCACTATTATGATGGCCCTTCTCTGGATACTCTACATCTTTACCAATATTCTTCTTAAACTGTTGCACTCAAAAGATGAGTACAGTATTTCATCTGAGATATGACAAAGAGTACAGTAGAACTATAACCTCCATGTTCCTAGAAGCCATGCCTTCCTTAAGGCAGCCTAAGAGTAAGTACATTAACTTTTTGATCTGACATATGACGCTACTGACTCATGGAACTTGCAATCCATTAAAACTTCCAAGGTTCTTTTCTTTCTGAATAACATGTCTATTTATACCTCTCCCATTTTATAATAGTGAAGTTAACTTTTGTACTCAGGTACAAATCTTTACATTTATTCCTATTGATTTTTTTCCATATTATCTTCAGCCTAATGTTCTAATACATTTATTTAACCCACTCCATTCCAGAAATAGACATTATTCATTTTAAATATAACACCTATCTCCTTTGGAAATACTTTTCAACTCACACTTATGTTAGTACATAAGAACCCAGAGGTTAGTTGGCTATTTCTCCCCTTAATGTTCTGGGGCTGTTTCTTATGGTATAGCTCATGATCCACCATTTAGTGTACTTCCCTACCAACTGATTTTCAATTAACCTGATATAGTGAATTATCTTTTTAGAAAGGGATGTTTACTGAGATGGTACAATAGGAACACGGTACAAAACATTACTCCCCCCTCCAGAAGTCTGGAACACATTCTCCCCAAATGCATGCTGAATGCAGAGGAAAGGAGCTCCATCTTAGAGAACACATGTGGCCAAAGAGTAATCCACAGCTTCTGGTTGCCTGGAAGTCCTTCATTCCCTTTGTGGAGTTTTCATGCAGTTTCTCCTTCAGGTTGTATAAGCTCTCTGCCAGCATTCAAGGTTCTATGATCTTGTAAATTCTTGAAGCTACTTGTCCTTAGGGTACCTAGTTTTCTTTGGTTCCTGATGCAGAAACTGCTACCAGAGCATCTCTTTTCCTTCCCCAAGTGATTCCTTTTCAGGGACCTGAGTAAAGCTGTTCCATTACTATGCTGACTGGTAATTGGAGTGCCAGATGTTGAAGTGCCTTATTCTCTTTTCCAAGTCTCACAGGGTATGACTGATTCCGTTTAACCAACCACAAGACATTTCCTTCATGGCATCATCTGCTTTCATTCAACAATTAGAGTACTACGCTTCTTCCAAATTGATTAAATACTTGTTCATACCTAGTTTATACCTTTGATTGATTGAATGATTCAGTAAGGGTGTCTAGGAATTGTTTGAACTTGGTTCACAGTTTTGATGGCTTGACTGATTTTATAACTCAATAAAAGAGGCATCTTTAGCTGATATATGTGTTAGGTCATAGAGTATCTTGTGAGTTACATTAAGAAGATGAGGTGGGACATCCCTCTTACATAAGGACATATTTTGAGAACAGATCATTAGATAGAAAATTTATGAGCACTTAGGAAGGGAAGTGGCAATCGCTAGGAACCAACATGGATTGACTACAAATAAGGAATGCCAGACTAACCTAATTTTTTCCCCTTTGGCAGGGTTAGGAGACTGGTAAGTTGGCATAATGCCATAGACATCATTTTGTGGATTTTAGCAAGCTAGGAGCATTGATAATATGCAGTTCTTCCAAAGGAATATCACCAGGATAGAAAAAGAAGTCAAAATTATGCCTTATAAAGTTTGCTTGTTGAAATATGGTATGTTTATCTTGGAGAAGAGAAAAAAATAGATGACCATGATCATTATCTTCAAACATCTGAAGCAGGTCATTGGGAAAAAGAAACAGACTTGATTGCATAAATACAAAGGGGAGATTTCAGTTCAGAATAAAGAGCTTCCTAACAACCCAATAATAGAATTTGCTTTCTTCATTAAATGATACTTGAAAATATAGCTTTGCTTTAATACATTTCATAAAACACAAGATATCTATCAAAATAAAATTATTTTCTGACTACAAGGAGTAATCATTTGTCACATAGAACCTTCTACTGACCAGGATATATATTGTACCTCAGCTTTATGTTATCAAAGAATGGGAAAAAGAAAACTGAATAGCATCGGGTCAAGGAGGCATGGATAGAGATGAGGTACATACACATATATATGTATGTGTACACACACACACACACATATATATAAAGATGTGTATGTGTGTATATACACATATATGTATGTATACACATATGTGTATGGAAAGTATATGTGTATATATACACATAAATTGGGAGAGAGATTCAAAGACAGAGAAACAGAGAGAGTCAGAGAGACAGAGAAACACAGAGAGACAGAGAGTGCAGAGATTTTTGGAAAGAATTACAAAAATGTTATGTCGCAATAAATCATATGATCATAGATTTAGAATGAAAGGGAATATTTCATCTAATCCAACTTATTTTATAGAAGAAGAAAATGATGTCCAAGGAAGAGAAGTGAGTTACTCACAAAGGTAGCAAAGAAAAGTGCTAGAATTTAAACTCAGGTTCTCATTGAATCCAGTGCCCCTTCCATTTTACGCTACTGGGTTCTTGTCATCTTAAGCACTTTGCAAAGAAAATAATTTTGTTCAATTTAATAAGTTATTTTTTCTCCACAATAACAAGTTTCCAATTCTATGCTGTAAATAAGAATGAGAACAAAAACCACTTCAAAACAAGCACAACCACCACCACCACCACAACAACAAAACCTTATGGGTGATCTTATTAGGCATGGCTGTTTTTCTCCTAGAGTAAGAAATCAGGTTGTCTTTTTTTTTTTTTAATCCAGAGTAGCCCTCCTTTTCTTGTTTTATAGTATATAGGCATATCTCCTCCAGAGCTGTGAATGGACAATACTCCAGTGAGGGAAGCTAACATGCATTCTGGTTTGTTTTTTTTTTTTTTTTAATTTATTTTTAGTTTTCAACATTCATTTCCACAAGATTTTGAGTTACACATTTTCTTTCCATCTTTCTCCTACCCCCACCCGAATATATAAAACATACTGAATACCCCTTTCCCCAGTCTGCTTTCTCTTATATCCTCCTCCATCCCTCCTCCAACTTTCTAGTAGGGCAAGATGGATTTCTACACCCCAATGTCTGTATATCATTTCTCCGTTGCATGAAAAAACAATATTTTTAACATTTGTTTTTAAACTTTGCTTTCCAGATTCTTTCTCTTCTTCCCTCCTCACCCACCCCCCTTGGGAAGATGAGCAATTCAATATAGGTTGTACATGTGTAGTTATGCAAAACATTTCCATAGTGGTTATATTGTGAAAGACTATATTTCCCTCCATACTATACCATCGCCCACTCATTCTATTTTCTCCTTTGACCCTGTCCCTTTCTAAAAGTGTTTACTTCTAACTACCCTTTCCCCTAATCTGCCCTCCCTTCTATCATCCCCCCTTTTATCTCCTAACTCCCTACTTTCCTGTAGGGTAACATACCCAATTGTGTGTATATTATTCCCTCCTTAAGCTAAATTCAACCAGAATAAGGTTGGCCCATTCCCTTTCACCTTCCTGCTCTTCCCCTACATTGTAACAGTTTTCTCTTGCCTCTTTTATATAAGATAATTTACCCTATTCTATCTCTCCCTTTCTCCTTCTTCCAATATATTGTTCTTTCACCTCTTAATTTGATTTTTTAGATATCATCCCTTCATATTCAACTGATCGTGTGCCTACTATGTATACACTTACATACATATACACACATTCACATATATATTTATATATACATACACCCTCCTATATGTGCATATATATGTATGTATACATATATATAATATAATATACATATATAATATAATATACATACATATGTGGGTGTATTCCCTTCTACTATCCTCATACTGAGAAAAGTCTCATGAGTTACAATTACAGTTTTTCCATGTAGGAATGTAAATTGTTCAACTTTAATAAGTTCCTTATGATTTCTATTTCCTGTTAACCTTCTCATGGTTCTCTTCCTTTGTGTATCTGAAACTCAAATTTTCTGTTCAGCTGTGGTTTTTTCATCAAGAATGCTTGAAAGTCCCCTATTTCATTGAATGACCATATTTTTCCCTGAAGAATTACACTCAGTTTTGCTGGGTAGGTGATTCTTGGCTTTAATTCTAGCTCCTCTGACCTCTTTAATATCATATTCCAAGCCCTTTGATCCCTTACTATAGAAGCTGCTAGATCTTCTGTTATCCTGATTGTCCTTCCACAATACTCAAATTGTTTCTTCCTGACAGCTTGTAATATTTTCTCCTTGACCCTGAAACTCTGGAATTTGGCTATGATATTCCTAGGAGTTTTCTTTTGGGGATCTTTTTCAAGAGGCTATTGGTGAATTCTTTCAATTTCTATTTTGCCCTCTGGTTCTAGAATTTCAGGGCAATTTTCCTTAGGAATTTCTTGAAAGATGGTGTCTAGATTCTTTTTTTGATTATGGCTTTCAGGTAGTCCAATAATTTTTAAGTTATCTCCCCTGGATCTATTCTCCAGGTCAGTGGTTTTTCCAATGAGATATTTCACATTGCCTTCTATTTTTTTTCATTTGTTTGAATCTCTTTTATAGTATCTTGATTTCTCATAACATCATCAGCTTCCAGTTGCTCCAATCTAATTTTGAAGGAGTTATTCTCTTCAGTGAGTTTTTGAAATTCCTTTTCCATCTGGCAAATTTGGATTTTTAAGGCATTCTTCTCCTCACTGGCTTTTTGGGACTCTTTTGCCACTTGAATTGGTCTATTTTATAAGGTGTTATTTTTTCAGTATTTTTTTGGGTCTCCTTTAACAGTCTGTTGACTCACTTTTCATGATTTTCTTGCATCATTCTCACTTCTATTCTCAATTTTTCCTCCACTTCTCTTAATTGATTTTCAAAATCCTTCTTGAGTTCCTCCATGGTCTGTAACCAATTCATATTTTTCTTGGAAGCTTTTGATGCAGGAGTTTTGACTTTGTTGACTTCTTCTGGTTCCATGTTTCGATCCTTTTTGTTCCCAAAAAAGGATTCTGTGGTCTGATTGCACTTCCTCTGCTTGCTTATCTTGCCATACTTGACTTTTGAGTTCTTTGCCATGATAGAACTCTGCTTCCAGACTAGAGAGAGCTATATCCCAAATCACTGGGAATTTTGCAAATGTTGTCAGAGGTCTGAGGCAGCACCCTCTCTACAGACTCCCCAAGCTCTGGCACATTTGGCCAAACATCCCAGGACTCCACCCAGATGGGGATCCCTATCCAAGCAGGACAAAGCAAGAGCAATTACCCTCTGAATGGTCACTTGGTCCCCCTTTGATCTACAGGCCAAGAGTACTGGAGGTTAGGACACTGCAGTAGCTGCAGCCTCTGCCACCTCTCACTCCATGGCAGGGATCAGGCCACACTCTTCTGTCAAGCAGTTCCAACATAGTTCCCCACTGAGATTTTACTTTCTCTTTGGCATTTATGGATTGAGAAGTCTAGAAACCTCAACAGCTTCTGGTGATTCACTCTCCTGAAGTCTACTCTGGATGGTCTGTGCCACTGATTGCCCCCCTCCCCCGTCCCTGCTTCTCCCAGCCTCAAACTGTATAGCTCAATGGGACTGCGACTGGCTCCTAGCTCCATGTGATAGACACTTCTTGTCATCCTTCCAGGCTTCCTTCAGCAGGAGATTTGTTTCTCTCTGTTACTTTGTGGGTTCGGTAACTCTAAAATTTGTTTAGAGTCATATTTTGCAGGTATTGGAGGTGGTTAGAGCAGAAGCTCAAGCCAAGTTCCTGCTTCTACTCTGCCATCTTGACTCCGCCACTAACATGTATTTTGTTGGTGGAATCAGGTTACAATTCAGAAACTGATAGCACTTAGTGAACTTTCTGAGGCTTAAACTGACTTCTACTCCCTAAAGCCTATCCAAGGCCGACTGAATTCCAGTATTTGGGATAGCCTGCCCAGAAACTTAGGTCTAGCATCAGAATAACTATTAACCCTTCCCTTTCCTTTACTCCCTTCTCATAGTCAATCAGTTGCCAAGTCCTATGAAATCTACATCATGTACCTTCAGTGGTACCTTCCCCTATGATAAAATAACAACTCATGTACTTCATGTACTTTCAATGTACATTCTACAATACTATACCAAGTGTGTGGACTAAAAGTAAAGTCCTCCATGATTTACCTACAAACTCCCTTTCTGCATTACTAACCCATATTCTTGCATTCCACACTCCAACCAAATTGGGCAACCAGCCCTAATGGACATCAGGCCATTGCCCCTGACTGTCAAGTCAACCTTCTTCAGTTTTACCTTCCAGAATTTTGTTTTTCTTCAAGGTTGAATTCAAGTGCAGGTGCCACTTCCTGTGTTAGATTGTTAGATTTGGGTTAATACACAGGGTTTTTGTTGTAGTTTTTAAAAGGATGAAATTTTAAATATAGATGGTTGGACAAAACCAAGAGTGCTTTCCTAAGAATTATGTGATCAGAATAATAATGTGATCATGTCTATGGAATGGGCATATAATTGTGGCAGCTGTGGGAAGGGTAAATTGGAGAGCAGAGAACTGAAGGGAGTTAGGACAAGATGATTAGTGTAGGCGAATGAAGATTACACACACGTGCATATATACATAGATATCTACCCAGTAGCATACACATACATATATGTATATGCATGCATGCATGCATTCACATACTCTACTGTGATATACATATTTGTATATATTCATAGACACCTACATAAACAATATATACATGTGTATGCATAGGGATATGTTTCTATAAACACATACATACAAGTATGAATACACAAATGTGTGCAGTGATCCCTGATTGGTTGAAAACAAATTGAATCTTAGGATCATTGTTTGAGGAATTAGTCTAATAATTTATTCAGTAGGACAAAGAGAATTGACAAAGGTGAAGAGGTCCCTGAAGGGGCAACAAGAGAGACTTCCTTACTTAATTCATGTTTCTTTTCCTAATGATTAATTAACAAATTAATAGCAGGCTCAATAAAGGAGGTAAAGGGGTAAGAGATAAGGCAATCTGACAGATGGAATAAGTGGAGTGGGAGATGAGTCCAAAACTGCAGGCCACTAAGCAGCAGAGGAATTTTACCAGCCCCTGGAGAATCCTTAGCTACCTTTCTCATGATGGATATATTCAGAGGTGACTTGGCAGCTATTTACCCTAGGTTGGTATATTTATAAAAAGGTTGCAGTATCCCTTGTTCTCTATGGCATAGAATACTGTAAGTCCCAATATTCAGAAACCACTCAAGGAAATCTCTATTTTGGCAATGCTGACCAGCTCCTAGGCAGACCTCATGTGTCCCAGATCAGGTAAAACAAGCAGAGAAGGGAAACATCAGAGTGGGCATGTTAGAGACTGACACATAGTCTTGCTGTATCCTTTGCTTTAAAATACATAAAGTATAACTAGACAAATCATGAGTGCAAGCTCAGCCTTTCTTCCTTAAATCTAAAGGGATCTTCACAGTGCAAAGGGATACCAGTTTATATTTGGGGGGTTAGACTTCTTCAAGAATAAACAGCATGGTGTTATACTTGGGGAACTGGTGCTGATCCTCTCCTTCCATGGGCCACATGGCAAATGGCAAATAAAGTTGCGTTGATTGTTTTTTCATCAGTTGTCCCTAGAAGCCACCATTTCAGAAGTAATGGAGGGCATAGGAAGGTCATCAGGAGTTCCTTCATGAAGCCTTCCCTGATGCCCCTCTTTTCTTCCCCCAGCTGTAAACATACCTTTCTTCTCTCAAGTTTTCTCAAGCTTTCCATTTCTTTATCTTTTTACATCACTTCCTAATTCTCATTATAGTTATCTTTAGGTATTTACCTATATTTAGGTATGTATTTAGTGTCCCTCATATGCAGTAGAATATAAGCTCTTTGAAGCAAAAGACTGTCATTTTTTTTAGTCTTTCTATTTCCAACACTTAGAATAGTACCTTGAAAAAAGCAGGCACTTAGTAAATGTTTATTGATTGTTCTGTGAATGAATGGGGCTTGGAGGACTGATGTCGTACTTTCCAATGACATTATGAGCTGAGAATGAATACTTGGGCATCATAGCACCCTAGGGCTAAAAGGAAGTTTATAGGTAGACTAGTTCAACTCTTTCATTTTATATCTAAGGAGACTGAGTTCCAGGGAAAAAAGTGGTTTACTGAAGGTCACACAACTAGCATGTGACTTACCTTGGGGGAGGGGTTTTACATTTCTGACATGATAGCACATGGCACATTGGAAAACACTGTAGGTTTGGAGACTGAAGGCCTGCATTCAAATCCTGATCACTTATCTGTATGATTTTAGGCAAATAATTTGATCTGTGACTCAGTTTCCTCATGTGTAGAATAAGAAAGTTTGAATTTGATACCCTCCTAGGTCTCTTCTAGTTCTAAATCTATTAGAATAAGTTCAGTGTTCTTTCTCTCAGTTTCATGCTCTCTCTCTTCCTGGCATGAGTAGAGGATTTGCACAGAAAGATAAGTTAGAAAGACAAACTGAGGTTTTGTTGTCTAACTGAAATGTTCAGTTAGGGAGTTTTAACCTCAACCAATTGAAGTATAGGTATACGTGTATATGCACGGGCATATACCTGCCCATATTTTACATATGTATGCAATACATGTGTATATATTGTATATGTGTACATATACCTTTGGGTACCATTGTTTTATTTTGTTACATTTTTTAAAAAGTATGAGTAACTCCATTTTTACCTTTATTTACCATTTTATGAAGTCTCAATTTCATGTAAGTCATCTGATTTTGGAGAATTCACATGATTACCCTCCCTCCCAACTATCACCAGACTTAAGAAATATCACATAACTACCCATCTTCCTCTCACCTCCGATTCTTCCAACCCCCTCCACCATTAAGAAACCAAGTGTCTCAATCATTAAATTCTATTTTTTCCTATTTTTCGCTCCCTCCAATTTTTATACTAAGTGTGTAGAAACCAATGATCAATGTCCTTGGCTACTGAAAGTCAGTTTGTTTCTTCAACCACATGAATTGCTAAATGAATTGTTTTCTGGATGTCACCATTCCACTTCTTTATTCCACCATAACAATTTACAATCTACTAAGCAGAATGCATACATACATACATACATATGTAATCATTGAATCACATATTAATAAGACTAACAAAGCCCTATCTTGCATTCAAATACAACCTTAGGCTAACAAACAGTGCTAGATCTTTCCAGATCTCAATGAATAATCTAATTAAATCCACTGATTTTACAGAGAAGGAAATCAGGAACCAATAGATTTGTCTAGGTAAGTGGCAGAAACAGATGTCTAGATGCTTAATCCAATGGTCTTATCCCATAAATTAATGTATGCTTAAATACTTCAAGAATCTCTGTTTTCACTGGTATGGGCATACCACATGTTGTAAAAAGATGTAATCCCCCAATTTGGTAGGCAGACAATGAGACTTGCTGTGGCTGAAAATATCAGACAGCTAGGTGGGGTAGTGAACCACTTCACTTGTGACAGTATCAGTTTACTCATCTGTAAAATGAATATTAATAAAAGCATATCCATCTTCCCTGGAAGTGAGGATCAAATGAGATAATAGTTGTAAATCACTTAGCAAAATTTTAAGTACTAACATGTACACACATGTGCATATACATATATGTGTTTATATATACGTATAATATAAATACATGTGAATACATAAAAACATAATGCGTAAGTATATATGAATACAGGGATGGTATGGGGAGATGGGACTCCCAGGATGTAGAGTTGGCAAAAGGTCTGATGAAAATCAATACTGCAAGTCAAATGATAAAACCACAATCTGCATGGTGGTTTTGGCAGGTAAGGAGGGACTGTGACTGGGATGGTTACGAGAGGCCAACCTCAGAATTTGGTATATGGTTATATTGAATTCTCATCACTTCTATTTTCAAATATCATCCCATACCTTATGACAGCTCAGAGATTCTGAGAGTATCATGCATTTTATAGGGACTGGTGAGGTCTTTATTAGGTAGAATGCAAGGGTTTTTTTTTAATTAATTAATTTTCTTGTTTACATCATTCATTTCCATGAGATTTTGAGTTACAAATTTTCTCCCCATCTTTCCCCTACCCAACACCTCAAAACAGCCATCTCACTGTATAACCCCTCTCCCAATCTTCTCTCTCCTATGTCCTCCCCCTCGCCCCTCTGACTTTCTGGTAGGGCAGAATAGATCTCCCTACCACAGTGCCTGTATATCTTAATTCCCAGTTGGATG